>KI966412.1:33288-43941 GCA_000525045.1 Drechslerella stenobrocha 248 | reverse complement strand
TGGACGCGGTGCTCTCCTATGGTAACTACACCGTGCAGAATACCCGGCTGCACTCGCTCGCCCTCGCGAGGCTGCAGCGCGCCGGCGTCGGCTGTGTCTTGAACGCTAGTTTGCTGGGTATGGGCCTATTGCGGGGTGGTGGGGTGCCCGTCGGCGCCATGGGTGGGGCGGACTATGTGCGCACGGAGCCCACTGCGGAGCACTGGCGCGGGGACGAGGAACTGTGGCCAGAGCTACACCAGCAGGGCTGAATGGTGTTGGTGGAATGTGGAGTCTACGTGCTTGGAGTACGGGCATCGGCGTGTTTATGACAGTGCCATCTACGTGATTACGTCCAGTTCAGCGGACGGAGAGAGAAGATGATTGTACTAAATGGAATATAACTGCCTACAACAAACAAAAGTCGGCAACGTGCCCATTAACACCCCAGCTACTGGTAAACCTGCGGAATGTTAGCAACTATTCAACATCGCATTGGGACGCCTAGGCTGCCACTCACAACTTTCTCAGCCGGTGTAGAAGTCGACGCAACCGGCGCATCCGGAGCGGCAGCGGCATCGGCAGGAGTCTCTGTCGTCGACCCCTCAGCGGCACCTTCCTTCAGGCTCTTCAGTCTCAACGCCTCGTTGTGGATGTCCTGCACCTCCTTTACTGTAGTCTCGTAGAAGGCGTGTACCTTCTGCCCAACCGGAGTGGTCAGCGCAGTGTCAAGATACCTGGCAACGGTGTTGTATCCCTGCGTGGCGCCCTTGGAGATTCCGTAGGTGTCGTCCATGGCGCGGCTCTTGTCAGAAACCTTGTGCCGGTCATCAATGTCGGCCAAGAACTTGCGGAAGCGGGAAGAGATGCCGTTCTTCTCGTCAAACTCGATGCCGCGCTGCAGCACCTTGTCGCCGATAACGTATCCATGGGCGAGGTATTCAGCTAGGATAGCAGTGCGCGGCTTGTCTTCCTGGCGGGGCACGCCCTCGTCGTGGGCGGACGTGCCGGCGGCCTCGGCCTCGTTCTGAAGGTCGGAGAGCGAAGCGGCAGCAGAGACGTAGATGGGCACGCCGGAGAGCTGGGTGTTATCGAGCAGCAGGGCCGTCTTGGCTGCGGACGGCTGCTCAAAGCTAATGGTGGCGGATAGCGGGGCGTCGATGTCTTTGGAGGTCGGCGTGACAGAGAACTCTGCGATCTTGCCGCAGAAGCTGAAGAAGGCGCGGATGTCCTTCTCCGTCGTCTTTGGGGAGATGTTGGAGACGTGGACTGCCATCACGGCGGGTTAGCTGGTGTCGTGCTAGGGGAAGACGAGGGATCACGCACTGGTAACGTTGTCCGACATGGTGTCTGTTGCAGATGCTCGAGGCAGTCCTTCGAGATGGCGGTGGTACTTTGCGTCTACGGGATGAGTGGTTGATGCGTGGTTGAGATACGACGATGGAGGCGAGATGGGATGGGGATGTTTGGTGGAGTGACTTCAAAGCTCTTTTATATCTGGTCACCGGCACCACCTGCTCCAAACCGCTGCCGCCCCCAGCTGCCACCCCCAAAACCATCCGCGGCCTGACGACGACTACGACGACGACTACGACGACTACGATGAACGGTACCTCGGCTACTACACGCCATCACCAGCCGGTTTGTCGTGACCGTCTTGCCAGGCGGCGGGGCTAATATCGCCATGACGTAGGCGAACTGCCCCTCGCCGGGGTCACTCGCCACTGCACCGCCACTGCGGCGTGCGCGGCCGAAGAAATCGCATGTGAAAGTTGTTTAGTCACAGTAAAAGAAAGCTTCAGAAGCTAGTCCGGTCATAGATGGAGGGAAAAAAGAATCGTGAGTCCGATTACGAGTCGTGCGCGCTATTTACAGAGTTCTCGTCATGGGTATCGCAAACGAAAGTGATCATGATAAACGACAAAGGAAACAAAGAAGGACAACCAAGAACGCCCGATACAATGCCAGAAGCCCCAATCAAGAAGACAAATCCACCCTGATACCAATCAAGCACACTGCGCTACCATGACAGAGAAATCACACCCGCTTCCGATCCAAACGCCGGTTCACCGCGCCGAGCACCACCTTTAGCATCCTGTCGCCCTCCAGCGAGCCCGTGAACGGCACTGTGTCCACCATATCCCGCATCTCCCCGTCTCCGAGCGCATCGTCCAGTTCGCGCAACGCCGCCGTCGCTTCAGGGTCGCTTCCGATCTGGAAGAACTGAATGCCCACCTGCGTCAGATCGGCGTCTAGTCTATCCAGCTTGCGCGCGTACTTGATAATGTGGCTCTCCACGTCGTCCGTGGGCACGCCGTCCGTGATGACGATGATGTTGAGCGGCTTGCAGCGGTTCGGGGACCGCTCGAACCGCTGCATGTACGGCTCGAGAATGCTCTTGAGAGCGCGGCCAGTCGGCGTGGCGCCCTGAGGCCGCACTGTGCCGAAGACTTCCATCACTTGCGATGGCGTCTTGATGTTGTGGTGCGACGGGTGGTCCCGCGCGTTGAGAAAGTAGATGTCGATGCCGTCAGAGTCGTAGTATGTGACAATTGGCACGATCGTGCCTAGCGCCTGCGCCGTCTGGTTCCACCGGCCGCCAGACATGCTGCCGCTGTCGTCGACCAGGATGACGGTGTCAAAGTCGCGCAGGAAGACGTACGGGTCGTCTGCGCCGGGGTTCATGGAGGGCAGCGGCATCGTGCCGGGGTTGATCAGGCCAGGCATCGGCATTGTGCCGGGGTGGATCAGGCCGGGAGGAGGGGGGCCCTGTGAGGGGTACATCTGCTGAGGCGGCGGCGGTTGGTGCATCTGCTGAGGCATGGGAGGATATTGCGGCTGCGGGGAGGTGCCATAGTAGCTGGCGTTCTGGCCTGAGGGCAATACGGGGGTGTACGCCGGCGGAGCGGCGCCCTGGTTGGAGTTTTTGTAGGGGTTTGAGGAGGAGCCCCGAGACTGATGGCTGGGGGGCTTGTTGTTAATGATCTTTTTCAAGAAGGACGACATTATGAAGCAGTCGATATCGGTCTTGTTGTATAAAATGGGTGTTCCTTGTGTGGTGATGGTGTTTTAAGAAGCAGGCAGGTAAACCACTCCCGGACGCAGCGGTTAATTTATACCTCCGTCGACGTTTGTCGGGCAGTGCACGTAATCCGCCGCCAACGGTCAAGCTCGCCGTTCCAAGCACTTCGCGAAGCTACCACTCCGGCCGAACTATCCGGTGGCGAAGCCAGGGTATTTCCTTCATTTCGTCATCCGACTCATCACCTTGGCTGTCGGCGACGACACAAGCCGATGAGCCTTGCCCTATCAGGCCAACAAAATGCCTTGCAGTGTGCTCATTTGCTCGCTTTTGCGGTATTCTCCATCGGGGAACTCTGTTTCGGCTGCGCCTTGCTCTGAGCCCGGATTCGCCAAGTCTGTCCTCCGGCTGTTGTTCTCGCACGGTAGCCCCCGCAAGCCAATCACGGCGGCATGCTGTCCGTCACGGGCATAGCGGGTCTCGTACGATTCGCATGATATGATATCTACATCGAGGCAATGTCCGGATTCCGCCACAAAAGAACAGGCGCTTCCATCGGCTGCCCTTCCGCGTCCAACAGGCTCAGCATCTCGTACCGACCCACCACCTTGAACCCCTTCGCCTGGTACACCGATAGCCCCATCGGGCTCGATTCCAGGCCCGCATCACAGCCGTCGCGACGGGCGCGGTCAATGCCCTGCTGCACCAGATTGCCGCCGATGCCGCGCCGCCGGCCAGTGGGGTGCACGGCGAGCAAGCGGAGGTGCCAGTGTTCGCGGTCTGTGCCGTCCTCATTCTTCCAGTACAGCCTCTCCAGCTCTAAACCCCTGCTTTAGCAAGGAGCAGGCAAACACGGATCAGATGAGGGCCTGCTACATACCTGTGAATTCTGAGGATATTGCGGCGGAGGCGGCAAGGTCCACTGTTGGGTCTGCGCCTTCGAAAAAGGACAATATCCAGTCCTCGAAGGCCATCAGCCGACGCTCGCAGGCTATCGACGCCAGTCAGCCCACGTTTCTCATCCAAATGAATGTTGTTCCGCAAAGACGCGAATTGAACATTGCCTCGTCAGCCAGACGTGGACGTCATGTGGACAGTGTGTATGCATACCCTTCAGTGGATCCCATCTCGTCTCCGTCGTCCCTGGACCGAGCTTCTGCCAGTGCGCAAACCCGATAATACGGCCCTTCTCCTCTGCGACCAGCGTCACATAAGTGTGATCCGTGAGCCGGCTGCGGGCGCGGCGCTTAAGGTGGGTGCGGAAGCGGTTGAGGTCGGTGTGTCGGCCGGGATGGAGGGCGGCGAAAAGTTCGTCCTCGACGAGAGCTTCGGCGGCGCAGTCGGCCAGCTGCTCGGCGTCGCGGATGCTAGCGATGCGATATTGCAGAGCCATAGTTTGCAATGTTAATTTTGTAGATATACAAAGTGCACAGCAGTGTGTCTTTTCAGATATATGGCTGTTGTGCGGTCGCGGCGTAGTCCGATACCTCAAAACCTTTGCGTCCGTATCATTCAAGTTTATCTTTTATATGAATTTTGTAGACGGGCGGCGAGATGGCGTATGAATCATTGCGCGACCAGAACCTTCGGCAGACCCTTGAATTGGGTACGTAACTTGAATCCGACATTGCGAGTCAGAGTCAAGTTTGCAAGTCAAATTTTCAAACGCCAGGCCACGCATGTAGACATGTAGACATGTAGACAATAGGGAGATCTCCGCCCCGTCTTGCACTCTATGCACGTCGAACCCTCGAAAAACGTGGGTCACGCAGAAAAGCTGTGGCCGGTCGCCAGGCTCGCGTGACAGCCAAACAGAATCGAGTTCCGACCTGCGGGCGAGATAAGAATATGGGATGGCTGGCGGGTGGCAGGCGACGAGCTCCTGCTCATGGGACCAGCGGGAAGCCGATATCACGATAGCGGCCCACCTTTTCGTGATAGCCTCCGTGTCGACCTGCTCAGTATATATATCTCTGCCATGCAGGGTCCTGTGGTTTTCGATATCCGTCCTCCATCCGTCTGCATCTCCACTCGGCCTCACAGGCAATAAAGTTTGTTTGCCGGTACGGTCCAGCTTCCCCTCTGGGCGTCCCTGTCCACCAACCCTTGCAAGAGCAGCAGCTCTCCATCTACAAGCCGGGACTGGACTGGTCGAGACTGTCGAATCGTCTGGCTGAAGGCCGGCTAGTCCGTCGCAAAGCTGAATTGTGCAGTTGGCGGTGCAGCGAATTGTGCATGCAGGTAAGCCAGCCCATCGCATTCTCGCCGTCAGCCGATATAGAAATATTTCTCCCGCAACGGCATTCCTCTTTCGTGGGCCCCGTCCGTTCTATCGATAGCGCTGTCTTGTCAGCTTCCCCTGCTCGTTCGTTCGCTCGTTCGTCGTCGGTTGGTTGTTGTCGTCGTCGTCGTCGATGTCGTCCGTATCGATGGCCGGGCCAATTTAGCCAGAACGAAGCGTCGAACCCGCCTTCTTCCGTCAACCTCACATCATCTCCTCCTCCTCCTCAGCCTTACTTCCTCCATCATCTTTCCTCTCTGCTCCTCTGGCGGAGACGCCGAATCATCCCACGTCCAGACGTTTTATCCGCTGACTTCTGCCTTTCTCCCGCCAATTGGACAGCTCTTTCGTCACTGCTGCCAAGCATCACGAGCAGGCCGCTTCGCCCACGGGCAGTCAGTCTCCCTCGAGCTTCAGACGAGCCCTTCACGGTTGCGTGGGAATCCAAGATATACACCTCGAACGGCCCCTCGCCTCGGACTATTCCATCCCACTGCAGGAGGGCGAGAACGCCATCCTGTTTCCGTTTTCAAACCTAACTCGACAAAGACAAAGGCAAATAACAGTCCGCCTCCTCCTCTCCTGTCCAGCCAATCTGGCCGGACGACTCGATCGAGGCAGCAGCATACCGTCGAGCACTCTCCCTCCCTCTCCCTCGACTTCATCCTGCCCGCCGTGTCGGATCACAGCAACTGAGGTTTTCCTGGCCGGCGTGTGTGACATCAGCGCGAGGTCTGCTTTGTGCCCAGTTTGTCCCATCAACCAGCTGGTTTCGGCTTGCTTGCCTCATCTCGCATCCCCTGCAAGCCACCCTCCTGACCAAAACTTCATCCCTTGTGTTCTCTTTTATTTCACTCTGTTCACTTATATACCTTTCTCTTCATCCTCATCTCCATTCCATCCTGCTCCAGCAGCTCCAACGCCCATCTAGGCCGACACAACCACCCAATCGCCCACTCGCTCCCGCACCGGGATTCCTCCGTCCGCGCCATGGGGAGCGCTTCCACAAAAGAGAGCCGTGGAGCATCGCCACCCCCGCACCATCACCGGAGCACTCGCAGCTTCTCTGCTGCCGCCCCAGTCGCCTTCCCGCAAGATGTCGAACAACGTTCCGGTACTTCCTCCCTGCGCCTCGGCAGACGCCACCGTGGCGAGAACTTCGAAGCCGCCGCCCTGCTAGGGATCAGCTTGTCCCATCACCGAGGTGGAGAGCGTGCAGAGCGGGAAGAAGGGCCACATAAAACCAGAGAGGAGAGAAGGGCGGAGAAGGAGGCCGAGCGGAGAAAAGAGCGAGAGAAGGAGCGGGAAAGGAGCATGGCGGAAGAGAGCATCGACGGTATGTTCTCATTCCTAAATCCGGGAGCAAAGGGGCCGTTGATAGGCATGTGATATCGGTACTGATTGCGTTGGTTACTAGGTGGATATCTTGTGACTGTTGGAGTATACACTGGTCCGGAGGACTATTCTTTGAAGATAGTGCGACAGCTGCAGGTGAGGCTCACGTACAGGCACGATATCAAACGCAATGCTGAGCATAAATATAAAAAATTAGATCGAGCGCCGGTTAGCTCCATTCTGGAAAGGCATTGCCGACCACGAGGACGACTGGACGGATAGCCAGCTCGTCGCCGCGGCCCAAGGACTCGAGATCCCCGATGCCGATGCCGATGCTGCCCTACCGCCCTCACCGATCAAACCCAACGCGACTTCAGAGGATCTCAACCGCCTCACCGTCCCGATGGCCACAAGGTCGAGATCTCAATCGTACGGTTCCGATGCCTCCCCCTCATCATCCACTGGCCGGTTGTCGAGTCTTTCTCTTTCTTCTTCCCCCCTGGCTGGCTTCACGAGACCCCGTTCTAAGACCTTAGGATTCTCCAGGAGTAGTTCTTCGAATAATGCCGCACCCGTCGAGACCAATATACCGTCAAGGACGGTCAACAACCGGCCGATAGAGGCCGTTCTGTATGAGAACGCTTCGGAATGCCCCATCTGCTTTCTGTACTACCCGCCCCATCTCAACCGGACCCGGTGCTGCGACCAACCGATCTGCTCCGAATGCTTCGTTCAGATCAAGCGTGCCGATCCGCACGTGCCAGAGCATTCGCCGCCTGGATCTCCGACACCGCAGCCGGCAGACCAGGACAGGCGTGCGCACGCCGGGGACCAGCTGGTTTCCGAGCCGGCATCGTGCCCGTTCTGCAAGCAACCGGAGTTTGGTGTCGTGTTCACACCGCTGCCATGGAAGCGTGGGATCGTGTACGCCAACCAAACACACCCGTACTCTGTGCAGCAGCAGTCGCCGCTGTCTTACAATTCAGAGGTCTCGTCGACATCGTCACTGCCCACGACGCCGAGCAGCCCCCGCAAGAAGGTTGCCTACGCAGTCAACGCGCCGGAAGTCATTACAACGGATCGTATCAGACCGGATTGGGTGACAAAGCTAGCCCATGCGAAGAATCAAGCTGCGAGGAGGGCAGCCGCTGCTACAGCCCTACACACGGCGGCGTATTTGGTGCACAACATGAATACAAACACCGGCACCAGCAGCAACCCCTTTTCATCGAGACGGATACTACGGCGGATCGGTAGCTCGAGCGGCTCAGCAACGCCGAATGGAGGCGGTAGCGGAACAGCGACACCAGCACCTGCAGCTAGCGCTACTAGCATCGTTCAACAGCCCCACGAAGCCCCGGCGGACAATTCAACAAACCCGGTGGCTCCCAACGCCCCGAGCGCGTTGCACAATGTGCTGAGACGAGCGAGGATGGTTGACTTGGAGGAGATGATGTTGATGGAAGCGATCCGGCTGAGCCTGGCAGAGGAAGAAGAGCGGAAAAAGAAGGAAGAAAAGGAAGCCAAGGCGAAGCGAGAGAGGGGAGGAGGAGACCAGATTGTTACGAGGCTCGCCACCTCCGCGCCAGAGCCGTCGAGCATGAGCAAAGGGAAGGGACCGGCGCCGAGAGTCGACACGAGTGTGCAGCGGACAAGCGAGGAGCAGTCGCCGACGGTGGGGTTCGGGGCGGCGCAGCATCTCAAGATCCACCGGGCGACGTCGGACGTGTCCTCGTCAGCATCGAGCATGAAGGAGCCCGAGGCGACGGGCAACAGCGACGACGAGGACAGCACGGAACCGATGTTCAACTTCCAGAGTCTAGCGCAGACGCTGATGGCGACGGAGGACGAGACGTGTGGGAAAGGCAAGCAGGTGGAGCACGTTGATAACGGTAAGGAAGGCTGCGCAGGGCAGGCGGTGGAGGGGGAGCCTGATACAGCCGATGCGAGGGGAGGAGCAGGACCAGCGGCGAGTGTACGAATAGAACAGGAGACTGCATAGCGCCCCTTTTATCTCGTTTCTGTGTGCGGGTTTCCAGTCCATTTCCGTTTTTTCTCCCTTCTGCAAATTGGTTCGGTCATGTGAGTCCTGGGGCAGCGTATTGGGTCTGGTTGCCTGGCTGGGGCCGCAGCTAGTAGTTTGGATTTGTTGCTTGGTCGATCGAGCGTTTGAGGATTGGTATATCGTCACTGCAGTACGATGATTACTACGCCTTTTTTTTGTTACAATGTATAGAATTCGATCTTGTTTGTGTACTGTTTGGTACCCACCTCCTTCCTTTTAGCCGGCATCATACGACGCTCCCTTACTATTTCTTTTTTTTATCTTTCATTTACGGACGGGTTTTATTGGTGGTGTTTTCAGGCCTCGGGGGGAGTCGGTTGTAATAGCCGGTCGAAAAGGATTCGGTGTTTATTTTCTTGTATGGTGATATATCCAATCTGTGGTTTCGTTTGTCGTCGGTTCCTTGTATATACACGCTCCTTACGGCTGCTACTATGTAACCTGTTGTCTGTCGTGGCGGTTGACCGGTCGCCTGTCTTTTGCGGCTGGGGCACCACACGCGGGTTTCATTCACACGGGTCGGTATATCGGCAGGGGTGGGGGGCAGGATGCAAGCAAAGACTGTAGTTTGAACGTTTGTAAAGTAAAGCTCGTATAATGGGATCTCAACTACGACAGTCAATCTACACTCTGCAGTTCACGATGCAACTGTGCGATGCATATAGCTACGGACGAGTGCGTGTGGAATCAAGATGTGTAGGTTTGCCCTGGTTAAGAGTACACGCCCGCTTTACGCAATTTCTCTATACCAATCCCGTTTGTGCTTTCAAAAAAAGACGTGCGCATTGTACCCGCGAGCGTCGACATCCCGCACGGCCGCCCCGTCATACGTACGGACATAGGCCGCGCTACACGATCCGCTAATGGATGCATCTACAACCCGTCCAACGGGTTACCCGGCTTGCGTGTCTTTGCGTCAGCGGTAGGATCCATCGGTGCGCGCGGGTTGCTCGGCAGCTTGGCGAGGGTATCCTCGTTGGCTCCGCGAGTGTCCTTGTTGGATGTCCCGCCTGACACGCCGGCGGCGTTAGCTAACGATCGCATGCCATGTTGTAGTAGGGATGTGAATGCGGTGGATATGGCGTAGGATTGCAATAACGTACCGCTGCTTTGGGAGCCCGCCTGTTGAGACGACTGGCGTTCTGGCGGAGGGGATTGGCCGGGCTGGCGCTCGGTGTCTGGGTTTTGCTGCTGGAGAGGGCAGTAGTAGGTGACGTCAGTGTGACTGGTGGGTAGTAGACGGGGGGGGGAGGGAGGATACGGACGGTGGTCAGCGGGTTCTGGAGGTTAGTGATGAGCGGCATTGTATAGGATGGTGGTTTTATGTGTATATCTTGTCTGGTTGGTGTAAAGTCGGTGGAGAGTGGACGGAGAGAACGTCCGACGAGGCCGGTTTGTATTTATATTTATATCCGGCGGGCATGGTTGGTGGTGATGTCATTCCGCCGTCGTCGTCAATGAGCTCACGCAACGCGGAATGCCGCAAAATGCAACATGTTGTCACGTGTAGTGCAGGTATCGACGGAGTCGTAGATGTATTTTGTCTCGTGTTTTACTGTATTTTACTGTACTTTTTTTTCGTGTTTTACTGTATTTATTGTACTGCTTTCGCTCAGAGGTATCTATTCTAATCACAAAGAAAGAAAACAAAAAGACGGTCAAAGGATGGTGCTTTTGGCTTCGCTCGCTGCAACATTCATACAATCCACAGTGTACAGTGTAGACGCCGAGATGGGAGCGACTACGCCCCTTCCTCCCATATCCGCCGCAGCCCTCTGCTCAGCGAGTCGCGGTCCACTCGCGCACCGGACGTGTCTTCCTCGGCCTTGATACGCTCCACCATCCGCTTGGCCTTGCTCTTCCAAAACTCCTCAATGCCGACCAACATCTCGGCCACGCCCGTCCACACGACCAGGCCCAGCCCGCAGCCGACGACGCCGCCGCTGCCGCCTCCACGAATATACATATGTT
>KI966412.1:366-13976 GCA_000525045.1 Drechslerella stenobrocha 248 | reverse complement strand
GTGCATCTGTAGCTCGGGCTGTCTGTGTCTGCCGTCCATTCGAGCTGCGAGGGAGAGCGGCGGGTGTCGCGCGGTGGAGTTGTCGTGGAGTTGTCGGAGCAGTCGTGAGAGGCCGACGTCGAATCGAATCCGGGTGAAGAAAACGCTGCCGGGCGGCCCATTCCCGTTCGGACCGTCGAGACGACACGCGCAACACATTTCCCCATCGCGATGGCTTCAACCTCGCAGCTTTGACCCGCACACGATGGATCCGCGCCTCGCCCAGATCCTGCAGACCCTCAGCGAAACATCCGCCGCCGCGGGCCCGCCGCCGCCGCCGCAGTCGATATCGCAACCGCAGCAGGGACATCTCGCGCTCCTCAGCCAGCTGCAGGCGCAGCTTCAACAGCAACCGTCGCAGCCATACGACCCACGTCAGGTCTACCAGCCGGACCTTGTCCATCACCACCATCATCACCAACAGCCTCCTGCTCCTGCCCCTGCTCATGTCCCTCCAGCTTCAGCTCCTCCTCCGCAAGCTCCTCCAGCAAATACCGTCAATCCCCGGACGATAACCCAATGGCCAGACGCGCTCAAGTACATCACCACCGTCGTCATCAACAACCCCATCGCCATGGACCGACTGCGCAAGGTACGCCCCCGTTATCTGTCTTCCACCCACCAGCTAACCCCTTCCCCCCCCACAGATGAAGCTTCACCAGCGTGACCACGAACGACAGTGGTGGCAAGGCCGCGAGGCCATCATCAATCGCCATTCAAACAGCTCCAGCAGCAAGCTCACCATGGACTCCGTCCTGTATGCATGCCATCCATCCTAGCTTCGTAAAGCCCCCCCCCACGAAGGATACAAAGACACGTACTCACCCCCTCCACCCCGCCGCGCGAACAGCAAAAGCTTCGGCGTCGCACCCACGTCCGCAGAACAGGTATTGGCTTCCTCTCTCTCTGTACGTCCGCGCAAACCACTAACCATCCGCCACGCACTCGTCGCCCCTCCCACGACCAGTCACACTCCGAAAAACAGCAAGAACTGACCGCCTACGACGAAAAAGTCCACCGCACGTCCACCCAAATGTACGCATCAATGGCATCCGACCTCCAAAAGTTGGATATCCCCTTCTTCATCCTCCCCGACGCCGAGTTTCCCGGCGACCAGACCGCCCTCCCCGGCCTCAAGCAGCGCGTCGTCGAGCTGCTCGACGATTTGACGTAGCACCCGCAGCAACACGAACCTCTTCATGCTACCTAACACCACCATATGCGTGTCTCCATGAACCCCTGGCGTTTGGCGTTGGCGTTGGCTGGCGTTGGCTGGCGTTGGCGGATATCATTAGTTCTATTACTATGAAACAAGTAATCGCGCCTATCGTCAGAACGTGTGGGAACCCCACGATTTGTAACAATTACCAGAAACCGTAAAATCCCCGTCATCACCCGCGCCTAATATATAATATATTACATTAGGTCCAAGGTATAAGGTCTAACGCCTCCCTCGGCCGCATGCATCCCGTTTTGTCTACCACAACAGAGGACACAATCTCAATCTCGCGATTCGATAGACAGACAGATAGACCCTGCAGCACTAGCTAGATCCCAATCTTAGATACCTGTCCAAGGCATCTTGCGTGTATATACATATTGCGCGTCCCATCGTTTGGATCGTAACCGTTCGTATCGACCGAGCGAACACGCAAGGGTCCCGGTAAAATAATAATAAAAAAAAAGAAGATAAAAAAGAACGCCGCCGTAAGATACTACGGTAACAAGATCACTCCCGAAAATCAAAATGTCCACCCGAGATGATGTGATACAGAAAAAGAAATCGCCAAGGGAATAACACGGCGGCTCCTCAGCCGGACGCCTCGTCCTTCTCGCCCCACCCCGTCCTATACGTCCGCGCTTGCAGCATGCCGTTGCACGCCCGCCGCCCACCATACAACCGATATATTCATTAGAAGAGGAAGAACAAAGAAACACCCAGGGAAAAAAAATATAAAGGTATAAACAAGAAATGTGACAGGCTAAACACACGCCTCAAAATCCCCTCCCATATCCTCATCCGATGGTATCGGGCTCCGCCCTGCTCCGTAAACTGATAAACTGCCTCTCAATTTCTCCCCCCGCGCGGAAATCCCAAACGAACAAGGGGCCGGCGAGGAATCGGAATCGTTAACGCAAAAGAAACGAGTGCCGACAAAGGCCGCCGTTTGCTGGCCGCCTCATCGCGCTCGAGACAAACTGAACCCCGCAAAGTAAATGTTGCGGCGGTAATCGTATCCATGGAAATGCCGGCGGCCTCCCTTCCACCCCCGGGGAAAGAACGCCTTCGTGAAAAACCGACCCCGAAATAATCGTACGCGATGACAGACCCCCACAATGCGGATATATGGGTGCTCGGAAAAGGACAGGACAAGGCTCAGACTCCACATATAGATAGACGGGCTCAACGAGAGAGAGGCTTGGAACATGACGTCGTCCCATGATGCGGAACACCCCGGGAAAACAAAACAAGGTGCTTGACGCAGGGACAGCAGGATTCAGTTCAGAACAAACATTCAGCTGCCCGCCTCAGCCGTCAGTGCTCGGTTTCGTTTTAACCCCGTGTACAAATCTACCCAGGTCGTGCGCAAGGTCATTATGCAAAATAAAAAATAAAAAAAAGTCGGAGGCGGCGAGAACGGGGTAAATCATGATAGTAGAAAAAAACTCAGACCCAAGAAACAATTGAGCCGAAAGCATATTTTGGAAAAATACTATGCCTGTACCTGCAGCAAAAGAAACAGAGCGAACGAAAGCAAACTCAGTTGTTCTGCATTTGCATGCCATGCATATGGCAAATCATGTAGTCTGAAAATGTGGCCACCACAAAAGCGACCCTCAAGCTCGACAGCAGGCGTGATGAGAATAAAAATTAGTGGTCGGACTCCGCCTCTGCCTCAGTTTCATCATCCTCAGGCTCGGTATCGCCGGTTCCTTCGCGTCGCCTCTTCAGCTCCTTATCCATCTCAGAGCCTCGGTCGATCCGCATCTGGGCCACCGTGATGCCTTCGTCTCTGAAGCCCTCGTTGAACCACGGGTGCTTCAGCGCATCGCGAGCAGATATCCGTTTGGCGGGATCATAGACAAAAATCTTCTTGAGAAGATCGAGGAATTGCCGATAGAAGGTGCAAGTTTGCGGTATCATTTCCTGGCGCCACAGTTAGTCGACAGGGGCCTGGAATTCAATCAGGGAAGATCATACTTCTAATCGGCGCATGGCCTTGACGTAACGACGCGAAGTCTTGGATGTTTCGTTGTTAGGGTAATCCAGCTTGTTGTTTCGGAAGAATCTGGATCGGGTTAGCGGAATCAAAAATCGGCCAGATCGTCCGGAAACTTACCTGGAAGCGGGACTGTTGGAATTCTGGGTTTTCTGGATAGCCTGCCTGACCAGCCTCGTTTCAATGTCCGCATTGCAAACGGTTCTCATCATCGCGAGATGCTCGAGATTATCGTGCGTTTGGAAAAGGGCATCTCCAGTGTAGAACTCGACAAGAATGCAGCCAATGCTCCAGATATCGCAGGGGAAGCTCCACCCCAGACCGAGGATGATTTCGGGGGCTCGATAGTGCCTTGTTGAAACGACAGATGAATGATATTCGTCGTCAAACGTGGCAGAGCCGAAATCAATCAGTCTGATATCGGTGTCAAGCAGGATCTTCCGAGTTTGTGCTTTTCTCGGGTTGGAATTTGTCGACGATGGGATCACCCGGTTGTAGGTGAAGGTTTCAGAGGTGTTGTGCATCAGCAGGATATTCTCCGGCTTGAGATCGGTGTGGATCAGATTGAGATCGTGGAGGACTGTGACGCCATGTTAGTTCGTCTTTCGTCTAAAAATGGGAGAAGTGTCAACTTACAGGCAACGCTGGTGAACAGCTGGCGGGCGAATGACTGTATCTGACTGCTCGGGAACGGAATGAAGGAATTCGACTTGAGAAAATCAAACACGGACATGCCGAGAAGATCGGTGACGATGCAGATGTGATTTCTGTAATCAAAGCAATCTCTCAGGTGAATGCACTTGTTGCGGTTATCGGCATCATTCTTATTGAGCGTCGACAAAACGCGCAGTTCTATCTTAGAGGCGTCGCGATATTTTTGAACGGATCGAATGATTTTGATAGCGCAATATTCATTCTTCAGGCTGTCAAAGGCCTGCACAACCTTGCCAAAGGTGCCCTGACCGAGGAGCTTGACAATTTTGTCTGTTCTTGGATTAGCCTGGTGTGCCCTAAAAGTGGAGACAGGGAATGCGCATACATCTATTTGTGAGCTGGGCGCCAGCTTGGACGATGTAATGGCCTTCGTCATCATCAACCTTTTGCGTGTTCTTTGAGTTCTATAAAGAGCGAAAAAAAAAGTTAGATTTGTCACGTCTGTGGCGCGCGTAAAATCTCACCGAGCCAATCAGGTGAGGACTCGGTAGATGGATGGTGGGAGCTGGGGATCTTACGTCTTCGACCCGCCGAACGTAAACCTCCTTCGCCTTGATGGGCGGATGAGGGGGAGGTTGATAGTGAGCAAAAGCGTCAGTCTGTTTCTTGGCCATGCTGCCACGGGTCACTCTCTTCCTCTTAGTCCCAGCGACTGAGGCAGCGTCTCCAATTGTCGAGGCTAGCGACGTAGCAGCAGTCTCGGTGCCATTGTAACCTCTGGAGGAAGCACTGGCCGTATTAGCGCTAGACCCCTGAGACGCGTAGGCCGGAGTCTGAGTCACGGAGTACGGCGTGGACCCATACGGATCCTGATGATTCGTATCATACCGAGAGTTTACAGCAACGGCAGCAGTTGTGGTTGTGCCGTTGGCAATCTTCCGTCTTTTGGCTGGCTGGGAGGTTGTGGCGGTCGACGCTTGGGAAGGGACCGGATTGTGAACTCGGGTGTTCAGGGAAGGATGTTGAGATATAGGACGAGGGACACGGCTGGCGGCTTGATTTGCTCGACTGGGTCGTTTCGGGGTGGGTTGGTCTGGTGGCGGGGTATCATCGATCACGATGATTTCCTTTGGGATTCCGTTTTTATAGAATTCCTTCCAATCCGGGGTGGTTCGCCGTCGCCGTTTTCCGCTTGCAGAGGGTGTATGGGCTGCAGAGCTGGCCACCGAACCAGACGGCCTCATCTCGGTGCTGTATCTCTGCTGGACGGGAGCCTGGTAGGCCTGTTGGGGCTGTGAGAGCGGGCCTGGTGTTAGCAAATGACGGTCACAGGGTGTCGTTGGAGAGGGAAGAAAAATTGTGCAGGACGGTGTTGAAGGAGCGCCGATGCGGGACTGGGGGAGATGCGTACCTGCTGGGTGCCAGAATTCGAACGATAGTAGAGATTATGCTGGGGCAACGGGTTGAGATAGGCGTAGGGCGGCGACTGGTGAGGATGGTGAGGGTAGTGAAGCGTGGCTGTCGAAGGGACGGACATTGTTGTTGTTGGCGGTGGAAGGATATGTTTTTGTTTCACGACGTCCAGTCTTCACGGGGGAGAGCCCTGGGATCCGGACGAGGAGAGGACAATCCACCAACCGACGCCGAAGAGAGTGTCGGAGGCTGCTCCGGCGGATGGTCTATCAGGACGGTGTCTTCCGGCGGTGGTTGGTGGTGGTAGAGGCGGAGGAAGGAGATGCCGACTTTGGGGGTTGTCTCTTTCTCTTTCTCTCTCTCTCTGGCTTTCTCCCTGCGCGTTTATGAATAAACGGGTGGCCCAAAGGGAAAGAACGAGAGGGTTAGAGGCTCATGGGGACAGCCGTCGATGTTCCGGAAGGGTTGTATCCTGCGGTATCAGTCTGGCCGGAGGGAAGAAAAATCTTCGCGTGGGTTTTTTTTCTGTTCGATGGAGGCCGGCGGAGGGTGCGTCTGTGATGGACGTTCAACAACTCGGGCGAGGATGGAGGAGGGTTTCAAGGCCGGGGGGCCAAGCTGCTATGCATGCAATAATGCGCTCGCTCGGTAGGCCCGTAAAAGAGGAAAGTTTAAAGGAAGCAAGAACGGAGAGGAGAGGAGAAGAAGAGGAAGAAGAAGAAGGAGACAGGACTGGCGAGAGGGCTCGGGATCCGAAGGATGGATATCGCCCGCAACAGCAGCAGCAGAGGCTTTTGTCCGGTTTACGAGACGGTAGCACGATGGTGCGAAGAGAAGCCCGCCACGAAGCCTAAAGCCTACAATTTAAAATTTATCTCTCTCTCTCTCTCTTTCTCTCTGGCCGACATTCACTCTGAGGCGAGCGAGGGACGACGAGAACCGGCAGGGCAGGCAGGCAGGCAGGGCAGGGCAGGGCAGATAGGCAGGCAGGCCGGCCGGCAGGTGTAGGCAGGTGGCTCAATGAGGGCCGTCCGTCCTTGATGGTGGTGGTGGTTGTAGTTGTGGTACTCGGAAGAGACAAACAGCAGGCCGGCAACGTAAGGCGAGGAGGACAAGACGAACACGGGGTTTTGTGCGACGGCGGAGGAGGAATGTGAAGAAGAAGAAGGGGAAGAAGGAGAAGAAGGGGAGGAGACGAGAAGACGAGGTTCTTCCTGTTGGAGGTTCTTTCTGGGGAAGAGATGAGGTTCTTTCTGTCGTCCGGGACGAGATGAGGTTCTTTCTCTCGCCCGGCTTTCCTTCTCACCGGCGGCGTTTCTTTTTCCCAGCCAATTCCCACAGCAGGAATGGTTGCCAGCGAGTAACAGCAAATTAGAGTCTCGAAGTTGATATCCGGGCCGTATCGTGCTGCTATCGGACCGGTGTATGGTGCACCTAGTTGCGAGACTGAGTGCACACTACTGTAACTGTGTATTTGTATTTGTATTTGTGCGTGTATGGGTATATGTATGTGTACGGTATCGACAATCGCCCGCAACTCCTGCTGACGGGCCCGGCGACGATGCCAAACGGACGGGGACGTGCGATTGTATTATATTCTAACGGCAATGGCCTGAAACGACCGCTGTGAGGTTGGGCTGCAGGCTGGCAGACTGGCTGGCAGGCTGGCTCCGCAGGACGGTGTCTTCCGTAGATATTAATACATCCACTGGAATCCCTCTTCCTTCACCGAATGGAGGCTCATGCTTGGACGCCAGTCGGTCAGCTGAGATGTTTCTCCCACTCTCTACTATTTTGTATCGTGCTGCTACCGCTATTCTCCGATCACGTCCTCCAAAGACTCTGATCTGGTTGGTTCCCGTTGAGGGGCAATTCTGGTTCACTTTGTTTGTGGTCGACGGGCTCGAGATATCTCCAGCCTGTTGGACTGTTTGAAGCCGTCTCCGGCCTCCTGCCTGTTTCTCCACTGGGTTAGTGGGTTGGCGTCGAATCTGGTTCCTGGCCGCAGCCCGCCGCTCTGATGACAGTTGAGCGCTGGCCGGTGTGAGAGAGAGAGAGTGTGTGTGTGTGGTGGTGGGTTGACTTTCCAAAGCACCGCGGTGGAGACGCCCTCCGTTTGGCGTCTATCGTGTTACCACCACCGCCGTCAGCATTATCGCCAGCATCATCACCACCAGCGTCATCGTCATCACTCTTACAAAACATGCTGCCACCGTAATCAACATCACCCTCCCATCTCACACCGCATAAACACTCCATGACACGCAGCGCGGCACCCTCGAATTTAAATATATTGCTCGCAGAGCCCCGAAATTATATCTGAAGGCGAACCCCCGCTGGAACACACCGCGTCTGAAGCCCTCCGCCGTTCCAGGAATCGCCAACCACACTCGAACCAACCAAGCTAAAACCACAAGCCAGCCAGCCAGCCCAGCCCAGCCCAGCCAGCCAGCCCGCCGCCGGCCCTGCCTTCAGCCTCTTCGTCTCCCCTTTCCCTCTCTCTGTCTCTCTCTCCCCCCGCCGTCCGTTAAGGGGGTCGCTCCAATCTCTAGCTCTGCGACCAACCAACCGTCTGACACCGCGCGCACGCACTTACCGTTCCCCTCGGGCCAGCTACATGGTACGAAATAATCGCCTACTCTGTAGGCTGGCTAGCCTAGGCGGGCAGCCACACGTCGCCTTCGACCGCAAGCTGCCTGTTCGATACAATGCGATATCTCGACCGGCGTTCGCCCGGGTGACATGCATCCGATCCTGGCGCGCTCAGCTATGGCGATAAATAACAGAATCCTCTGCATTGCATTGCATTCATTAGGGAAGACGTGTTTGAACACGAAATTCGAAACGCACAAGAAGGTGCCGGCTGCGTCGGACAAAGACGCCATCCTTTCACGAATGCAGCAAACTCACATCATGTCAAGTCTATCACTCCGCCGTGGTTTTCCTGTGCCCTGTCCGTCGATTTGCCGGCTGTCGATTTGCCGGCCCGACACGAGTCCCCTGGGCCCCCGCGGAAACGAACGCAAAACATGACAGGATCTCGCGATGCGACCAATCCCGCTCGATCACAGGGCACCTATCCCAAGAGGCCACCTTCCCAGACGGATGGCAAGTATCTCCGAGGCTGCTCCCTTCAGAATGCATCGATATCGATAGGCCGTCCCATTCCGCGTTCACGCCAAAAACAAAAACACACAAGAGCCAGGGAAAAAAAAGAAACATAAACCTTTAAATGCCGTATTCGAAACAACCCTGCCCTTCCCTCGCCGCCCAATTAGTTTACTCCATTCGGACCACCTGCGTCCCTCCCAGGCAGCCTTCCTCCAAAACCCCGAATCCAGACTACGACAAAGCACGAACTTGCCAGGCCGCAGAAAAGGGGCATGTCGGAAAGATTGATAGATCCGACGGCTTGCACTGGAGATACAGTTCGTCTGGGCATGCGCACCAAGCACGTCACGTTATCTGTCTCCAACCCCGTTTTCATCCGTGCAACCCGTAAAAGCGCAGAGCACGCGCACAGAGGGCATGGCTTTCTTTCGGCATTTATAAACCAAGCCGTGGAGCGAAGCCCGGCCGGATAATTAGCATAAGCATAATTCGTAATTCGCAGCAACAAAGTTAAAGCCCGGGCCCGGCTGATTATCCTAATTGCATGTTGGCCCGGCTTCATCTGCCCCATTGCTCGCGGGTCCTGGGGCAGACTAGTCTGCAAGCGGCAGTGTAATGAATGGCCTTCCGATCGTGTAGGTGTGTCCGCCTGCTTGTGTACGCGACGCCAGTTTTCTTCCGTATGCGAATCCGAAACCCCAAGGCCACGACAGCAACTCGAGTGCGACGTGCGTATAATATACTATACGTGTGCACACATCATCATCCGGTGGAAGGTAGCGTAGGTACTTTTGTATGCTTCCAACGAACAAGGAAGAGGACGCCATCATGGAACATCTCGTGAACCGCCGTGGCTGCGGGCGCTGCTCCGTTTCGCTCCTGCCTGCCGAGAGCGCGGGAAACCCGGTTTGGTGCGGGATGTTTAGATATCACATCTTACATGTGCACTTACGTCGCCCATCAGATCAGAGGCACTAGAGTGCTTTTCCGCGCACGGCCGTGCTGGACGCTCGGGACGGGGGACAGCTGTCTGGACAATGCAATGCTGCCTCGAAATTTTTTTGGTGGACGCCGCCGCCGCCGCGATGTACAGTAGCACTATATGGTTGCTAGCATACTAGACTCCTAGTGGCAGTGGTGGTAACACTGGCGGACGCGGACGACCGTTGTGGATATATACGCGGAGACAGCCATCGGCCGGCCTCATCTCCTTGACTGTGCGGAGCGGGCTGCGCAGCCGCAGCCTGGGCCTCGATACGCTTGGCCACCGCCCGATAACTCCGCTGGAGAGAACCGGAATGCGGTGCTCGGATCAGAGGGTAGGATGTGAGTGAGTGAATTCATGAGTGAGCGAGCGAGTGAGTAATGGAAGTAGTACTATGTCGGGTGGCTGTCCGGATTGCATCGCACCGGCATCCGACACCACGATCAACAAACAACAACGGTATTCTAGCACGCACATCGCCCACCGCCAACGGGTTTTGCCACCGCGCGACGAACACCGAATGGCTTCTAGCTTCTCAGGATGCCAGTAGCAGCGCAGTTGGTTGCACGCCACTTGCGTGCGCGCATGCGGTCTTGGAGGTCCGTCTTGGTGGGCGGTCTTGGAGGGCTGTCTCTTGGATTCGATTCTGGATTTGCACGCACGGCAAGAAGGCTACTCACGCAACGGTTTACCGTGATGGATGGACGGCAATCGACGCTATTGGTGTCCGTCGAGGACGCCGCTGACAGATACCGGAATATCTTGTCGTCCTGCCCGGTCGTGTCATCTGCCAGGCGTCTGGTCGGCCGGCTGAGCATGAGATGGCATGATAGCTAGACGCCCAGCCACCAGCCTTGCAGCGTAGAAGGATTCCTGCTCTAATAGGACTCCACCGGATCTCGAGTCTTTTGTCCTTCGCACCCCTCTGGCTGGCTCGGATGGGTGTCCTTCTCTCTTTCTCTCTCGCCTGGGTGGCCAGTTGGGTCCGGCAGAAGTCGAAAGCAAACACGCCGCAGCCGTGGATTCAAAGAAGTTAATTTGACCCCACATCGCGTCCCGTCGAATGGCATCGAGGCAAATCGCAGCTGGGTGGTCCGGACGGGCGTCATCTGATGCATCCTGCCTTCTCGCTAACGTCGCTTGGGAGTTCGACTCGACCCGAGCCAGAATGTCTTTTCTCAACAGAACATTAAAAAAAAAAAATTGTTTAAAGATTCTCGTTCGCTTCGAATTGCGCTCCCTCCCATGCCCTGCCCTTCCCTTCCCTTCCCTGCCCGGCCCTCCCATGTCGACGAGCTCTCAAGCGCTCTTGGGCGCGGAGTTCAGCTCTCCAGACTGTTTGCTCGTTCGTGCGCCGGCCAGTCGCATGCTGCGTTTACAGACATCCCGCGAAGAGAGCGCGGTGAGATGTGCTCACGCAGGGGTCCGTCCGATCACATGAGAATCGATGAGGAGTCCGCTCTCGAATCGAAGAGAACCCCGTGCCGCAGGACAGAATTTCGAATCTACAGGCACCAACGGTGGTAGGTTTAGCTTTTGGCCCTGGCCCCGCTGTTAACAGGTTGCGATGCTTCTTACCAAGCACTGTGACGTTATCCGTACGTGACCTGGTCCACTGTTCTTTCGCCCTCTTGGGACGATGAAACGGGGCGTCTTAGACGTCGTGATATCGTACCCACCGAGTGCATCTAATTGGCATGTTGCTAGTGCTAGAAGCAGCGTAGCTGCTTAGGGTAGTTACATGGTGCATCCGTCTGATATTCACGCCTCCCTTCGGCAAACTACTACCAGTAGCTACAAATACATGGTCCACTTGTCCGTTATACGAGAAAGAAAGAAAAGCCTTTCATAATCCCGGCGTCTGTGCCCGTCTGCTTACGAGACCCGAAGAAAGAAAGGTTTACGTCTAGCGCCTTGCCTGCAGTCTTCTACGCCTAACTACCGGCGAACCCGAGCTCCATAAAGGTTAGTAGGAAAAAAAGGGCCCACTCACCGAGCACATGCATGGTAGCATGTTGCATCCCCAGTACCCCTCCGATGGGGTACCAGCGGCCAAAGCATCAAACTGTCAGAGATGTATTGAGTGCCCAATAAAAAAAATAATGATAATGTGGTTTCCACCCCGAAGGATAGAAGATGTAGACTAGCCCAAGGCGCCCCCGCTGCTGCACCGACACCCCTCGCGGCCCGGGCTCTTCCGGGGTTTTGTTTTCCCTTGATATAATTTTTTTCTGGATATCGAGCGATGCATTCTTGGGGGTTTCTTTGAGGGTTCTTTAAGATGCGCGGCAGGGAGCCAAGATGAACAGCCCGGCTCGCGGGAGGCTACTTGCAGCTTGCAGGAGGGCCTTGGGCAGCCAATGTCTGGTGATATAAACCTGGGCTCGAAGCGGACAATACACGTGCTTACGAGCTCCGTTCCTTTCGTGGGCAATCAACACACCTCTGACAGTTCCGGGTGCCTTCGCTGGGGATGCCGTGCATACGTCTGCGCGTGTGTGACTGTGTCTGTGTTAGTGTGTCGTCGAGGGTGGGACGGGGAGGGCGGATATATCTGGCTATCCGCGAGGGAAAAGGGGGGTGAGAGGAGGGGACGGAGGATCGGAGGTGGGGACGGTATTTATAACCGCCGCGCCGAGGAGGACAAAAGGGTCAAAAAGTGCCTGCATCGCAACACGTGCGCGGCTGCAGATTACCACATCCAACACATCGCCATGAGACGTCTATCAGCCATCGAAACCGTCCATCGAAACCGTCCATCGAAACCGTCCATCGAAACCGTCCACCGGACGACACGCACGAATACCGACAAATACCGACGAATACTGACGTGAACATGGCCTTCTCGCGCAAAACAACGCCCGCAATACCCCGCCGTGAGGGAGTTCCCGGCAGGAAACATGGCAGCCGTGGCAGCATCATAACTTGAACGCCAGCCGGCCCGCTGCGAGACCGCACCCATTGTATCTTAGAACTCCAGATAAGTGTATAGTAAATTTTAACCACGAGATGTTGTTCCCAGTCGTTTCGAGGGCCCTGGTGGTTGGATATGCGCTGCTGTCGACCCAACTCCCCACGTAAGTACAGCCGATCAAACCTCTCCCGCATCATCAACGGCGGCAAACACACGCTGACGGCTGCAGAACGGCCGCGGAGTTGATAGCAGTTCCCAAGGAGGAGTGGGTCAAATTTATCAAGGAGGACAACTGGTGGCGTGAGGACACGGGGGCCTCGATCGAGGCGTTGAAAAAACTGGCCACGACCGAGCACCCCATCGGCGGCCATGACGACAGCATGATGGAGCCCGAGGGCTACCCGGCCTCGCTCGACTACTACAACTACGTTCTCGGCCGCGGCGCGCAGCGGTTCGACCAGGCGGTCGAAAACGCGTTCCAAGGAGAGGAGGACCCCCCCGAAAACCCAATGTCGATACTGACCGAGGCCTTTGGGATCACGAACCTGGTTGACGCAAACAGCATCCGCAGCGGGCTGCACCATCTGCACGAGACGATGCAGGAGTTCCAGGCCGCCATGGCGGAGTTCATCCCGCTGGTGCAGCTGCTGCCCAGTCTGACGGTGCCGACGACTAACGTGCAGCGCAACATGATCAAGCTGGCGATTTTTGTGGACGGGGCGAGGGAAATGCAAGCCTACCCGGACGACATCATCTGGGACACGGAGGCACGCCCCATCATCCTGGCCGACCTGCAGAGGCTCGAGACATTGGCAATCGGCGGGCAGTCCAAGGCGGAATGGGCGATCGAGTGGGCGATCGATAACGTGGCGGCGGAGGGCTTTGAGGCCCTGATCTCGGATCTCGAGCGGGTTGCGCCGGGGGCAGCAACGGGGCCGGACGCGGCGGGCGAGGTGGAGATCTTTAGCTTCTACAACGTGCTCGTGGACATGCACAGCTGGTTCAGTCGCTGGGCGGCGCACGTAGGCGACGTGCGCGGGCACATCACGGCGCTGAGCCATCCGCCTGGAGGCGACACGGAGTCGGCGGACCCGAGCGACACGGACACGGCGACAATGCTCGGGCTGGGCCCGGACCAGTAGAGTTGTGTAGACGTCGAGCCCGCGCGGTGTATATATAGAACAAAGGCCAGCTGCGCGAGCGAACCGGGTCGAGCTGTAGAAACCCACGGTGGTGTTTTATGCGCCGGCAGGACAAACCTGCCGGCTGGTGC
>KI966411.1:405383-482558 GCA_000525045.1 Drechslerella stenobrocha 248 | reverse complement strand
CGCATCGGCAAGGAAAACATCCCCCCTCCCCCCTCCGAAGCCGCCCTCGCCATGCCCCCGCCTCCCGCCCCGCGCGCCCCCTCTGAAGACATGCTCGCCGAACGCGTTCGCAGCCCCCTCGGCTCCGTCGACGTCGAGATCTTCTACCCCGCCCTCAAGGAGGAGCGCATCGCTGCGGAGAAGGCTCGCCAGCTCAAACGCCAGCATCTCAACAGAGCCGGCCTCGTCGCCTCAAAGTTTGCCGCCATCGACCAGATCGTTGACGGCTACCTGAAGCAGCAAAAGCACTCGAAGAGGCTGCCGCCGTGCCCCTCCCCGAGGACGATGAAGAAAACGAAGAAAACGAGAACAAGCCCGCCCGGACCGACGTTGCCGCCCAAACACGGCCGCTCGCCGAGGACGAGCTCTTTGGCGACGACCTGTAGGTGTTTCACATGTCCGCGATGAGAGCCATCACGATCAAACCACGATCACGATCCTGTCACGATCACGATCAAGATACGATGACGGTCACGATGACGGCTGGACTGCCGATAAACAAGCGCGTTTGCTTACCCGGCGTCTGACGCCTGCTTTTTCGTTTGGCGGCTGGGATGTATGGGTTGATTTTTGAGCGTTCTTGCGTCATCTTGTCCTGCGGGTTTGCATGTTGTTTCTGTACCGATATCCTGTGCTGGCCAGTCTTGTCTTTTCGTTTTTTTCGTTTTTTTTTTTTTTTTTCGTGCGAGCACAAAAGGATTGTTTTTGTTCTGTCCTGTATGCTGGTGTATGCGGTACTGTCTGGATTGGTTTGCAACTGGCTTCCCTCTGGCGGGAGCTACTATACTCGTAGTCTAGTCGTAGTCGTAGTATAAATACAATACAACAAGAATAACCCTCAAGGTAGACAGTGTTCGTCCGATATCCGCCAGTACGGGATGCATCCTAGACCGATGGTCTGTTCCATCGACGGCGTGCACCACCGGCGTATAGCAAGGCGAGTGAAAACGGGAACCCGGTGAGGCGGATTGCGCGTGGCAAGCGGGGTTATATATGCGCGGGTAGGCGTGGGTAGCGTGGGTAGCGTGCCTTGGAGATATCCACGTGCGAGGGATTTGATTCCAGCAAATGAACTCACCAGCGCGTGGTCCCGTATGGCCTTCCCGGCTTTTAAGTATCCACCGGAAAGTACAGTTCCAGCAGGTAGAGTCCATATTGGTTTGCATTCTCTGCGGTTGGCCTGACCGACTAGATTCTATCGATACAAGTTTAAACTCCAACCCTAGTATACACTGACGCGATGCGGCACTCGTCATTGCTGCTCGGTATTTTAGCGGCAGCAGTACACGTACACGCGGCGCCACAGCAATGGCAGGCATGGCCGTCGGCGTCAGCGTCGGCATCTCCATCGTCCAGCACCCGTCCGTGGACGCCGAGACAAACAGCTGGCCCGCCGCCCCCGTTCCGCGGTTCGCGCATGCCGCTCCCACCCCCCGCTGCGGGGATACCACCGGCCGATACTGGCGTCAGGACGTCCCGTAGCGGGGCGCGCATGCCACTCCCACCACCTGCCGTGGAGCTGTCGCCGATAAACAGTAACAGTATGACATCCAGCAGCGCCACCGCCGACACCACTCCCCGTCGAGACGCGCACGGGGAACCAGCACCAGCGCCAGCGGTCAAGACCAGCGCGGAATCAGTCTGCTACGACGACGACGGGCAGGTGATATCCTCCATCGAGACGCAGCAGGTAGACGACGGCACGGCAAGCAACGGCAAGAGTGGGAATACGGGTACGAACAAACTACGAAAACGCGGCGGATGCATCAGTACCGCTGTGAAGCATATTGTCAACCCTGGTGCGGAGTTTTACGCGGACCCGATACCGGAGGTCGTTTTGGATACGCGGCCTGCGGACCAATGGCCGGGGGCGGGGACTCATTATGCGTCGTATCGGCCGCATGAGGTTCCTTTGGATCTTGACCTTTCGCTTTCCGGCCCGCTGTTTAGTCTTCCGGTGGGGATGGATGCGGATGCTGGTACAGGTGCTGGTGGAGGTGCGGGTGGCCGGCGGGACGGGGTGCGACTTGAAGGCGGGAATGACGAGCGAGAACGGTTCCGCGTGGCGGTCGAGGCGCTGGATACGCTGGATGCGCAGGAGGAGGAAGGAGTGGTGCCTGAGGAATATGAGGATGGGATGCGCGCGTATTTGAACGGGGCGGTGCGCGAGTCCAGGGGCTTGAGCTTGCTATCGGGGGGGTTGGAGGATGAAGGTGAGGATGGGGACAAGTTGACCGGGTGGGAGAACCCGGTGAGTGCGGGCAGCGCGGGCAGTACGGGGACGTTGGCGGAGTATGCGACGGATAGAGGGGTGGTGCCGGTGTCGAACTACCAGGGCGCGGGGGGGCTGTTGGGTGCGGTGGGCGGTGGGCTGGCTAGTGAGTACTGAAGTTTCTCTATCTCTTCTTTTCGAGTCTCCACGTGTGTACGGGTGTATACGTACGCATATATATATACACGTATCAGCGTAGGCGGATGGAAAGTGCAATCGCTAATGGGAGTACTGTGGCAGACCCGGGGATGAATGATGCGACGGCGGCGACGGGGAACGGACTAGCGACGGGGAGTCCACTAACAGCGGGAGCGGTTACGAATGGCGCCGGCGGCGGCGGGAACATGCTCGATGATAACTCGGATTACACAATCATCGACGCCGACGAGATTGCCCGACTCGAAGCAGAGAACGGACTGCTCTGAGGGGTGTTGTGGCGTTGTGGTGTTGCATTTCCCAATGCAGTAATTTCTCTAAAGTCTGGCCAATGGTTTACCGTCCTCGCATTCCTTTTCGTATTTTTTTCGTAGCAAGTGACGGCATAATACAATATAGTACCTCCGCTCAAATATTCCATCCGTCGGAGCAGTAACTTGAGCCCGTCGGAGCAGTAATGAAATCCGACCGCACCCGAACCACCCCAGCCCTGGGTCCCGTCCCACCTTTTTTCTCGGCCTACTCTGCGAAGGGAAGCAAAATGTTGGCTCGTGATAGTACTCGCCTCGGCAATCGGGTCTTACACTCGAGCGCTCGGCAAAGCCTTTTTTACTCCCCCGCTGTGGAGCACGCACGCACGCACGCACGGCGCGATTCGGGGCCGAGACGATGTGCGACAACACTAACCCTAAACCTAGCGAGGGGGGGGGGTTCCGCAGGTGCCTATTTTGGCGAGGACTGGTTTAGTAATCGATGCGTGCTACGTTGGTGTACAGAGTTTTGTCGCCCATTGCTGGCAATCGAGCGGTCGGTTGGTCGTCGGTTGTATTGGACTTATCAGAGCTCTTGTTGGTGCGACAGAGTGGGGGTGTTACCAATTGACCTTCATATCAGCGCGTGGATATATCTCTTTGAGTGTTCTTTCACTACGGCTTGATTTTCGTCTGCAGGTTGGCGACGGTATCTTCAGGATCGGTATCTGGGATGTCGCTACCTGCAGGTCGGTTTTGCGACTAGCCAGCTTCCAACAGTGGAAACATCGTGGAAACTCAACGATTGCACCGGCATAGCCGGCTGTGGTACTCTTGCTATCCTATCCCGACGCTATCTTCAAGACATGCACGTACGTACGTACGTACTGCTGGTCTGCGGTTTTGGTACGGATGCGTAGGGCTCCAGGATCCGGACTGTACTTACCTACCTACCGCTGGGGCTGATGCGACGCATTAATACTGGCTTTATAGTCGCCCCACCCAAAAGCGACGGATAGAAAAGTCATGATCAACGAGCCGTCGCAGATATATGGTATTCAAGTACGTGCACAGCAGAACGACCAATACAATATTGCGAGGGAGGCCAGGGATTGCATCGATTGCAAGTCGGATGCATGCATGCGGGTTGACGCTACCGAAGGTGAGTAATCGATGATGTAATACACTCCCGTGAGATACCGTGCAATGTATAACTGATATCTTAGTCTATAGTATACATGTAGAGGGCCAATGCATCATGTAGTCGATCGCGACTGTGCGTGTACCACCAATGTACGTACTCATCGGCGGAGGACTCGGCTGTGCTTTAGGAATCTACTTTGTTGCGGTCCGCAAGCGGCTTGGCAAGAGCTGTCGGATGCTGCAGGCTGGAGAGGGCAAGTGTGTCTGTTTGGCGTCATGACTATAATTTAGGTTTAGTCGCAGCTTTAAATTTCAAACCCGGCGGCCCCCATTGGCGGGAGCTTGTCGGGTAAGGTTCGTTCCTTTAGCTCGCAGGAAGAAAACCCCAAAAAAAGTCACGGAATTCGGCAGGGCGCGGTTCCGTCGAGTTTCCGGGACATGGTTCAGGATCCGGAATACCAAAGCCGAGTGGGCAGTTAATGGGGTTTGAAGGGTTTGCCTATCTGGCCAGAGCTAGAGACGGTGTTTGTTTGAAAGGAGGCCAGTTGTATACGTAGTCCACGTTAACTTGCCTCGGCCGACGCGGAGGGTTAACGTCGTGTACCTAAGCATGTATGCATACTAGCACGCACGAAACGGGCAAGTTTATATCCGTGGTAGCACAAGGATTATCATGCGGATGGGCGATAGAGCTGGGGCTGGCTACTGGCTACTGGCCCGGAGGAGGCGGATTGCTGGAATTCCGTTGCACACGGCGAAATGATGTAAACTTCAACCTGGTCGCCGGCTGTGGCCGAACGCGGTTTTGCGTTCACGGCGCTACTTCTTGTTCTGGAGTTGATCATGGCATGTCATGGCGGTATGTGCTTGGATATAAATACCCCCGTTCGCCGCCTTCGATATAGCTTGTAAAGTCGTTCGACACGCATCCGTTTTTGACTACTACTTGAAATTATAATCTTCCATATCCATCTTGCAGTATATATATATTCGCTCACGATAACTCCTAATTTAATATCACCCATCTTTACAATCGACGCAGTGCTCCATTGACGGACAATCGACTTCCCGTGGATTAAGGTTTTCCAATCACCACAGTCGAGATACAGCATCAACCGATTCGCGATTGAGACCACCAGCCATGACTGAAAAGTGCCCCGCGCACCCCCACGAAGGCGGCTTTAGCTCCTGGCTGCCGTCCTTCGGCCACTCGGGCCAACAACCGGCTGCCTGCCCGTTCGCCGGGGCCGCCGCAAAGGATGCCGAAACCTCGAGTTCCGCGCCTTCGCAGAAGAAACCCATCAAGCCCATCCCCGGCCCTCCAGGCCTCCCTATCGTCGGCAACATCTTCGACATGGACCATGTGACGCCGCTCAAGACGCTAGAAGCCTTCGCAGACCAATACGGTGAGTCCCACAAGAAGACACAAACCCAACAGACACACACTGACAAGCTCCTCCCACGCAGGACCCATCTATAAGCTTCGGCTCGGCGGGCGCGATAACCTCATCTTGAGCTCCCACGAGCTCATCCACGAGGCCTGTGACGAGAAGCGGTTCGCCAAGCAGGTAGCCGGCGCGCTTGAGGAGGTGCGTAACGGCGTTGGCGACGGGCTGTTTACAGCGTACCCCGGCGAGGAGAACTGGGGCATCGCCCACCGGGTGCTCATCCCCGCGTTCGGGCCGTTGACTATCCGCGGCATGTTTGACGGTGGGTTCTACTATCTCTATTCGTTGGCTTAGTAGCAATGTCGGCGGGCTGGTATCAGATGCTGACTCGAACACGTATGCATGTAGAAATGGCCGACCTGGCGAACCAGCTAGCTCTCAAGTGGGCACGCCTGCCCACTGGCGCCTCGATTGATGCCTCCGACGACTTTACCCGCCTGACGCTCGACACCATCACCCTATGTGCTATGGGTGCGCGCTTCAACTCGTTCTACACGCAGGACCAGCACCCGTTCGTCGACGCGATGGTTGATTTCCTCATCGAGTGTGGCAATCGCGGGCGGAGGCTGCCGGCGATGAATAGGATCATGACGGGCACGAGTGAAGCGTATTTCAAGAATATCGATCTGATGAAGCAGGTTGCTACCGACCTGTTGAAGGAGCGGAAGGATCACCCGACGGATAAGAAGGACTTGCTAAATGCGATGATTAATGGCAAGGACCCGCAGACCGGGAAGGGGCTGTCGGACGAGACTATCGTGAACAATATGATTACCTTTTTGATAGCTGGTAGGTGTTTTTTTCGGCCCACCAAGCGGCCGTCCGTCGACTAGCTGTTGTCCCTCGAGGAGTCGTCCGTCAAACTAACGTAACGTATACAGGCCACGAGACAACGTCCGGAACGCTGTCGTTCACAATGTTGAACCTACTGAAGAACCCACGCACGTACAAACTCGTCCAGGAGGAAATCGACACCGTCGTCGGCAGGGAACCCGTCAACCTCGAGCATCTCTCCAAGCTGCCATACACAAACGCCGTCATCCGTGAAACCTTGCGGCTCAGCTCCCCAATCACCGCCATCTCGGTTCGGCCGCACCCGACCGAGAACCACGAGGACCCCATCCTCCTGAACGGCCAATACAAGCTCGAAAAGGACCAGAGCATGATCCTGCTAGTCAAAAAGATGCATCTGGACCCCAAAGTCTACGGCGAGGACGCCGCCGAATTCAAACCGGAGCGCATGCTGGACGAGCCGTTCAACAAGCTGCCGCCAGATGCCTGGAAGCCCTTTGGCAACGGCATGAGAGCGTGCATTGGCCGGCCGTTCGCCTGGCAGGAGATGCTGCTCGTGCTGGCGGTCTTGTTCCAGAACTTTGACTTCTACCTAGCGGACACCAACTACCAGCTGGCGATCAAGCAGAACCTCACCATCAAGCCGAAGGACTTTTACATGAAGGGAAGGCTTCGCCATGGGTTGACCCCAATCACGCTGCAGCAGGCCCTCGGCGGCGCGCAAACCGCGGACAGCGGCATCACAGACGTTGGCCTGAAGGGTGCTACCGGCCAGGCCGAAGACGACTCCGCGAAGCAGCCAATGCATATTTTCTACGGCAGCAATACGGGGACGTGCGAGGCCTTTGCGAACCGACTGGCCAGAGAAGCCTCGGCGCGCGGGTACAGAGCGGTTGTAGACACGCTCGACACAGCCTACCCGAGCCTGCCAAAGGACGGGCCGGTGGTAGTCATCACAGCGAGCTTTGAGGGTCAACCACCAGATAACGCCGCGCATTTCTGCGACTGGATCAAGTCGTGCAGCGGCGAGGAGGCCAAGGGGGTCAAGTTTGCTGTCTTCGGATGCGGCCACCGCGACTGGGCGATGACGTACCAGCGCATTCCAACGTTGGTGGACGACCGTCTAGCCGAGCTGGGCGGCGAGAGACTCTGCGAGCGAGGCGTGGCGGATGCGGGCGCCGGCGACATGTTTTCCGACTTTGGCAACTGGGTGGCCAATAAATTCTGGAAGTCGCTCGGTGACGCCGCGCCAGTCAGCGGGCCGGTGAAGTCCGGCCTGTCGGTCTCCATCCTCGTCGACAACCGCGCCACCGTCCTCGGCCAGAACCTCAAGACCGGCCTCGTGGTCGAGAACAGATCCCTCACCGCGCCGGATGTGCCCGAGAAGCGCCATCTAGAAATCAACCTGCCCTCCGAATTTGCATACAAGGTCGGCGACTACCTCGCCGTGCTGCCTACCAACCGCGATGCCACCGTCAAGCGTGTCATGAGGCGCTTCTCCCTCCCCTGGGACGCCGCCCTCAGAATCACCTCGGACATGCCAACCACTCTCCCCACCGACACGACCATCTCCGCTGGCGACCTCCTCTCTTCCTACGTGGAGCTCTCCCAACCCGCCAGCAAATGCGACCTCATCGCCATCGCGAACTGCAGCGACGACGAGGCCCTCAAAAACGACATTCTCGACCTCGCAAACTCCCCTGACCGCTTCGCCGAGGAGATCGGTGGCCCGCGAGTTTCCGCCCTCGCATTCCTCGAGAAACACACTAAAATCCAAGTCCCCATCAGCGAATACCTGGCCATGCTCCCGCCCATGCGCGTCAGACAATATTCCATTTCCTCCTCCCCTCTCACCAACCCGACAACCTGCACGCTCACCTACAGCGTCCTCAACGAACCCTCCCTCGCCGACGCTGGCAAAAAACACCTCGGCGTCGCCTCAAACTACCTCTCGGGGTTGGAGCCCGGTGATAAAGTGCAAGTTGCCATACGCGGATCCCACGGCGGGTTCAGCCTCCCGCTAGACGTCGAGACCACCCCCATCATCATGGTCGCCGCAGGGTCGGGACTCGCCCCGTTCCGCGGGTTTATTATGGAGCGGGCGGCGCAAAAGTCCGCGGGACGGACGCTGGCGCCGGCAATGTTGTTCTTCGGGTGTAAGCATCCGGAGAAGGACGCGCTGTACCCGGACGAGCTGAAGGCGTGGGCGGAGCTAGGGGCGGTAGATGTGCGGTTTTCGTACAGTCAGGCGGCGGAGAGCAGTGAGGGTTGCAAGCATGTGCAGGACCGCATGTGGCATGACCGCGAGGAGGCGGCGGCGCTGTTTAAGCAGAACGGGAAGATTTATGTGTGTGGGAGTCGGAATGTTGGGATGGGTGTGAAGGCGGTTTGCCAGAAGATATATAAGGAGTCGTTGGAGAAGGCTGGGAAGGATTCGAGTGATGAGGTTGTCGAGCAGTGGTTTGAGGGATTGGGGAAGGAGAGGTTTGCTACGGATGTCTTTGCGTGAGCTGTTGCATTTTTGGGTTCGGCGTGTTGTGTGTAGTTGGAGCGGCTTTGGTAGTATATTTGCATAGACAAATTGTATATCGTGTTTTCCGGCTTTTATGCATTTGCAACAATTGTTTTTTACGGCCGCGATGTCTGGTGTAGTGTGATTTCTGAGATATAACCGATTCGGCATCCTATAACGTCCCGTCGCTTGAGGCGTCTACGGCGACTTTTGTAACTAGCTTCTGCGTAGACTAGAATCGAATGGTCACAGTATCACCATCTAGCCACAGCAGCACGCAATATCTCCTGGTATAACCCTTGATGTAAATACGAAATTTATATTCCAGCCGCCGCCGTCGCAGCCACTGCGTCCGCCATCGCCTGCGAATCACGTAGGCTTCCTCACACGGATACGAACGGCTGCTCTCTACCATCGGATATCTATCTTTGTTGGCGGGTTTACAAAACTCACGTTGTCGCTTGCGGGGGTAGTTAGTTGGAGACTGGGGTGGTAAGCTTCCAGCTTGTGACAGGGGGTAGTGAAAGGCCAAGTGGGTGTAGACGTGAATATGGGGATGGGGTTTGAGGACGAGGGGTATATGGACTCGCCGGGGAGGAGGAGCGTAGGGATGTATGGTGTGCATGAGCGGAGGTGAAGTGGAGAGGTATACGACCTTGGGCATGGACTGAGTGGTCCTTTGTGCGAAAAGGCGGGGATTTAGCGAGTGTAGGTGGTGGCGATAAGGGTATATCTATAGTATTGTGTCTCAGGATGCAGAGTGCTGCGTAACATTGGACCTGGCTCCGAGTAACTTTGTAAATAAGAGTCGAAGTTTATGGAATCTGGTTAGCTGGAAACAGGGGTTCCAAAGCGCAAGTGATCCGAGCCGGCGAGGATTGTGCGCTTTTGTGCATTTGTGACAACTCTGGCACTTGCTGTAGACAGCAACCAGCTTGCTTGGCCGTATCACCGTATAGTTGAACCATGGGTACACAGCTAGTTCTGCTCGGCTGTACGACTACGTAGGTGCGTACAGCCCACTTGATTCCCGCATGCCTCCTGTACGGCCCGACAAAGTGTTTGTCGTTTGACACCAGACGGCGTAGTGGCCCCGCCTGGAGTATTCTCCAAACTAGTAGCCTAGAAAGAAGATACCTGTCCGACAATTACAATACAGCTACCCTCGGCTCGTTATCGTGCATTGTTCGAGCTTCGAGCTGCAAGAAGCTAGCCGGATCAAGCAGCTGACAGCCAGCTGAGTTGGCCAGCCAGCCCATCGGATGAGACGGCTGATTGTGAGGGAAATGTCGTCAGCTCGCTGGCCGGTTCTGGAAGGCCTCGTCGGTATTCCATGGAGAACGTGCCATGATATCATGGAGACGGCGGGAAGAGACCCATTGGATGCCTTGCGCCTGGGGACGAGGACAAGCTTTTGATGCTGGCGGGAGCTGCACGGCTTCGAGCTTCCCAACCGGGTTTGTCGGTCGAGAGGAGGACGCAGCCTGTTTGGAGATACACTGGGCGGCGAGCAATCCCGGGTGAGAGGTCGTAGATGCGTCTGGACGGAGTGGTGACTCGTCGTCGTGGATGGCGATGCGGATGCTTTGTGGGGCGGTCCTCTTGGCCGGGCGTGGCGATGCGATGGAATAGGAAAGTACCCGTTTAGATTGGCTTGGCGGTATCCCTTCAGGAGGAGTGGTGTTGAGGTCAAGTCGACATTGCATTCACATGTATCATCTGTCCGCATATGAGGTATCTGGTGATTCCTCTCACTGCAAACGAACGTCACGTCAATGAATTGCTATCCGCGCACGAGATAAGGACCACTCCAGTAAGTTTCCGCGAATAAGACCGACCGTCTACACGGGACGACTGATGTTACGGAGCAGGGCGGTTTTCCGGCCTGGGCTGCTGCCTGGCCCTGGCTGGCAGTCCAACATCGTTTCGGCAGGTCTGGGCGCTCAACCACAACAGCGCGATCCCCGCGAGATAGATTGTCTTGATATCGCCCTTGCGTCCTGGCCATGGTTTAGGAAGCTCGTGGACAGCGAATCAGCGGCGTGCGGCCGTCGGGCCATGTTTGCTTGCTGTCTCACCCTCATTCAGATGACCTTGCATCGTTCCTGGCACGTCGACCTCGACCGTCCCTTTCATCGACCGCGCTGATGCTTGACGACTTTCGCAAATCCAGCTACGGCCCCTTCCCACCTCCTCCCTTAGGCTATGCGAAGCTAGGCGCATCAAGTGACACGGCGACGGCCAAATGCAGCTGCCCTCTTGTGGCCGCCCAGTTAGCCGTTGGCCGGCCGCGTTTCACAGGTATGGGGAATGGAGCCTCGACCGCACCCGTCGAGCGGCGTGCGAGGAGTACAGTCCTGGCTATATAAAGATCGCTCGCTGTCGCCTGTGCCCGTGTGATAGACTCGGAGGCACCCTGTCCTGCATACCCACCCTCTCTCGACTGTCGCGGCTGTCTCGTCAAGATGTATTTCTCGAAATCCCAAATCCTGGCCATCCTGGCCTTCACCAGCGCTGTTGCCGCAACTCCCCTCGCCGCCCCCAGGGTTTCGCACAAGGGCACAAGAGTCCTCCGTTTGGACGTCCGGTCCGAGGAGGATGTCGCTCTCGTCGAGGGACTGGTCAAGCGCCTTCAATTGGACACCTGGACCCACGGATTCGTCGCCAACAGCCATGTCGACGTCGCCGTTCCAGCATCCGTGCAGCCCGAGTTCAATCGCGTCCTGAAGAACGCTCGATTGGTGACCCGCGTCATGCATGAGGACCTCGAGGCTTCTATCGAGGCCGAATCCCAGCCTAGCACTCTCATGAAGAGAACCTCCCCTGGGTGCCCTGGTATGCATTCATCTCCCTCCCCGCTTGCGCGTCAGGATAACATGTACTGACAGCCGAAAAGTCAAATCTGCTGTAGACCCTAGCTGGTTCACAGCCTATCACGCCTACGATAACCACCTCAAGTTTCTCCAGGCGCTAGTCGCAGCCTACCCCGGTAACGCGGAAATCGTGACCGCAGGCAAGTCCACCGAGGGTCGTGACCTCACCGGCATCCACATCTGGGGTACCACCAAGGGACGCCCTGCAGTTGTGCTTCACGCCAACGTCCACGCGCGCGAATGGATCACCTCCAAGGTGGTCGAATATTTCGCCAACGAACTCCTCAAGAGCACCACCTCCAGCAGCTCTGCGACAGTCAACGCCTATGACTACTTCATCTTCCCTGTCGTCAACCCAGACGGCTTTGTCTACAGTCAGACCTCTGACCGGATGTGGCGGAAGAACCGTCTCCGGCCGTCTGGCAGCTCCAGCTGCTACGGCACTGATATCAACCGTAACTGGGACTTCAACTGGAACCTCTCCGGTGGCGCCTCCACCAACCAGTGCGCGCAAGACTTCAAGGGCGTCTCCCCGGGTAACACCGCAGAGTACAAGGGCCTCTCCGCGTTCATCGTCAACCTCAAGAAGACTGTCGATGTCAAGCTCTTCATCGACTACCACTCTTACTCCCAACTCATCCTCTCCCCCTGGGGATACACCTGCAAGGAGCCGGCGCCCGATGAGAAGGAACATTTGCGCGTCATGAAAAGTAAGTCCATTCCCTACGCGATATCTATCTTTGCGACATTCGCTTGCATACCCACCACCATTCAATATGTAATACACAGCCAGACAGGATCAACCAAGCTAACCCTCCTCGTTCCACAGTCTGGGAAGCCGCTATGAGCAAGAGCTACGGCACCCGCTTCCAAACCGGCCCCTCCTGCACCACAATCTACCCAACCACTGGTGACTCCACCGACTGGACCTACGGCGCCGTCAATATCACGCACTCGTACTCCGTCGAGCTGCGAGATACTGGCCGCAACGGCTTCGTCCTGCCACCCGCCCAGATCATCCCCAGCGGAAAAGAAGCCTGGGAGGGATTCCAAGCCCTTATCGAGGCGATCTGAAGGCCATCTTTGAGTACTGTAAATTCGTCTACCGAATGATTTCGCGCGAGGCAAACGCGTGCGGGTGGAGAAGAGGAGGAGATACCCATGTTGTATACATATCCTTGTTTGTATTATGAATGGCGGATACCCTAGATATTATGATAGCAGGAAGATGTTGCGTATATACGGATGCCACCGGGCAGCAATATTATTATTATTATTGAGCCCTGAGCTCACCCAAACCAATTAATGTCTTAGCAAATGTAAATCCAAGCGTATACACACTTAAAGTTTCGCCTGCTCGAGCTCGTCGCTCAGCCAGGCGACGTCGACGTCGACGTCGGTATACCCGGCGTGTATATATAGTTACATTCCTCGACCTACCCCAGTCGCAACCGACGGATTCCCTTCCGAGGAACCGTACCTGGATCGGCAGGGGAGTGTCAACCACGCACACGCGGTATTATGAACCTGAGAACGAATTCGAATGCGGATTCTCCTGCCCTGCATATAATTCCACATTCCAGGCCTAGCCAGATCCGTCGGCTGTATGAGAGTTGACCAAACGGTGCCCGTAGACGACACTGCTCGACCGCTAGCTATATGCTAGCTGCCGATTTCGCCAGAATGAACTTTAGAAATCAAGTAAGCAAGTATTCAAGTACATAGCCAAAGCTCACTCCAAGCTATTCAAGTCCGTTCACCGAAATGCCTCGCCCGGCGTATAAATGCATACGCATTTGGTTGCACCCTGATCTGCTGAATTGGAATGTTCGCTCAGGAACGCCAATTACGAGGCCCGTGCCGTTAGCGTTCCCACTATATTCCAATAGCCCTGGCCCGCAACAATAACGCTAGACCGTTATCGCTCATGATTGGGCTCGTCGACGTACGTATTTCTGTCGTCACCGTTATGCAGACTCGATTCTTCAATCTCCCTAGGCCTGTTGATTATATTACATCGCAACGCGAGATCAATATTGCAGGGAAAGATGCCGACTGGCCCGGCTGGGGTCAAATGCCGGACTAGTCTTGTTTCGTCAGCTCGTCAACTAGACCCTGGCCCCTGATAAAGTTGGATGCATAAGTCAGCATTTATGCATACACATATCCATGTTGATATAGCCGTATATATACGACCGCCAGTGTTATATGGCTAGCTACGCGAAATATTGTAGATAAACGAGGCCGAAAAGCGGGGCTACGAATAGACCCCTCGTGGCGAATCTCGAAATATAGGCCGACCAGCTAGCAATCCAGCAACGTCTGCATCCACCCGTCGACAACAAATACGAAGTTAATACTGGACTATACACCACAAAATACCACACAATCAACACACAAAGATTGTGTTGAGCGTAGTCACGTTATATGCCGATACACGGATCAAGCGACTGACGTATAACATGATACGTTTTATATAACTTCGTTTGCGGACCGCTCGCGCTGCCGTGCATGTATACCCGATGCGCATTACCTGTATCATAATCTACCCAATTCCCGGCTGGCTCTAGCTTACACTACTCCAAAACCCATGCATCGAATACCGCTAATATTATCCCATCCCGTCCCAAACTACTCCGTGCCCACGGTGCTTCGATGTACACCTTCTACCACCTGCACGATAACCTTCTACCTACCATCAAAACTGTATTCGCGAAGAAATACAACGCAAATCACCAGCGATAGTACGTAAATTGCCGTTGACATCCCTACCCAGCACCATATTAGTACAAAATACCACGCCTGTTGTACAAGACGCGGCGGAGTAAGTATGCTCACCATGGTCCCACTGCAGGGCCTCCACGAATGCCTCCACGGCCTTCCCGCGCATATTATCCGGTAGGTCGCGGATATTCCAAATACTTGTCATGACTTGGTGTATAATCTATCTTGAGGTCAGCATATAGACCCCAAATACGGAACCTACAGTGGGTCTAGAGTAATCCTACCTCCTCGCGCCGCTCGCTCGGAATGTCCCATAGTTTGACGTGTAGTCGTTTATTTAATGCCAGTTGCAACACCGCATTCCCCAGACTGGTGATGATCACGAGCCCGAGATTGTCACAGAGATAGAAACCAGAGGTGGCCATAGCTTGGTCCTTGTAGCTAACGCTGGCTGTAAGCGCGATGAACGCCACCGTGTTAATCAGGCCGATGCCAAAGGCGGCTGGCGCAATGTACGCCGTTTCAAAGATGTTTGTGTGGCCGCGCCAGCGGATCGTGATCAGTAGGAGGGAGGCTGCAGATAGACAGATTGCAAATATCAGGTACCGTTTGTAGCGGCCCGTGCTGTCATTCCTATTAGACGCGCGCCGATACTAATTTTGGAGGTGGGAGTGGTATGCGACCTACCGTTTGATTAAGATTCCGGCTACGAGCCCCCCGCTAGCGTGAGCTATACTGCCAAAAATAATTCGGGACGCCGCGTTCGCATTCGACACCCCGAGCGTAATGACGAAATATATGGATATGGTGGTGACGAACTTGAGTGAGGGAGTAAGCCGGATGCCGTTTTCTGGCCGTATAGGTTAGGGTAGATACTACATACTGCGACCTGGCTGCCCGTTGTCAGGCCGAGGATAGAATAAACAGACACGACGTCCCGGTTGGTCAGGACTCGTAGGGACAGAATCGGCTCCCTCGCAATGTATCCTTCAATGAAGAAGAAGAGGGCGCCGAGGACAACCGAACCCACGCCGGCGGATACCAACAGCACATTTTGCGTGGACAGGCGTTTCCCAGCCTCGTCAAAAAAGACGAGAAGCAAGCTTAGTGATGCGGCGAGCGTTGCGGCGCCGAGGAAATCTATCCGCTGGAAGCGTTGCCGAAGCGTGAGACATTGAGTTTTGTGTGGGATATCGAGCTTAAGGTAGACCATGATGATGGCAAGTAGTGCCACGGGGACCTGCCCGAGGAACGACCTGTGAATGGCCAGGAGTGGCAGATTAGATATCGGTGTTGTGAAAAATGAGTGAGAGCGGAGCTTACCATCGCCACCCGACGGTGTCAATCATGTAGCCTCCCAGTGGCGCCCCCAATGCCCTCCCTGCTGTGGCTGCGATGTAAACATAACTTCTCCAGGCGGCAAGCTCACGCAGCGGGACAAGATCTGCATTTGACCATCAAATTAGTCAAGTGCCATTGCTGCCTATATATATATACCGCTACAACCGCGGGCACTTACCGTTCAGGAGGATGGAAACAACCGAGCTGCAGTGATATAATAAGCATCTTCCTTGAGAAAGAAGGGCTGGATAGGTACTCACGTCATACCAGCACCCCCTATACCTGATATGACTCTGCCAACAATGATGTGCCAAAACTCTGTTGACGTTCCACTGTGTTCCGGTTAGGGCCGGCCTGACCGCATTAGAGTGGGACAGGGACTTACATCCACAGGCAACCGGTAGCGAAGAGAGTGTATGCAAAAAGCAGGAGAGGCTTCCTACCGAAGATGTCGCTCAACTTGCCATACTGCAACGGGATATTCTTGTCAACAACCTGGTCCGTATTCAGAGCTCGACTCGAGTGAGATGGTGGGTTACACATACCATGGACTGTGTCGACAGGATTCCCAATTGATAGCCGACCAACATCCAGTTCTGACGCAGCTTGGTTGTTTAGTGCCGTCTCAAGTCTGCGGGGTGGGTGTGCCGAGAGTGCTGTGGGTTTGGAGGAGAGGGGGGGGCTCACGGCATCGTCGAGCCGGCCAAACTCGCTCCCGATCTGTCCAAAATTCGCTAGGACTAGAGACGTATCTACGTTTGCAACGATGACGCCTATGATATCACAAGCGGATTGTTAGCATAACCGGCCTTGCATGCTCTGTCGCTCGAGGCTCACCTATCAGAAGGCAGGCGACGACGCCCCAGAATCCAGGCGGCGTCTGGTGGACGGGCGCTGCATGTTCATTGTCCGCGGCTTCTTCGTCCTGGGATTTGGCGATTGAGGCTTCTCGAACCCGAGATGGGGCGGCCTTGTAGTCGGCTGGGTTCGAATCGACGTTTCCGGAGAGAAGAGACTGGCGCTCTCCGAGGGCGGGGTCGGCACCGGAGCTTGGTCGTATCATTGAATCGGTAGGCTAGATTTCGACGGCTTGAGGTCTGTAAGGCGCAATGGATACGGAGTGGAATGAAGGGATCGAAAGGCAATTTAAAGGTCGCGCGACAGGAATGCATCTTAGCTTATGCATGGGCGGGTATCTCCGCAAGGAAACAGGTCAGGACGAGGTCCGGACCGGGAGGGAGAGATGAACGGAAAATTTCCTGGCCAGAGCTCAAAGTGCCGTGTCTTTTGCCAGCTTCCTTCTTGGTGCTGGGTTTGGTCCGGTTCTCGTGCACACCGTACAGTGCATTATATCGTGTCGGCATGTACTTCGGAAGCTGCACAGTCGAACACGACCAGGGCCTCGTAAACCATGCAAAGACCGGGGCTGTTTTGCGGGAGTACAGGCAGCTGTGGCAGGGTAGCCTGTCCAGATCGCAGTAGTGCCGAAACCCGACGAAGCCTCCGAATAGGCGACCGGCTAGTGGACGAGGGTTTCCCGATGGCGAAATGTGAGATGTGAGATGTGAGATGTTCGAAATGTGATCCGTCAATGTTGCTGGACGCAGGCACAAAACCAGATGCGAATTTCCTGTCCGGCCTTGGCGGGCTTCCTCTGACGACACCGCGAAACACCACTCGGACGGGCCTGACGATGTCCTCCCCATAGGCAAGCACCAACATTCCGCTCATGCAATCTGACCTATCGGATTCTAACCCCGAAATCTAGAGAGCCCTGACGTCAAGGCTGCGGCTGCCTACTACCCGCCAGAATAACGTTATAATGAAAACACCAGCTGAGCCTCCTGCAAAGGGGAACCTCTGCAAAGGGGCCCCTTCTCCAGAGTCAAATACCAGGCCAACATCGACATTTAAGAAGAACCAAACATGCCACTTCCTGCGGCCGGCCTGGAATCGCCGCGTTTACATCAGCTTTCCTGCACCTGCCATGCACGTCCACTGTTCACGGCCCCAACATGCGCTTCATTCTCTTATCTGTCGCGCTGTCATCCCTCGGCCGCGTGATAGCTTCCAATAGCCCCCCACCCGCCGCCACGATCACGCCGCCTCCTTCGCGTCTCAGCTTCGCGAAAGCCCTGCTCCCTCGACAAGCAGACGGCCCGTACGCCTGTTCGTGGTTCAACACCCTCTTTGAACAATGCTCCAACGCCGGCTACAGCCAAGACGCTGGCGTCTCTGGCCTCCCGTACTGTCTCTGCTACGGGTCAAACGATCGATACGACCCCTACAAAGCTGACAGCTACATCGAGCAATGCTACAACTACGCCGGCACCGACACTAGTTTTGCCTCTGGCTTTGCAACCTATCTTGATCTATGTAGTTCCGCTGGCGACGTCCGCGCCGCAGAATCTTCCAGCTACGCTGCCTGCGCCGCCGTAAATTCCATATTCTCACGGTGCGCGGATTACGGCTACGACCGCGTGGTAGGGCCGTCGCAGCCTGCCGCGTGTGTGTGTTATAGCCAAAGCTTGTACAAACCGACTGTCTTGGACAATTTGTACTCCGCCTGCTTCAGCTACGCTCAGACCGCGGACCCTGAGCTAGCGGGCTCAATGTGGCTGAACCTCGGGTACTGCTCGCGCGGAGGCGATGTGCAGGCAGCGCTGTCGCAGGGCACGCAACTGTGCAAGTCTGTGGCCAGCGTGCTGAGTTCGTGCTCAACAATTGACCAGTTCCGGACGGGGCTTCCGAGCGACCAGGCAAGTTATTTTTGCTACGACCAGAACACGAATTTCATCGGCGCATTGAGGGACAGTAGCTTGCTGCAGTGCCGGGCTTTTGCGACAGATAACTGGCCGACGGTATTGTATACAGTGGTGTCAAGTTATATGTTCATGTGCTCGAACGCGGGGGATGTGCGAGCCCGGGCGGGGACCTCGGGCAGAGGCGGTTCAAGTGGAGGGGGCGATGGCGTTCCGGTAGGTGTTGTCATTAAAACCCTCTTGTGCTACTTGAGAAACCAATGCGCTTGCGGGGTAAAGTTCCGTAGACAGAGTTATTTATGAGGCGTCGGCGCGGCGCCGTACCGACGTTTCACGCTTTGCAGCGAGACGAGGTTGTGTGTAAGCTAACTTGTGGTGTCGGCCTTTAGTCTCCCAGACCGGGTACGTCAATGGGACACCCGACCGGCTCTCCAAACATCGCAGTGAAGGTGAGTGAGCCCCCACGGTCACACAGCCAAGCTCTGTCCAGCCACCTTTGTGATCCCAAGTATCAGTCCTGGAAATACCGGTGGAATCTGACCTGTCTTTTTTTCAAATCCAGTCCGGAACCTCGCTTGTCGGGTTTAGAGTGCTGGCGATGCTGTGTGTAACTCTGTACCAGCTACTGTGACGGAGCTTCCGCGGGGCAACAGCTTGGCGATATCGCCTGGGTTTATGCACGATACTCTTGGGGCACGGCCCCCACCGGAAGAGGAGCTGTTGCAACGATGCCCTGGTTCTGTACTTCCGTTGGGGGTGCGTGTGCATATATTGTACTTATTGTGGCGAGCTGGGTGCTGATATGAGATATGATACACTGCCGTGTGAGTGCATTGCCGCTCTTCTGGTGCATTTGCTATGCTGTTGGTTCACCGGGAAAGTCGGAATGGAAACCTTCAGCAATGGATGCTGGGCCGGATGGCGCAAGACCCGAACCTTTGCAGACGATATCACGATTTTGGCTAGTGCTTGTGACACCTTCCGCAATTGTGTAGATGCAGAAAGGTATCCATACTATGTTTAGTTTGTGCAGCCGCAGGGCCAGCGCAAACATTTGTAGACGACCGTATCGGCCGCAACATCGATACGAGTACATGCAGAAGGTAGTAAGGGTGTGCCACCAGATGCCGAGGTATATCTCGTACTTCAACCTCGCCTCGGAGACAGGTACTCTAGAAGTCCATCGTGGACACTAGCAGGCAGTCGGCCGCCAATAGCCGTCTCGTGTTCTTGAATAACTCCCTTCGCGTGAATTCGTGAAGCTCTCTGTTTAGGGGCAGTTTTTCGTAACTCCGCGGCTTGTGTACCTTCTGCACCGAGATTAGGGGCAGTGCTAGTGTAATATCACAGACTCAGCATCAATATGCTAGTTCCTTAAGTAGTGAGTACTTAAGTAGTTATTATATATTATTCTTGAAAGTTACAGCTTGATAGAAACAATCAACTGTTTAGCTACAAGCAGGCGGGTGCGCTATGACAGCTCCAATCACGTAACCCCCACTTGGTCAACACACACTTTTGTTGCATTGATATCCACCACAACATGGGGGTCGGATTGCGGCATTGCACCATCGCACGTCAAGTTAACTGGCCAATCGCCGCCGCAGCCTCCGCGGTGAGAAGCTTCAATGATTTAAATCGATTTCAACCGAGGTCAGCGGGGTCTGGGGCACGACGCTACCTGCCATGGCGCGGGGATAAATTCGTCTCATCGGCCAGTAAGTAAGTTGAGCCATCCTGCAGTTGAGTAGAAAGCTATCGAAACTCGATCAACCAAGGCCATTAACAAGCGCAGGGGAGACGATATACGATGCCAACAGTCAGGCTAAAGGATATCCTGCTGTACGTAGGCGTAGCCACCGCGATCTCCTGGGGCGGTGGCGATGCAAACTTCCCAGATCCCCTCGTGCAGAGCCCGAATTCCGGCTGGCACTCCGAGGGCTTTGGGTCGCGGAAACCCAATATTGTCTTCATCATCACCGACGACCAGGACATCGAGATGAGCTCTCTGGATTACATGCCTTTCGTGAAGGAGCACCTGCTGGATAAAGGTACCTTGTTCCGAAACCACTTTGTTACGACCGCACTGTGCTGTCCCTCGAGAGTCAGCCTGTGGACCGGCCGGCACTCCCACAATACAAACGTCACCGACGTTAATCCTCCGTACGGTGCGTTTCCCACCCTCCGGTGGACTCGTTGCTGTATCCTGGTGTGGACTACGCGCTGACATGGCATGGCCGTCACGATCGTATGTCCAGGCGGCTATCCGAAGTTCGTGTCGCAGGGCTTCAACGAGAACTGGCTGCCCGTCTGGCTGCAGCAGGCCGGCTATAATACCTACTACACCGGCAAGCTATTCAACTTCCACACGGTGAGAAACTACAATAGCCCCCACGTCAAGGGGTTCACGGGCTCCGACTTCCTCCTCGACCCATTCACGTACAACTACCTGAGCCCTGCGTTCCAGCGTGACCACAACCCTCCCGTCATCTACCCTGGGAATCACACTATGGATATCACCGCCGATAAGGCATACGCACTGCTGGACGACGCGCTGGCGTCTGGGAACCCATTTTTCATCGGCGTTGCTCCCGTCGCTCCCCACAGCAATGTAGAAGTCGACACCGCCAACCCTGACCGTCCAAATCCACGGTTTAGTGCGCCCATCCCCTTGAACCGTCACTCCCACCTATTCCCGACCGCAAGGGTGCCGCGGACGCCGCACTTCAACCCGGAGAAGGTGAGGTCCCTGCCCCCAACCTCGATACCTGACGTAACTAACGGGCGAGAACGAACGGCCAGCCATCAGGCGTGAGCTGGATCGCGCAGCGACCTCGGCTGAACAAGAAACTAGTCGACCACAACGACCATCACTACCGACAGCGGCTGCGGGCGTTACAGGGCGTCGACGAGCTCGTGGACGGGCTGTTCAAACGGCTTAGGGCAAGCGGGCAGCTAGACAATACGTACGTATTTTATACCTCCGACAATGGCTTCCATATCGGTCAGCACCGGCTGAACCCTGGCAAGGAATGCGGGTTTGAGGAAGACATTCGGGTGCCACTCATCGTACGCGGGCCCGGGGTTGCGGTGCGCGATGTCTCCAAGGCTATTACCACACATATTGATCTTGCGCCTACGATTTTTAAAATCGCCGGCATCCCACCCCGAGAAGACTTTGACGGATTAGCGATACCACTGCGGAAAGCGGCAGCGGGTAGCAGCAGCAGCAAGCGGCACGAACACGTGAATGTCGAGTACTGGGGTTTCGCTCTGGAGGAAAGCAAACTCAGCAGCGAGGTGTTCCTCAATAATACGTACAAGTCACTGCGAATCATCGGGCCGAACTACAACCTCTACTACTCCGTCTGGTGTAACAATGAGCACCAGCTATACGACCTTACAGTACGTAATCGCTGCAATATCTATCTTGAGGTGGTTATTTTGTCAAGACTAATCTGCGGTAATTCAGACGGACCCGTACCAGCTGCGGAATCTCTACCCAGGGTACCGGGACTACAGTAAGACGCATAAAATTCTGGAAGTGCCGTTGGTCACCGTCATCGGACGACTGGACTCGCTCCTGCTTGTACTCAAGTCGTGCAAGGGCTCCGTCTGCGTAAAGCCATGGGCAAAGCTGCATCCGGACGGGGATGTAGACTCGCTGCTGGATTCTTTGAAGCCTAGGTTCGATGCGTTCTATGACAGGCAGCAGAGCGTGCAGTTTGATCGGTGCGAGATGGGGTATATTCTGGACGCGGAGGGGCCGCAAGAGGCCCTGAGTTATACGCGGGGCATCCATTGGAGCCACTGGGTCTGAGCCCGAGCATGGATGAAATCTGTGCCAGTTGTCTCAAACAGGTGATAGGGCGGTTTGTGTGAGCCTATGTTTATATATGTGTATGCGTATATATTAGATACTTGAGCACGTGCGCGTGAACCGGGAATTTTGCGGCAGATTTCGCAAAGCCGGGGCTGTCAAGAAGCTAAGGGAGCTAGTGGGATATCCTGGTAGCTACCATGGCCATACTACTAGTTGGCACTAACTAACCCAGTGATAGCCCGCTAAAGAGATACCATCTGCTGTATACCTGGGTACTTTCCATATATACAATCTATGGTGCCTATTATATCTAAACTTATGTACTGCGCACTAAGCTCAAGATTGACTCGGGCCTGCGCTCGCAAGCTTAAACTACACTCCTCTATGTCTAAACTTCCCCGCTATACCTGTGAGTTTATGATTTATCCAACCCGCGACATTAATATCCATACTTATCCACTCCCCAAGCACAGTGCCGCAGTCGCAGTACGAATACTTGCCGCAGTAATCCGCCTGGGCATACTGCACACGATAAACTCCGGCGGTGGGTTTAGCCGAACCTGCTGCGGGGCCCCCACGACTGGTGCGACATCGGCCGGGTACAGCAGCGTGGCCAGGGACGGACGGCCAGTCTTTCTGTACTTTTTCTAGCATTCCCCGCGGAACTGACCCGTCGATGACTGTGTTCCCTGCACGCTTTTCTCACAGCCGCGCAGATTGACTACTCGTCCAAAAATACAACAAACCACCGCCGAATACCCATTCCCTGGCCACACCCACCCGCCAGATAGGACATCGCGCGCGAAAGCATATAAATATACTAGGGATGACGACCAGCGCGGCGCTATTGAACTTCGGCAAGCGGAGAGACTACAACTACCTATACGGCGCGGCAGACGCTAGTTCCTCGAAAACCCTGGCAGCAGCGGACCTACACACCGAAGCCGATATCGATACAGAATCGATATCCAGCGACGGCTCGCTACAGTACTCCACCTCCTCACTACTAAATGCGGAGGACGAAGCACTACTACTCGGTCGTCGGCCCAGTGATACCAAAACTGCTGCAACAGACACAACGGGCCAGGATGCGCCTGCAAGGATAATTGCCGTCCTTTTACTTGGTAGGCAACCATAGTCACCCCCAAGGCCATCGCGGAAACGCCAATGTGCGCATATGCATACCACGTGTGTATCCGTGACACAGACAGGCAGCTGCCAGGACTTGAGCCTGAAGTTGTGGTTATATATACATATTGATCTTCTGGGGAGCGATGGTATAGGTGTATTTATCGCCAATGGCGACGGCTCGTTCGTCCTCGCGACGAACGGGGTTATTTCATCGGAGTTTGGGCGGCTGGGTGATGCCAGTTGGTTGGTTACAGGATACATGTTGAGCATGTGCGCGATGCAGCCACTGGTGCGCTTCATACCGTCTGTTTGGCATTATCGGTATCTAATCCTAGCTGACGATGCTGACGGGTGGAGCAGTACGGGAAGATGAGCGATATATACGGCCGGAAGGCGATGTTGTTGATATCTTACATTTTCTTCGGGGTTGGGACCCTATACAGGTATGTACAGTTCTATGGTGAGACCAAAGCGATTGCTGAGCTAATGGGGCCGTGATAGTGGGTTAGCGTTGTCTCTCACCGGGGTTATCATCGGGAGGGCTATCAGCGGGGTTGGCGGTGCGGGGATGGTGGCTTTGGTCAGCATCTTGATCACAGGTATGCTCGTCCGTGATGTTTATATATTACAGAGAGTGATGCTAATCTGGCTCATATCGCCAGACCTGGTTCCACAGCGAGATATCGCAACATGGAGAGCATACGTAAATATCGCAGCGACAACGGGACGCAGCCTGGGTGGGCCGGTTGGCGGATACCTGACGGATACAGTCGGTTGGCGATGGTACGATACATTTACATCTCCACATCAGGATATCAGGTGGATCGATAACCATGTTGACTTCAAGGCCCTATCAGGTCGTTCGCCGGACAGGCGCCCCTCATCGGCATCGCAGCTATCCTCGTCGCCTTCAGGCTACAGAACACCCCCTCGCCCAGCCCCAACGGCGACAGCAACGGCGGCACTACTACACCACCCCTCTCCAGCCAAAAATCAAAACTCGCACGCATCGACTTTCTCGGCGCCTTCCTCCTCGCCTCCACCATCGTCTGCACTCTCCTCGTCCTTGATCTCGGTGGTCAAAAGCTCTCCTGGACTTCTCCCTACATCCTTGCCACCGCCGTTCTCTCTCTCATCCTCCTCGCCGCTTTCTGCACCGTCGAAGCCCACTATGCCGCCGAGCCAATCTTCCCACTCCACCTCCTCCGCAACAATAATATCGCCACTAGCTATGGCTCCCTCGCATTCTCCTCCGTCTCCCAAATCGGGATCATGTACACCGTACCCCGCTACTTCCAGATCACGCGTGCTAGCTCTGTCACTGCCGCTGGCGCACAGCTCGTTCCCGCCGTCGTCGGCAACGTCATTGGCGGCCTGATCACGGGGTACTCTGTCAAGAAGACGGGGCGGTACAAGCTCATCCTCGTGCTCGCAGGGCTCATCTCGAGCGCTGCGTCAACACTGCTGATACTCCGCTGGAACGGGCACACAGGTTTTTGGGAGTCCTTCTATATTGTCCCCGGTGGATTCGGGATGGGTTTGTCTCAGGCAGCGAGCTTTGTCGCCATGACAGCAGGGCTAGAAAAGGAGCACTACGCTGTGGCTACGAGCGGGCTGTACTTGTCTAGTAGTGTTGGTCTCGTGGCTGGTGTCAGTCTTGTGAACGTGGTGCTGCAGAATGCGGTTACCGCGATCCTAGGGCGGCGGCTGACCGGCCCTGGGAGTAAAAAAGTAAGTCGGACGTTTCACTATAATCCCTCAACCCCTGGGTAGTATACAGTACGAATCCGCAAAATATAAGGAAGACTGCCCCGGTGCGTGAAAGGTGTTAATTGAAAGGGAGGGATTGATAGATTATCGATCGTGCGATCAAAGATGTCGAGTACATTCGCACACTACGAGGCTCGCTCAGGGACATTGTGGTCTCAAGCTATATTATTAGCTTAAAGTACGCCTACGGTGAGTGATATATCTGTGTCCCTGTTGCGGTTACTCGTTGTGGATATCATATGGCCGAGCTGACTGACCGTTGCGACAGGTGTAACGCTGTTGAGCGCAGTCACCGCATTTCTCATTGGATTGATGGTGCATGAGAAGGGACTGGACTAGACTTTATGGACAGCGCCGACTGCTCGGCGCGGATTGCTACTGTAAGTGATGGAATCCTGATTACTCCATAGAGTTCGAGGCACGAGTACATGCATTTAACTGAAATAGACGGGAGCTTACTTTGCCCTTTGAATATCAAATCAGTATCATGTAGAATTACTATAGTACGAGCTAGAATTGGGGTTCGTTACCATACAATTTGTTCGCGCACAGGTTCCTGCCCTTTAAATTTACTATAACCACCATTATTTTTTTCATGGGTTACACGAGGCGGTTCCCATTGCGGAATGTTGTTCCAATCGATTATAATAAGGAGTCGTAGTGGGCATTGATATGTTCAATTCGATTTGACTATCGGACTATGTTGGCGAAACCGTATACAGCAGCGAGTAACTCTCGGAAATCTTAAATTAGCTATCAGTATTTGAACCCTTAAATGCATATACCCATATAGCCATTACCTTTGTCGTGAGGAGAAAGTTCGTTGATGACTGGCTCTGCCAAGGTGTTTAACTTATGAAATTCACATTAGGAATACCCTAATCATTATATATTAGTGTAACACGCGATATTTTTAAGCAAAGTTGGCATGTGTCCGAAGTGATCCCCGCCGGTGGCCATGCATACGTTTTGATGATTTGCATGACATGCTTGCATTGAGGGGTCGGTCACTGGACCGTGTTCCATCACGATGTTAATATCAGAATCATACCTGGCAACGCAATATTCCGGGCCCGCCTGTTGTATTTTGTTTACAACCAGAGGCGTGCGGTTGTGCCCGACAAGAAACTACCTCGTGCCGGTTTGTATATGGGGTTTGACCCTTGAAGGGATTGTAGGTCCATTTGGCTAACCAGCGGGGATTTTGGGTGACAAGTTATGTCATATCAGACCCGTCTAGATGTTGACTAGATTGCACATGGGATTTATGATGTCCGGGCGACTTCGTTTTTCAATCGGCTCGCATGCCAACTATCTACAGCACGATTAGGTTGATATGGAAACTATTTAAACAATACCATTAACTATTAATTAATAATTGACGGCGTGATAGCAAACACTTAGCTACTATAAAAGAATTTATATAAACTGACTCAAAGACCATCAAGTTTACGTATATTACACCTACAGATATTTTAACTTCAACATTACTAGCTTAACCTTGTCAACTTGAAGTCGCGGTGCCATCACACACTAACTACTTCCCCATGCCTTAGCAGCCCGGGGTCACGGCATCTACCTCCGGTAGAATGGTGTCTAGCGCCGATTCGCTAGGTGCTGATATAGGTTATACCATAGATCAAAAACTCAAACACGGATCCGGAGCACGGGCCCGTCCATGCTTCTAACCCAAATTTCGAAATAATATAAAACCCGCAATAATTATATAACTGAATCAATCGGTACCGTACAAACATGCGTATACTATTATTAATATTATAGCGGCAAGACTCAGTTTGGAGAGAAGCCCGACTGGTTGCCACTTGGTGGGGGTCGTGATCAAGCACCCAGGCTGTATCTTTTCAAGTAAAATATCAATATCGCTTTACCTTGCGTATAACTGATCATAGTCTCTACGTGGCCTATAGGTCCGGATGTCGGATGCCGGACAAACTTTTCACTCTACAGGTCGTTTCGACGAGCGACATAGGTAGTATATCGGGTATATATTTCGATGCTAGGGTAGGGGTTATTAGCCCCGCTCGCGACGGCAAAAGTACGCTGTCCCTGTAGGTTTCTAGAGAGGTTATGTACAGTACCCTGGTGCGTCGGGGGTGCCTGCGAATTTATCCCCGCGTCTGCGGGATCTGGGACTGCAGCTCACCGGTAAGGACGGTTTATCCAGTGGGGCCCTCGTACGCTGTTAAATAAATGACAGGGTCAAGTTTGAGCCCCGACTATTATATCACCACAGATATGGCGGTTTAGAAAGGCAACGACTGTGAGATTCAGTATTGAGTCCCCTCGTATATGCTTGTCTGACCCGGCTCTACGGATCAGTTGTTGAAATCCGATTTTACAGGCCAGGTGGTGTCCGCTCACGTCAACTCTATAAAGGGTGCCGGAGGCCCTTGTTGCCACCACCTTCATTTTATTTCCAACTTCCTGGTAGGTTAATGAAAGCCGGTCGATTTCTGGAGTCTAGACCAAGTCCGCCGGTTGGTAGTTCAATATGCATATCTTCTGGCCAGCACCCCGGCGATAGTACCAGGGCATCAGGCATCGCCCCCTCCCGACCCCTAGATATTTCTGTCCCGGCCACGACCATCGCTTACCCTGGGCGGTCAAAAGCCTGTCAACTACAGGGTCGACAATGGCAACATTCGCTTTGGCATCGGGTCCTGCCCGCGGTTAGCGCTCTGCGGGCCTGAATGAACCCCCGTGCCCAGTAGCCACCAACGCCGGGCTATACCTGTACGTATAAGAATATCCATGTCGTGGCGAGGCTCCGGAATATAAACCGAAAGCATTCCAATATATTAATAAACTGGTCTACCTTTAGCCTACACGCCTGCTGAACGGCGTACTAGGGATACACTATAGCCACGTGCGCGTCATATCCCGGTGTCAGTCACGCGTGACTACGCCGAGTTACGCCAACCTAGGGTTGGCACTGTGGTTCAACTGGCCAGAAAACATGCACAGACTCGGCCGCCCGTTACGACCACCACCAGCCCCGGGCCGAGCGACTGATTATATATACAGCTTGGACCACTGGGGCGCTCGTATATACCCTACAAGGCGGCTCGATAGCGATTGCAACTTCTGCACGGGCCCGCACCTTCTATGCGACCGGCACTCTCCGTAGGGGGTTGGTTGCTATATAGCACTCCACGCACCTGGCGGAGTATGTGGCCAAAGGCGCGGTACATGATATTCAATACGTGTGTGTGGTGCAGCACTCGGATTCGCCTTTAACCCTGCTACACAAAAGGCAGGGACTGGAATGGATTGTTTGAACAGTTACAGTCAAGCTCCCCCTCCCCAATCCTTTCTACACGCGCTCGGCACAGTTATAACCCGTTGGCTATCTGCGCTGCATCTATGCACAGTGGTGGGTCTGCAGTGAAGGAGCGGGTTCAAGGAGCGGGCCTACAAATATATGCGTATACTGTACATGTGATATCTGGCGTGTAGGTTTGTTTGCGTTCACGCGTGTATGTAAATGTATAGAACGTACACTGCGAATACCCACGTTGGAGCTTTATAATTTAGCAGGGACCAAAGGTCGGATCGGGTCCCCGCCTGCGAGTTTAAGGCAGGTTGTCGAACTGAATCCACTCTGACGAGTGAGGTTCGATAGCTGGCAAGTAGTATAATATCATAATGAGCAGTGGCTGGTCCCGCCTTGGCCTTGGCCTTCAATTCGAAACTGCTTTCGGTAGGTACTTACATACCTACGGTGAGACAATTTCTGAAGCTGGGGACTCCACTTTTGAACCTGCTGTTGGAATTGTGCGCAAGCCTTGCTAGGTTAATGTTGGTCATGGATGCCTGTGTGTACGTGTACCATGCCATAGGCTTTGTTGTATTGCATCGCTGGCACCCATGCAGATTTGAAGGAAATTTAAATTAAAGCTGTTTCGCGAAACTCGACCTGGCAGTCGAATCGGCTGGCCGCGGACCCGGGAAAGCTAGCCAGGGCTGTTGATTAGCTCCTGCATCTACATGTATACACTGCAAGCTAAGTATACATTATTGTTGGCGCAGACACGTACGCGCGGTGTTGATGTCGACCAGCTATTTGTCTGGTCGCCATGAGCTTGCGCTTGCGATTGGCCAATAATCCATGGATCTAGCGTGCAGGGTCTTGCAGTGTTTCTCACTTTGCATAAACTATCGCATCCTTCTCAACCTCGAGCCGCGTCGCCGTTGCAAACCCATAAACAGCACATAAGACAAATGCGCAAGGTCGTGTCGCACGAATTTCTCAAAGTTATGCCTCAAAAGAATCCATCACCGAGACCGCGATAAACGATGGCGATCCAAGCTCGACATTACCCTGTGTTCACAAGGTCTCTGCATGTACGCAGTGGAGAACTCGAAAACCTTAATCTTTATAGTAAACCGATTTATAATCGGAATCCAGCACGGGTGCGGCAGCTGCAATGCGATTTCTGCATCGCTGCACCGCTCCTACCTCTATCTGGCGATAATACTAGCTCTCGCGAACCTTACAATTCAATATCATCGCGGATTCGAACGAATCGAGCCCACCCTGCCCGATACCACATCTTGCATATCGGACGCACATTAGGTATTTGCGAGTGTCCCCCCCCTGGCCAGCACGGACACACGTCTCACCACTCCAGCACACCTGCGATACGAAGTACCTCGGGTCGCACGAATACGGATACACGCAGCATCAAGCGCCACCCATTCTTGCAGCAACTGCGGCGCTATCATCCCCATTCTGCAAGCACCACTAATCAGGTCTGAATACGAGCGCCGATGCTTAGCCTCAGGACCCACAAAATCATCCTCGTAACAATCTTGATCCTCTTCGTAGCTCCCATCGCGGTTACGGTAACAGGCGTCCAGATCGTCGTCGATCGCCTCAGGCGCTCGCGGCGCGGGAGCCGCAAGGGGTATATGTACGTATAGGCGGTGAAGCTCAGAGGAGACACGGCTGTGACAAATCTGACAGCATCCGAGATTGGATGCGGAGTAACTCGTAATTAATGGGCTGATTCTATCCAGCGAAGGGGGTGGTCTGGTGGCCCCGTCTGTCATGTCGGATCGAAACGGCAATTCGCAAAAGGGAAATCGTATTTCCCGATTCAGCTCTTCAAGCCGACTGCCTTCAAGATTGAGAAACTTTGGCCCCCGGTATCGATGTATCGGTGCCCTGGGGGGTGGTCCTATTTGGCGGGACGAGGTGTCCCTGTTTACAATTATGCCCTGGTATGTGTTTACCCTGTCGCCGGTATCGATGTTGTGGTGTGTGGTCTGGGAGTCGACCCTTGTGCAACTTTCCCGATCCGGGTCTATTGGTCAACCACCGATTAGATTCAGCTGGAAGCCGCACCGAGCATGAGTCTAAAAATGACTCTCAGGAACGGTGCGGGGAGGCTTGACGAGAAAGCCTGCATGCGCCAGCAGCATATGGCTGGCGTCTCCCGCATCAACAATGTAAAATGTATTTACTAGAAGTATCAAGGTTAGATTCCCATTAAGGCAGAAACCGCCTGCAGCTCAAGTCCATCTGAGCCGTGCGCCGAGCCCCCGACTGCGATCCGAGTGAATACCGCGTGCATACATGTCCGCGAGATATTCCATGCTGCCCCACGTTGGCCGCTATGAGACATTTATTTTCTCACGCCGTTGTTCCAAGCCAGCGAGCAGGGGCAGCTCGGTCCAGTAATGCGCTTCCGCGCCAATAACTTATACATCCGGTGGGTCGTTTGACGGCAAGGCTGGTGTCGCCGGCCGGATGTCATGGCATGGTGTCGCGCGCCCACCCCAGAGCTAGAAAGTACTCAGTTGTCGAAACGAAAAAGAAAAGAAAAGGTGTGTGTCGTCGTTGGTGGTCCCATATAATTACCAATCTTGGTTGCCGCTTCCGCTACATTACCCGATTAGGTAGCCATTGATGCCGAATAGAATCGTCAGTATCAAACAACCATGGAAACGGGCTAGACCAAAACCTAGGCCCCGCCAGCCTCATAGGTTGTATCAACGGCCAGATGCGATCCCATGCTGATCATCCATGATGTGGCATATGCCGCCGGCGCAAGTTTGGCAACTAACGGCCTTGCACTTGAAGCTAGCCTTCGGCATGCACGATGCCACAGGTAACCGCCTTCTTCGGAGTTCCCGCCGCCGGGAATTCGGAAAATGGCGGGCTCGGCCAGCTACTCACAGGCTTCTTTGCACTGACGCTGCGCGTACTCTGCATACATACCTGCGAGCTTGCTGCAACCAGAAGCACTCGATACCACACCTTGCCGCAAGGTATATCGGCAGAAGAACAGATTGAAGCGCGAGTGCGACGCCTTGCATCACATTGAGCCGGTTAGTTTGAAGTTCTGTCAAGCGTCTGCATGTACTCTGTTTGGGCTCTTTGATCCTAGAATAACCGCCTTGGTTTTCTGCAAAGCAAACTATGCCTCTACGAGCCTTCAGGGTTCGAGAGATACCCATAACCACCCTCGGTGTCCCCGCATGCATGCAGAACAGGCCGTTCGAAGCTTGCCTGTTGTCCTGCAAGCTTCTTCTGCTCTTGTACCTAACGCCGATGCAGCTTGATATTTCCGGAGCTTCGAAAGATGGCCGACAGAAGCCTGCTGAATACTGCCCTACATACCCTGCTCTGCTGTGCAGCAAGCGGACACGTCGTACAAACTTATCGTAGCTGGCCAATATGATGCCCGGGTCTAGAAACTATCACATAATTTCCCTGAGCAGAGACATCTCTGTAGCCAGTTTCCCCGTTTGACTTCCCGGCCAGTGGATAACTGGCGGCGTCGCCGATCCGGAGCTGCTACATGGCCTATAGGTTGGCAGCCTACCCTTGCAGGTTAGTGCGAGGCTCAGCCCTACCATATTTCGGCGTGGCATCGGGCACTGGGAGCGGGTGTCACCCGGGGTGCGATAAAGTGCTCTGGCGCGCGGGGGCATGGTTGACACCCGTATCGAGTTCTTGTATTATAACGGGGTGCTGTGCTCTGCATAAGATCGCATGGGGGATCGCTCGCGGGGCATGCGGCCTCGCCTAAGCGTAGATGCGACTGCGATTTATGGGTTCGCGCAATTTGGGCCGGAGGCGCTGCTCTCTGGAATCAAGCCAGTCGACGTCAGAGTTGTGTCGACCAAAGGCGAGCTCCTCGCGATTGAGAGCCTTGCTGGCCAAGATCAACTCTTTTCAGCTCAGCTCGGTTAGATGGCGAGTATTAAGCCAGTGACGCCACGGTGAGTCTTTGCACCTGAGTCTCGGCGCCTGTGAATGTTCGGACATAAGAGTCAAGGCCTGGGTTACTATGATGGATAGCCGGTACCAAGGTGGCATCGAAGTATAAGACAATTTGACTGACAAAGTATCTCATTCGTGCCCTCTCGCAACCCGGTCAAACCACCATCTTAACCCCTCTGATTGGTAATGAGGCTTTTGGCGTGATGCCAGGATCGATATTATGTTATCTGCACATGTTGCAGGGTGTCCGTACAAGGCCCAATTGTATGCTGGTAAAGACACTGAGTCCAACTTGGTCATCTGGTCGGAGTAGGCCCTGCATGGTTGAGAGGCACAGATTGGAGGACATTGACCTTGCTTCTAGCGCCTGGGTTGACAAGTTGTTACCCTGTCGGGAGAGCGATGAAAATTGTAAGGTATTAGCGGCTTTTAGCCGTTAAGAATGTTGCAGGCAGAGCGCCTAATCCTAGAACAATTTTGAAGCGCTTCGGACCTTGCACATGGCCTAGCTATAGCACTACAGCTGTTTAGAAGAAAGTATAGCCATCGGATATCTCGATGTCGATTGACAGCTGGGCTTGCCGCGCCAACGATACCAGTGGCGTCCTAATATGGCAGGCGACCATGGCTTCTGTCCCAATTGGCCCGCGATAAGAGCCAGGGTCTTGGCCTCTCACGGCGATAAGTCAAAAGCTGGTGACCTTTGGCGCCCCATCTCAGCCCCATCATTCACCCGGAAAGCCGGCTGGCTGTGTGGAACATTATCTGCGGAAAGACTGCGTTCCTGCCAAAACTCCCACCGCCACAAATCTCACGCACGGTTCTCCCTATCGAGATGCTTGTACCTTTCTCAAGTGAGGACTCCCGGATCCACCTCATCCCTAGATCTTGCATCTCCGCCATAGCCATCGCCTCGATTATCATCACCGATCGCGCTCTGCTTTCTTGCGACGCGATGCGGCCCTGTCGCACTTTATCAACCTAGTTCCACCCGGTCGGCCAGCTTTGTTACCAGACAGAATAGTGACCGGGTAGGAGGCAAACACGACAGGCGAAGCCAGCATGACGCCCTCGCCGACCGCAACGCCGAGGCATTCGCAGATTGTTTTCACGCAGCCGTTCCAATCAGCAGGGACGGTGCCATGGGGCCGAGCACTAGAACACCACACCGCACAGCGACATGAGAGCGTCGCCTACCCGCCGTCACTGGTCAGCACGCACAATACCTCCTTGTCGGCGCGGATCAAAGAGGGGTTTGCAAACTTTCGAGATGGGTTCCGGCGGCATCCTGGCTATGTTTCTGCGGGCTCCTCGGATGAGGGATTGACGCTGGCGCAGAATTGGTACCAATTGCCGGATCCATTTGCTGCCGCGTTTAATACTGCGAACTCGCCGCTGAGCAAGAAGCTCGGGAGCAGGCATTTGCAAGTAATTGTGTTGGGGTGTACTATAGGTTCGTTATACGTCGTGGAGAAGCGTGCGATGTGTTTGCGCTGATGTACAGGGTTTTGGTCGATAGGCGGCGGGCTATTTTCTGGGTCTGGAACAGCGTTAGCTTCTGGCGGCCCTGGTTCCATGATGATATGCTACTCCTTTGTCGCGGCATTGATGTGGTGCACGATGCAGGCACTTGCGGAACTGGCTGTGGTGTATCCTGTTGCTGGGTCTTTTGCGGCGTATTCGATACGGTTTATCGACCCTGCTTGGGGCTTTGCGCAAAACTACACATATGCACTTGCATGGGCAGTGACTCTCCCTCTGGAACTGGTCCTCGCAGTCACAGTCCTAGACTATTGGCAGCTTGACCACGTCGCACCACGAGTAGTTTGGGTCACGGTGTTTTTTGCCGCTATTGCAACGTTCAACCTCTTCGGCATCAGGGTATACGCCGAGATCGAGAACATTTTCACTATCATCAAAGTTGCAGCGATCATTAGCTTTGTCATTCTAGGAATCATTATCGATGTTGCTGGAGGGCCCAATGGGAGCTATCTGGGTGCAAAGACTTGGAAAAAACCGCCTGGGCCATTTCTGAACGGCATCACAGGCGTCGTTTCCGTTTTTGTTAACGCCGCTTTTGCCTATGGGGGGTTCGAGCTGATTGGGCTGGCAGCAGCGGAGACTGTTAATCCTCGCAGGTCGATACCAGCGGCGACCAAAAAGACGTTTGCCAGTCTGACGAGCTTTTACTTGATCTCACTGCTCGTTATAACATTTCTGGTCCCGTTCGACGACCCTGGGTTGACCAAAGACGGCAGTTTGGCATCGCCATTCGTTATCGCGATTAGGAATTCCGGCGTGATGTATCTCCCGGATCTGTTTAACGCGGTCATCTTGATAGCGGTGCTGTCCGTTGGGAACACCTCCGTGTATGCTTGCTCTCGAGTCCTAGCCGCGATAGCAGACCAGGGTCAGGGACCCTCGGCCCTACGCTTCATCGACAAAGAAGGAAGGCCAATGAAAGCCACAATCGTCACTCTGATGTTTGGCTTTGTGGCGTATCTGGCGGCTCTTGGATACAAGACGGAGCAAGAAGTTTTCAACTGGCTGTTGTCCATCTGTGGGCTTGGCTCCTTCTTCACGTGGGGATCCATCTGCCTCTGTCATATCAGGTTCAGGGCTGCCTGGAAAGCACAGGGGAACTCATTGGATCAGTTGGCGTACCGTTCGCAGGGCGGGCTGTTTGGTTCCTACCTTGGACTGTCTCTGAATATCATCGTTTTCCTGGCGGTCCTGTGGACGGCCTTATTCACAACAGACAGCTGGAAGCCAACAATCAAGAACTTTCTGATGACGTATCTCACAGTGCCGATAGTGATAGTGCAATACTTTGGGTACAAGTTCTTCTTCAAGACGAAGATTCTGACGGTGGACAAGATCGATTTGGTGACAGGGTGCATTGGATTGGAAGATGAGAGCTGGATCGAGGAGAGGAAGGCCCGTGAGGCTGACTGGCCGAAGTGGAAGAAGATGTAAGTGGCGATGAGATGGCCCAAAGCGACAAATCTCGAGGAGACGATGCTAACGAGACGGTGATAAGTAGCTACTACACCTTCTGCTGACATAACCCGAATTACGCATGATCGTGTATGGAACTCTCGCCCTCAACCACTGGCGACGAGACCACACACACAACAACAACATTGACACCACGCGACCAATGAAACGATTGGCACGATCTCTAGAGACGATGCCTCTCGTCCATAGCAGATTTGCAGAATGGCGCTGTAATTCGCAGCTGCCCGGCCACGTGAGCTGCGGTTCCTCCGTCGCTGCGTGCCAATTGGCCGCCTGGTTGGCAACGGGGCGTCTGGCGGCAGGCGAGCGACAACCGCAGACAGAGCGACGAATGTCGACAAAAGTGGATAGCCGCCATCTCTGTCAGCTCAGGCCATCTTCTTTCTCCTCCCCTCCCCTCCTCTCATGACCATGGTCATCGTCTTTTGCTTCTCCCTCCATCATCGAGCTGCCATCTAGAACATACTTCTCCGTTTTTCACGCCTGGCGCCACAGATACGAAGATCCTGAGCCCGAAGCCCTGATCTCGCAAGACCTCGAGCCCTTGATCTAGGGTGCTAGTCTTGATCTAGAATCGGTATAGTCGATTGCCCGTCTCTACTTTCCTTGCGATATTCCCACTAACCGCCAGAATAGGCCGCAACTTCCCAACATGGCGGAGGAGCAAGATCTTCCTGGTTTTGCTAGCTTCACGCGGATGTTGGAGGGTGAGGAACACTTTGACTTGCTCGATCCTTCCCAAGAGTTGGACTCGGCAGCCAGCCAACATGTCATAGACGAATGGGTGAAAGGATTCGCTCTGGATCAACCTGCTTCAGAGGAGTTGGCAACGGCTGCACCAGGATGCATACCTCTATCTGATCAAGATGCTCCTTGTGACCTGGATGATGGCTCGCGATTTGCCAGCTTTCTAGACGGTCCTTCAGGAGCTCAAACCTCGCTCGTTCTGGGACCTGGACAATACTTTCCCTCGCCCTACGAGCAGGAGTTGAATTCCCTCGTAAACCCTTTTGCCCTGGACTTACGGCTTGCAAACGTATATACAGGACAGCTTGAAGGACTCCCGCCCCACTTTCTCAACCAACAGCCTTCCGATGTTCTGGACAACCCCTCCCTTCCTGGTCTCCCTTATGAAGAATACGTCTTGCCCGATTTATTCGAATTCCCACCCGTGGCTCCGCAGATGCCGCTGCACTTGGAACATGGACACAACTTTTACTTCGGTGACAGTCGTGCAGCTGATGTTGTACAGTTGAAAGAGAAAGGAAGAGCTATCGATACGGATTTCTCACAAACACTGTCAGAAATTCATCATTGTACAGCACTAAATATCGGCGAGCCACATGTCAATAATGATGACACTGCTGATATGGAGCCATATTGGTTGCCCCAAGGATATTTTCATGAGAACCTGTTTCCTCCCACCGGGGCTGTATATCCTGACACCCAGATGAAAGATAGCGACCCAACTCGTATCGATTCTGATGCAACAATCGATATGGAGGAATTCACGCCTCCCCTCCCTCCACAAGGGTCTAATAAAAAGGTTAGCTGCATTGGGGAATATCTTGTCGTGATGGATGTTCCACCTAAAGAGCAGCACGGGATATCCGCTGACCCAACAGAGCCTATTATTGCCCCAGAAACCTTTGAAAAGACTGGAGACTCCAAAAATTCAATATCTGAAGGCAAGACCACCTCTGGAGGGCCAAAGCTGAAGCGTGGCCGAGGCAGGCCGATTGTTCCAGGCTCGAAGCGTCAAAGACGCATCCAAGCTATGTCCCAGCCGGGCTACGTGCCGCCTAAGCGCGGCCGCCCAAGAACATCAGAGCGACATTTGCGGAAGCGGCTCCGCCGAACAAAAGTAGGAACAGGCATCAACCCAACAACGCGGGGACCCATGGGGTCAGGCGAAGAGATCATGGTGGATCAAGAGCGATACTCTCCGCTCGAATACGACGACGACGAGCTCAGATACAAGCCTATTTACTTTATCCTTTCGGCTGCCCAAGCTTCTAGAGTGCAAAAGATGTATGGCGTCCCTGAACCAAGGAGAGGGTGGAGTGCACAAGACCTAAGATGGCAGGTCACTTTCAATCTCCAGAGAGTTACACCAACTGGGTCGACGCTTATCAGAGAGATCACAGAGCGATTTCAAAAATATGAGCAATCAGCTGCCTGCGTGGGGGAAAAGCGCAACAAAGAAAACCAGCATCCAGTCGATACGGGGGAGGCAGAGGATACGGACCCTGGGTCTGAACATTCCGCAGTGCCAGGGTGGCAGTACTGTCAAGCTGGCCCCAAAGTGCCCCCGGCGTTTGAGATTGAATACATCCAGGACTTCAAAAAACCCACAGGCTGCCTTTTCCCAGACGAACGATTGGTAGTCGTGGCCGACGGTACTCGTGAAAACTCTCGGGCAATAACACTGCGGGAAGTTCTCGGCAAACTACTGGACGAGCGCGATGTCTACTTCCGTGCTATCGTATGGGAAATACTCAAGGGATCGCGAATGATCAATAACATGAAGTTCACCGGCAGGATGAATCGCATTATGGGTGCTTGGGAGTTCGTCTAAACTTGCGATCTAGAAATGCGGGGATATAGCACGCCCCCGCAAGTGATACTACCACACCCTCGGCCTGAATCTCGGATCTTGATTTCTTATTCTTGGCTATTCGGTTTCCATTAGCGGGCGTCTGTTCCTTTATTTCTTTATTGTTTCCTGCAGGTTTCTTATTCCGCAACGTGCTTTTACGTGCTGGTGATGCATCTTCTACACTTGTTTTTTTTTTCGCAATTATCGCACAAAACGTTGCTGTAGTCCTTGACGATAGGATGGCACGATATTTTAATAAGGAATGTCCTGGGAGATGGCGTTTCCTTGCAGTTTCTTTTCTTTTCTTACACTCTTCTGCATTACTTCCGGGCGTCTTGTACTTTGTTGTTGCAGACCGTCAGGAATGCATGCGATTGGGCAACTATTGATTTCACTGCTTCTGAATAAGATACCTCGGGCGCCTTGGTGGGACTATTCCCCTCGACTAATCTGCTTTTGCTTTCTTTTGACGACCACCGGGCCCAAGCCTAGAAGATCGTTTCTTTTTTCTCCATCTAGATCTCTGCTTCTTGCTTTTTACACTGCCTTGTAAGCCACTTTATTCCCCCATGAAGCCCTGAAACGAGGCGCGCATAAACGTTGATATCGATCGCATGGAGGACTCGCTCGCCCGAGGGACGGCTCGGGAGGTAGCGAGCGGGGGTGGTGATCTCTCGATTCGAAACCGAATTCACCGAGGGGGAGGACCCGCGGGCTACCCTGACAGGCTGCCAGAACTTGGGTCTCCGAAACAACGGCGGGTGGGTGGATTTTTCCCGACGTTGTCCAGTTGTAGGATAGCACTGAAACAGGCTTTATTGTTTTCCTCGTAATTGTTTCTCTCCTCTATGTTGTGAACTCGCAAAGGTTACGGCATCGAAGGCTTCGCTAGTCCTACTGGAATCCAGAGCACCGGATGCCACTTTGCACGCACGCTGCCCTCTGCTATACTTTCTAAACGCGGCATACCATATTAGATCTACTTAACCCAGCCCAGATGCACACATCAATATGTACCGAATTTAGAAGGATCTGGCGAAATGGGCCAATTGCACGCCCTCATTTTCGCTTCCTCGCATGTGCATCACAGCTCTAAAGCGGCGGCTAAACAGTATTGAAACAGATTAAAAGAGTGGGCAGCCTTAGGCTGCAATTGCGCACTAGTCAGGCTGTCGTCGGTGATTGTTGCGGCCCTCGCAGCTGCTAGCTCTTTTGCTGCATAGCACACATACGTACGCGTACACACACTTCGGGTTGAGATATGATGCCCACTTTCAGACAATATACCATATTATACAAGCTTTAGTTTAATTCACAATCTTTAACCGGATGAGAAGTAGGGCAGACGCGCCCCAGGTCCGTGCATCCGACTAGCTCTCGGAGATAAAATTATAACAGCTTCCATTTCACTTTATTGCTCCGACACGGCTAGCTCCTCTCCCGTCAAGAAATGCGAAGCGCTATGGATGGCGGGGCGAGGGGGGGGCAACGAGGCTATACAAGCGTGCTGCTACTGTGGTGCCGTCCGTTCAGTGCACGCCAAAGTCGAGCAATCACAACGTGCGTATACTATGTATGTATGTGTATGTATGTAACGATGTATGTAACTATGTATGTAGCTTGTGCGTCGGCGTGTACTGGGCTACTGCATGCTGGTGCGGGATGGGGGCTTAACGCACATGTATTTGCTGGATTCGGGCTCGGGGATGATCATGGGGGCGGGAACCAGAGGGGCGGGACTATATCAAGACTTCGCATTTCGTTTTCATATGCACCTAAAGTTATGCATGCTGTGCCTTGTGTGTTCCTTGCCACCCATGGTGGCTTTCCGGGGAGGACTTCGAAGCAGGATACCGGGCTGCCCCGCGTGTACCTGTATATCGGTCATGGGGAGGGTGTATTACCTTTGCTTTTGGAAGGGGAAATTTCGCAAAAAGGAACACTGATCAGATTTAAAAATTGCGTTTGCATGCGCAATTTGCAAAGAAGAAAGTCAAGCACTTTGTCGGTTGGATTTAAGCGTCCTCGAATACGCGAGGCGAAGAAAAAGCAACCGCGCCAGGCTGTTTTAATCGAAATCGTTGAGAAAGCAGAAACATGCATATGCACCGGCTTGCTTGTCTTGCAGGAAAAAGCAACAAGCAGGGCTTACAGACTTCACAGCAGGGAAAAGAAAAGATAAAGAAGCAACCGCAGGAAACAAAAAGAGAAGGCATCCCACAGCCATTTTAGCAGTCGCAATCGTCACCGTTGCAACTTTTCTGGCGAGCCGTATCACTTAGCGAATGAGGCTTTTCGACAAGGCGGTTGCCGTCCCATTCTCTCCACCTCGATCGTTCTATCGCCCCCTCGGAGGCAATCAACCAACGAACGGTCCGATCAGACTCGATCAGCATATTCTCCAGCGGTTTAGCTAGTAAAAAGCATTATCAGCAAGTTCGTACGGCCTCCTCGCGGTTCCCCGAATTCCCTCGAGCTTCGAGCAAGTCCGTTCACCATCAACACCGCCGCCGGACTCGGGAAAACGCTAGCCGCGCTCATAGCGCCCAGGGTTACCCTGCTCCGGAACCAAAGACAGTCCTACGGAGGACTCTCGTCGTCTATTTCGCTGCCGCGCCATTGCGCTTGACCTGCGCTAAGTCCGAGTCCATAGACATGCTTAATCCCTTTACACGCTTTGTCTGGTTTTTCAAGAGGGCTTGCTCAAAGTTCTTTTCTTCGATATTCAGCAAGATGCGACCGGGCAAGAAGAAGTAGTCCGTGCCTCTGGAGGCCGTGCAGACTGCGGTGGAGGGGGTGCGGGGCTAGACTCAGAAATCCAGAATGATAGCACGGTGTACTCGGGGCCCACAGTCAATCGGACATCATGTTTTAGTGCTTTCAAGGCCGGCTCCTAGGTGTATGGAATCCTGACTCGGTGGGCGAATTTTTGTTTTAGAAATGGGGACAGACTCACCGTTTTTGGGGTGATAGGGTGACGCTAGTTCCGCCGCCTACACTTTTGGCCTCTGGAGGTGATTGTGCATCCCAAAACAAGGGTATTTGATCGGGGGGTGTTTGATTGACCTTGCATGTCTTTGTGCTCCAAGTGGGGAACTCGGCCGTCTGCGGTAATGAGCTGGTCTCAACTAAGGTCGCCAGCTTGGGTCGCAAAGTATCCGTTCAGCGAATCAGCGTGCCATTGTTTTTCTGCATTGAAAGGTTGTACATTCGACGGAAATCACAAGTAGTACTTGCGAGTATGTTGGTGGATATAGGCGTTGACGCGTTTGGGGACCTGTCCTATCTGCGGTTGCCTTGCGAATTCATGTCATGTCAGCGCTGCAGCACTTGCATGGTAACTTTGAAATCAATCATATCCAATCACAAGTGCCACTACCCGCATTCCCAACCGGATCATATCCTAGTGTTTGCAAATTTTGCACACAAGTGCCCTGAGTAGCTGTGTCAACGCGAGCAGCCCAATTGGATCCTTAGTTCCCCAGCCGCTGAAGCAGGTCAGAAACCGAGGCTAGCTGGTAGCTCCCTTGGGTAGTCGACGCGTTTATAGCCGACGCCGTCCAGAAGACATTGCAAACTCCATGAGCTCGAATGATGTTAGCATCCATACCATGGCAGGTGTCTGCATACGAGCCTAAATGACTAGCGAGAGTGGCCACCCCGTAGATGAGAGGGGGTGCATCCTCTATCGATGAATGCAGCTTGGTTACTAGCATACCAGTACCTAGTAACATATCCCAATCAACAGACAAAGCAACGCTCCTACGATTCTTCAAACTATAAGCTCAGCTCAAAACACGATATATGGGGCAAGCTAAGTTACAACAAAAATAAAAAGAGCACAGCACGGCCCCTAGCCTGAGATCTTGAGATCGAGATCCCTTCCTTTATTAAACAAAAAATGCCTATACTTTTGGGCCGTAGGGTATCTGGTGGTTCGAACGTTCGAACGTTCTATAAGTGTCGTGACAAGAGAAGGGTATTTTACACGGACAGACAATATGTCTATCACATCTACGAGTACATTCACGATTGATGTCTACAGGAACTACGTCGGTACTCGTAGAATATATTTAATCCCCTATCTCAAGTAGACTCGCTATAGCGCTACCAACCTATTACTTGCCACAGGCTAACGAAAGTCGTCTTGTAAACAACCTCCACCCAATCAATGCTGACCCCGCCAGTTTGTTTGCCAGACGGTAATAGGTTGTGTACCCTACCAAAAACTTCTGCCTCAAGGCCGGACCAGATAGCGAGCTTGGTAGAAAGGACATATGCGTGAAAGTCTGTTTGAAATTTCAACAGCTGAATGTGCGTGGGCAGCGCATTATTTGGTTGCAACGTTTTATGCGTTGCACCGCAATTTTGCGCAATTGCATCGAGTTCGAGATCGTGAGACTGACGCTATAGCGCTCAGGCGCGGCAAGATTCTATCTGTATAAAGCCATCGACATCTCAGCGCTCGTTGGACGCTCACAGCTTAACAAGCCAATAGGCCGACAATGCCCGGAAAACAGGTTAGCACCGTCTTACGTGCGAAATTGCCTGTCTCAGTCTATCGCTGGGCTGAGGGATTATATCGTACATATATCCGTATTTCTTTTGATGCTAATGCCCCGATTTCGAATTGTCTTGCTAGTTATGAGTACTTATATGTGCATAGATATGTATGCAAGCACGGATTTACTGCTCTCATTTATTGATCACCTATATATCCTTAATTGGCCTTTCTATATACTACGAAATAATTGCGGGACATATTAGATTATCTAGACTATAGGAGACATCTGTTAGACGTGGGCGAAAGTGAAATCACCCTGGTCGTATGCTCACACTTGGGACTCTGATATACTCTGCTTTACTACGTCTTCAGATTAACGAAATTGAGTAATTGATGTCCGCTTCTAGTCAATTAAAAGTCTGCCATATATGCAGCAACAAGTATCTAACAATAACGTGTGCATCCAGTTAGGCGTATTTTACTTATTTATATGACCAACTACTACACCGACAGGTTGTTCCAAGCACTACACACAAGGTTTTCAATTCCAGGGATTTTAAACCAGGATAACCATGCGCTATTAATTTGTATGCAGGCAACTTTTCGCGATAGTGCAGGTTCAAGCCGATACAGTTTTACAGGGGCGGTAGAATCATGCTAAAACATAAACAGGTAGCTGCAGGCTTGAGCACTTGATAGATTAGTAATCAAAGCGGCAAACATCATTGAGTGTAATCAAGTGCATTGAATACTTGCCACACGCGGCACTTGAGTGGTGACAGGGCACCGGCAGAGGATTACCATTGCTGCGACTACGATACAACACATATCAAAGTGTTGTTGTCACGTATTGCTACATCACATACGAAATGAGAACGGGCAAATTAAAGGGATATAGGGTTGTTCCGGCAAGTCCAAAATATAACAATATAGTTATATGCTGGCTCGAGACTATATACAAGACAAATAAGAGGACAGCAGTTGTTGGTGTTCGCAAAAGAGTTCAACGCAACATCTGGAGATTAAGACTCAGTAAAGGATAACACGAAGGTTCCTTGAGGACAGGCATTTTAAGAGACAACAGCGCCAACACCCTGTTCGATTTCGGCGTGTTGCTTCTTGCGCGACGCTTTGTTGGGGTTGGGTGCGTTGAACACTTCCTCGAGTTCCTCAAGGGTACGACCCTTGGTCTCGACGAAGACGAAGTAGATGAGGACGGCAGCGAGCGCGCTGTGAAAGACGTTAGCATGTGGTCATTCCAAAACTTTGTAGCATGATAGGACAAGCAACTTACTTCTCAGCGATGAACCAATAGTAGTATTTCCATCCAATGTTGACCTGAGCGATGGAGGTAACGAACAAGTTGTAGAAACCGGCAAGACCGATGAAGAGACCGTTGAAGGCCATACCCTTGGCACGAGTCTCATACTTCAAGCACTCAACAGGGTACAGAGCCTGCATAGGAGTGATGGTGATGGAGTACGTAACACCGAAGAGGTAGATGAAGGTGATGACGGCGTTGGACATCGACTTGGTGGGGAACTCTCCAGTCGCCGGGTCGAGCTGCGAAGACAAACCGGTGATGATAGCGAAGTAGATGGTGAACAAGCATTCACCGTAGAACATGAGAGTACGACGGCCGAAGCGATCAACGATGGAAGCACCGACCAGGGCAAAGATGAACTGGACGACAGTCATGAGAGCGGACAGAAGACGTTGGGTATCCTTGTTCTTGACACCAGCACCCTCAAGGGCGTATGGCATGAAGTACGAGATGACAGCGTTACCAGACCATTGTCCAATGAAGCCCATAAGGAACACCATGAGGATACGCCACAGGTTGCCACGTGTGCCGAACAACTCGCTGTAGTCCCACCATTTCTTGTCAGAACCAGCCAGGGAGATAGATTCCTGGAACTCGCGGAGCTGGAGCTGGACAATGGGGTCGTTCGGGTCACCCTCACCGTGGTATTTGGCAAGGATGGCGAGGGCTTCATCGTGGCGGTCGTTGGCGAACAACCAACGGGGTGATTCCGGGAGGAGGAGAGAGAAGATGAGGACGAGTCCAGAGAAGACGCATTGGAGGTAGAGTGGGATTCTCCACGATTGATCGCTGTCTGCAAGATGGAGGCCGGTTCCGTAGGTGACCCACGAGGCTGGGATGGCACCCATGAACCAGAAGGTGTTATAAACACCAGTGACGGCACCACGCCATGAGGGAGGCGCGATTTCGACGACGTAGGCTGGACCGGCGGAAGCAGAGATGTTCACACCAAGACCGAGGAGGAAACGAGCGCCGATGAATTGTCCACGGCTCTGGGAAGCACCTTGGACGAGGGAACCGAGGACAATGAGAGCAGCACCGATAACCATACCCCAACGACGTCCCCACTGATCAACCAAGGGGCCGACGAATGGGGTAGCGACGAAACCGCCAACACTGTAGATAGAGAAGAAGATACCAGTCTGTGGGCCACCACCGGGTGGCAGGTTGAAGTACTTCAAGAAAGGCTCCATAGAGTCTGCAGGAAGTTTCCTGTTAGCGCTCAATTCTGCGAATGCGTAGCGTTGTCGGTGGAATACTTACTGATGTTACCCAAAACCATACCATCGTAGCCGTTGATACAAGAGTTGAGAGTGGCAACCAGGCAGAAGCTGTAGAGCTGGAAAGAGCGCATAGACCATGGGTTCTGCTTGGAACGCGCCTGAGCATCGGCGAGAGCGACGGACTCAACATTGACTTCGCGTCCGTTGATCTGTTCGTGCTTGATAACGCCGCCAAACTCCTTGTTGGCGCCGTCGCTGGAAGAGCGGGTTTCGGCCATCTTGAAAGCTATACAGAAAGATCCAGGCTTTCTTCAAGCTATTGAATGCTGAGAAGGATGATCGTGATGATTTCCAGATGGTTCTCCAGGACGGGGACGTCCCTCTTTATGTATGCGCCAAAGTCTGTCTTTTCTCGCGACTTGCCTCAAACTCCACCTGGATCCCCAGTCTGATAGCAGATACCGCGCGAGAGCGCATTGCAGCACCATTGGCCGAAGACGGACGAGGGTTGGCTTGACATTGCTCCCAGGCGTTTGGCCTGCCCATGCAAGAGATCTTTTTTCCGGAATGAAGACAGGCCACCCTCGTACCCATGCCATGAGACTCCAATCCCCTCGGAGTTCAACGTGCTGATAGTGCCATGATAGAGTCGAAGGGCAGGGCACCTGCACGCCTGTGGGTCTGAGGCTGCAGGTGGCCAATGAACGGCGGCGACTGGCCCGGGCTAAGACTCTTAGCACCGGAGATTCGAAGTGGTGGAGGAGGTTTTGGTCAGATGCAGCGAACATGGGGAAAATTTTGCGTTGGCGTCGTGGTTTATTCTGCCGGGCCGTCTTTTCCGCCAACATTCCTTTTCTCATCACGTCAACACCATAAATATTCGCCCCATGCGCAAACCACTACACCTCATTGCTCCGAGTGGGTCTCTACCCCAGTAATACAGTGTGGTCCGTGAGGGGCTAACATTGCCGGCGTCTGATTCGCCTGGATCCATCTTGTCCTCTTAATTCACGCACAGAAACCCGACCTCGTATACGGACCCAGTCCTTGCGGGCGCCGCCCCAGTTTATCCTTGCAGGCATCCCCCTGGCTTGTTCGCTCCTTGACGCTTCCAGAAGCGTTCGGTGGACTGTAGTCTGTCGGCGCCCGTCGAAACGTACCGGTTTTTTGCCTGTGTCTGTGGTACCTGCAACTCCAAAACTGGAAACGATTGAGCTTGTTAGCTTATTAACCGAAATCCAGTCACCCGTCCTTAATCAACTTGTGATAACGGGGGCAAATCTCGCAATTCGTAAATCGGCTGGAAAACTCTTTATCTGCGTTTGGCTGTCGCGACGGGGAGGCCTTGAGGAGTCCAGTCCTCTAGCATATATGCAGCATGCGATCACGAGAATGCTGTCGTGCTGTCGCCACTTTATCCATAAGGATAGGAACTCGTGCATGACACCGATGTGGAATCCTCCTGTCCATGGCCTGCGCCGCTTCTCCAGACCACGCCAGGGTGGATGCGAGTCAAACGCATGTTGCCAAAAACTCAGGTACCTGATTGGCCGTTTCTTGGTCCCTCAGTCTTGTCACCTGGACAGTAATTTTTTATAGCTTATCGCTGAGGTTCGTCGATTGGAGCATTTATTGTCTCCTTTCCAATAATCCTTGGGGTTTCTTGCAGATTGCCAACATCAATGCAGCCGCCTTGGCAGTATTAGTCCGCTCTCCGAACCAGCGTCTATCGCAATTGGCCAGCGAGTGGCGAATAGACTGTGCCCAGGCTTCGTACTACTATCTTGATGGCGCCCGGCCAACAACCCGCTAACAAGCCTTGAGGGCATATTGCTTCTGGATTACTACTCTTCTAAGTCAGAGCCGGGGATTGCTAATGCTAGACCTGACAATCCAAACGGCAGAACATCAATATATCTGAAATTACTAATGTCGCCAAGCAAGTGGCCCCGAGCTTACGATGGGCCCCATGCGCACTAGCGACACCCGCTGCACTGTCTAATTATCAATATTCGACCCGACGCGATGTCGGTCCTGAACCCGCTGTTGATTTGTGTGCCGTGCACCCCAATTGCACGTGAGCATATCTCCTGTCAACGTGTGGCATAAAGGCTAAGGACGTGGGAGGAATTCCAATTCCAAACTTTCTCGACCGCGCCATTCCGTATTTGACATGCAGTGTGGAGAAGGAACAAGCATCTCGAGGGCTCAGGTCGCTCTCTACACGATAGTTTCCCGCTCGCCGCGGCAAGCATTGACCCCCGCCAGTCTTACACACCTTTGCTTTGGATATACGTGTCGTAGCAATAGACCTCTGCCAACCCTCGTCGATCCAGGTAGCCAATTCCCTAAGCGGGTCATGCATATGCAAAGCACCATATACGCTCTTGTATTTATACATGTATAAGTACCTGGACGCATTTGGAGCATGGGGATTGTCGAAATGCTTGTCTATTGGCAGGAGTGGCCGAAAAGCAAATTTCTCGTCCCCTTCATATAGCCCATATGGCCATGTGAGCATTTCCTAGTGTGTGGGATACCTATAAGTTATTGGAGATTTCGCAAGAACCAGTGAGAGTTGCGAGCTGACCTAAAAATCCGGAGTTTCTCCGCGAACCCGGTGGCGCGAATCTTGGTCTAATAGCAAATCAAGTTGTCCCACCTCCAAACTCCGTGCCCCAACTTTTCTTACCCCATGACCAGCGGAGTTTCGACAAGGGCCACCCATATCCGCGGGCGGACCCATTCGCCCCATCCTCGATCTGCCGTTGTCCAGATAAGGCACCTACCATGAGCTTTCAAAACAGAGAGATATTCACGTTCTTGATTTTGAGACGATAAACCTCCCACCTAGTGTTCTCCGTGCGTCCGCCGCTGCTCCTCGTGGTTTCGAACTTTTCTTCGTCCACTGTTCATTTTCATACATGCCGTCATCATTATAACGCTTTTAAGTTTTCACGTCTGAGCACCCAACAACGGTACAAGTTGCTTCGTTCTGTTACTGTAGGGGCCCAAAACCTAGAGATGGAGATAAATCTATCTTGTCCTCCAACGTGGGCTCGGCCCCTAATATATTCAATACGAGATCCCAAACCCACATGGCAGATCGATTCCCTGGTACCATGGTATTGCGCGAATCAGCGAGATGAAGTTTGCCGATGCATGGAGCCGGAGCTTTGCAGCGTAGAGTTATCCTTTGTGACCTGTGCACTTTAGACGCTGACAGATCGTTGCTAGAGCATAGAGGGGATCAAATCTAGATTCGAATCGGGTCCTTGCGTTGCAACGCGATACCGCCCGATATTCCCCAACGCCAAATTAATCCCAATTTCGTAGCTTACAACGCGCCGGTCCGCGAAGCAAGACCTGCACAATTGTACAAGCACCCGTCCATGGACCGCCTGTTTGGAATNCCACGGTTGGCGCTCCCAATCAAATATCTTCGGCCCGAGATGCTTCCACAACCAACTAGTTCGTTGCTGCAGCTTAGTTGCTCGGTTTCACACTCTGGACCAAGGATAGCATTTTGCCAGTTTCCAAAAGTCCGCCAGTGTTTCAGCAGACTTGGATCCGAGACTCCGATGACGGCCTGACCGTGGATCATGGGACATGCGAGCGCCTCCCAATCATTGTATCCTCGGTATCAACGTGCTTGACGGCATGGCCAGTTGTCAATCGGGTGGACTCATCCATCTGAACGGCAGTTCGCTCTTCGCGGTTGATTCTGCTGAGCTCAGACAGACCCTCACTGGCCGACAGGAAACTTTGTTTCTCAAGACACGGACTAGGAGACAACTTGTTTACGAGCTGGTCTCGTATAGCTGGCCGCACAACTTGATGTTACGAAGCCAAGGCCTCAGCATCACAAGTGGCAACGGGTAATCGGGCGAACATCGGAGTCGTGGTTTTGCGCAACTGAATATGTCGCGGCCTTAGTGATCAGGAATTGTGGATGGCTGTGGGGGTTTCTCCGGCGAGTGCCTTGGCTGCATCTACGCGTGCCGGTCGACACACCTCAGTCAAGTCAGTTTAGAGCGGCTTGAAGTGCAACAAGCGATGTAATTGTCGTCATGATTTGAGCTTTCTAATCCGGAAACCATTACTTAATTTGAAGTTTAGTGAGTGCATATGCATCTAGTTTACTAGCCGTCACAATTTTTGAGACACGCGAACAGTCTCGAGACCAGTTAGCTTTATTCCCTCGGTGTACCATGGGCCGGCAGCATCTCCACTCCACTAGCCTGTGACAGGCAAAGAAATCCTCGCCTTCCCCACTTTTCGTTCTATCTTCCCTTCCAACACAAAGCCAAGAGCGTCCAAGCATCAGCCGCCTGCTCACCCTTGAACGCCATTCTCACAAATTTACTGGCTTCTATTGGCCGAAACTGCCGCTCCCTGCTTCTAGTCATCTTGGGATGTTCTTCACACTGCAGGTGCTGAGATTATCCGGAGAATTTGAGCCCGGATTATCCTCTGACCAGGTAGCTGCATTCCAAAGCATATTCTTGCCGAGAAACCAACTGGCATCTCTTGGACAAAATTGGTTTCCATATTCACACGCATGGCTGCAAAAGGGACTGAAAACCTCAGAGAACACTTCTGGAAAGTCACCAGTAGCATAATGAGAACCAGGGTAGTCAGAGTCCAAGACCGTGACCACGCTATGAAAGCGGGCGCCTGTGCAGTCAACGATGCTTTCAGCGTTACCACTAATATAGATCCAGCCGACAACCGCGAACAAGGAGCTCAGAGCATCACCCCAGGAAAACCCATGTCTCGCCTGCGTCCGGTCGACACCAGAAGGGCGCGCGAGCGAAATCCTGGCCGCCAGCATTGATTTCATCTAACCTTCCTTAAATTTCTCCACCCTCGTCTTGCTTTCCCCGCCCTTCTTTGACTCGTGCCAACTTTAATTTTCATTGCCTCAAAGCCGGAGGAGTGCGAGGCTGCAGCGCGACTCCGTATTTCCAGTGCCACTTTAGATTGCGTGACAAACTCGTATTCGCGGGCTAATTTTTACCCCACCTCCACTCCCCGACTCCATGTCCCCTGATCTGACACACAGACCACCCCAACTCCACCCCCAAACTCCGTCCACCTGGTTATTTCTCCTGGGGCGTCTTTTTCGCTTCTTTCCGACCACTCAAATCAGAAAACTTCGAAGGCCTTGCACGCTAGGCACCATTACATGAACTCAAATGACCTTTTCAGGGTGGGGATGAAATGCCAGGGCATCTGTAAAGGCTCATCATCGGCCAGTGTTGATATCAGGAACCATGCGTTTTTCGCGCTCGCTCTCTTGGCAGGCCATCCGTGTTAGACAAATAGGAACGGCACACCACCCTGGTAGCAAACACGAGGCCTCTGTGCCGCCTTTGCATAATATTACTCGCCATCTTCTCCCCTTTCGACCCCCATCATTAGCAACTTTCAGCTGTGACATTGCTGTAAGATGTAACGCATACTTGTCTGTGACAAGGATACTGCTGCACCGATTTCAACCGTGATTACCTTTTCCTTTCTTTAAACCATACCACGCCAATGCACAGTTCCAATCGATCCTGTTTGGTCAAATGCTGGTCCCAACCATTCGACAATCCAGGACACTACCAAACGACTGCACTCTGTAAATTTATGTGTATGGCGACTTCCAGGGGTCTAGGTTGCCCTTTGACAAACTTTGCATAATAATCCATGGGGCGGAATTTGACGCCGTACAGCTGTGTTTACATATCGGCCAGCCAGTTTAACCAGTATCATGCCTTCGTGGCTAGCTAGCACTAAATATATACAGGTATATGTACATGTGGTAGGTACTAACCTTGATAAGCATTATCGTTGACGAACCCTTTGTGTGGACCGGGTACCCACAATTGCAATCCCCACATGGCCACACGAAAAAACTTGGGAGTACTGTTAACTGTTCCGAGAGAGACTTGAAGCAGATAGCACTCTTGTACTCCGCGTGGTATTCGTGAATTTGGCCACTGCGCTATCGGCAAATTCAGGGCTTCTGTTTGGCGCTATCACGTAATTATAACTGGTACTTCTAGAACGCTTGGGAATCGATCTCGAGGCCCTCACGGGACCCGCGCCGACACACACTCTTCGGTGATCGCCGTTACGAGGAGTAGCTAGCATAGCTAAATAAGAATCTTATGCCCATCGGCTAGCACTAACACATCTAATCATCTGGATTCGCAGATCCGCTTGCACGAGCATTTTTACTACCACCTAGCGGTCTTCTCACCCTAGCCTGACCCCAAGTTTGCCGCCTGCTTGCTCGTTCGCCTTCGAGTTTGGCCATCTGCCGTCTGATCTCCTGTTCAAGGTTGCATAACATCCTTGTCAATACCCTGTTGCCGCCGCTATCACCCCGTTTTTTGGCCACATCACTAGTAAGCCTCGCGCGAGCGGGGTATGCATTGCAGTATCGTATCGATACCTATCTTTATTGTCTAGCGTTAAAAATATATGTAGATATGTGCGATGCCCATATGCTTGTGGGGAAATGTAGCGCAGCATAGACCAGCATGGTGTTATCTCTCCGCATGTCCTGCACATACTTGTCCGCATTTGCAGCTCAAGGCGAGTGGCAAGGCATTTCCGGTAGACAGTCTATCGTGAGGGGACTTGATATCGGCATGAATATGTAGGCTATATGTTTGGTTCCAGCGGCTGTAGGATAGGAAGAATTAAACCGATCCACATAGAATGAGCCGGGCTGCCGTTTATAGGATACATGTGTGTTTGGTAGATCTATAGAATATATCTCCTCTCGGGTTGAAGGCTGCATACCAAAGTGCAAGTCCAAGACCTCTTACCCGACCATCGGTAGCACAAGGCTTATCTGGAGTGGCGTTTCTGTGTGTTTATGGTCACACCATCTGTCTAGAGATCAACTAATCTAAGCGTTCACTTTCTGGTGGCGTTGAAGGACTCAAGCTTCCACGCAGACTTGAGCATATCGTTTATTCCTTTTCGTGTGTCATATCAAGACATGAAGGATCGTCGATCATGGCACGGTTGTGAGAAACCCGGGGCCACTTGCAGTAGTCACTCGTCTATTCATCCATTATGAGAGGACCGAACTCCATATGTCGTCTGCGCTTTTGCCTGTGCGGCTGTTTCAATATCTAGTGGATAGAAATCTCCTGTCATGTTGGCAGTGTATCATCGCGATACCGGTAATGTTCGATGAGTGAAGTACCTACGGCCCCGAATGTGGGACTTGGATACCATTGCGAAAGTGAGTACACTATCGTGTTCAACCGCGGGCCTGAGTCCTCGGTTTAATTTTCAGCCGTTGAGGTCCCTTCGACCACCACAGGGCTTCTAAGATAGAAGCTTGGGATTATCCAACCCATGAGCTGTCAAGGGGGTGTATCGACATACACATATCTTTATTTAGGTGCAAAGATACCCCTCGAGTCTAAAATCCAAGCAAACTAAACCTAGCCGGTACCCGATATTACTCACCGACAATACGCAAACGAACCCGTATGCATACATGCCTGTCACTCCATACGATAGCTAGCAACATGCATATATCGAACGTTGAGCATTCCTTTATATAGGTACTATTGTACGAGGCACACTTGGTCAAGACATCCTAGGATCCTGGAAGATTACTACCGCTGACCCGACCGATACATCAATATGCTCAAAAACGGAGAGTAGAGAACGAAACAGATAGTATACCCGTCGGTCTAGATGTAAGTCAGCTTGTATTACATGGGGAATCTACCATCTTGATCAATCGGCAAGGTACGATATATGCAGTCAAACCAAATCGATGTCTGCAGTGCAAATCTGACAATCAAGGACACCTGAATTTGAAGCTGGGAGAATTGGTGGGTTTAAAATCTGGATTATAAGCTGTATAATGCAATTTTTCCTAGCTCAAGATGCCTTCAAGCTCAGCTGTTGGACATTGATATCACAAAGACCTTAAGGGAGCTGCCTTAGATTGGGGTATATTTTGTGTTATGTGTTATATCCACTAGGTCACCTGACTGATCTTCTGTTTGTCTATTTTCCTATTCTAGAATTATGAAATCCCCAACATTGCTGAACTTCGGGGTGCTCTGGTATCGACATGGTTTGAAGGTATTTGTTGATGTTGCATAAATTATAAACCGCTGACTACTAAGTCAACAGCTATAATTTATAGCTTGAGCTCGGAGGTTGTTTCAAACCTCGTGTGACCGTTCCATGATCGGCGGATTTCTAGATGTGGTCGCGTACTAATGACCCGATTTGTAAATACAACAGACAACGCACAATCCTTATCGTTTGGTGTTTCAACGGTATCGTCGGTCCAGGATGAGGTCTGGCCAGCAGGTCTATGCATACTTAGTAGGCGGGGTCCTGTGCAGTGGTTTTGACTCTTATGGAACTTTGAGAATATATATTTAAGCATTTGAAGCTGTCTAAACTACTAGTAGCGAATGAGTACTGTCTCGATTGACTCGGACGTAGAAAGGTAGCTGAGTACTGTATTTGAGAGTATCATGTATACTCCTAGGCCCCAGCTGCTATAATAATGAGAACCAGCACAGACATTGTTAAAAGTGTAAGAGATGGTGATATGCATGGGCATAAAATCAATTGACAGTCGCAGCTCCGTGATAAAAACATTTAAAATTGCTATATAGACTCTGCCGTCTCACGAGAGACCATTATATTGCGCGACAACATAAACTCGAAACTTAAGGACGTATTTTGGGGGGAAGAACCTATATGTCATGCCTGACCCTCCCGTTAGCCAAGAACGGTCGAGTAGGAATACGGTGTAGACACCCCTCCGCAACGGCATATGCCACATAATTGATTCTTTACATCTAAAAGATGAGCTAATTATGTACTTTCCCCCTAAAACGTTGTTGCAGTAGGCTTGTGATAGTGTGCATAGGCTGATAGGCCGGTTGATGCGATAGGTAAGCGGCATCAAAACGCCTTCCTTCTTGTTCGCAGACGCAACCTACGTATACTCCATCATTTGAACTACTTCTCAGGATCACTTGCGTTATTAATATAACAGAACCAATACGGATCATAGTGTTTGGAAATACCAAGGAGTTGGGAGGCATTATTCCTACCGGCCTACCAACTAATCGGCCCTTGATAGAAGGTGGTCTACTTTTCAAATAAGTGGTACCCCGGGTCGGCCACAGTACCACAGGTCCTCACCCAGAACTCGCAACAGGTTACTTGCAAATTTAATGTCATTTTATTGGAGTACATGACGAACTGATTTGCCGAATCGATGTACTGATCTGATGATATGGCAGCCTCATGGGCATATGCGGATTCTTAGGCTCGCTGCTCAGACTGAACTTGACCTAGCACTCAGATTTATCACGACATTAGGTGCAGCTGCTGGCCGTGCTCAACAAGCTTGTCGATCCGGCCCCGCTCCAGCTAGATGTGCCGGCTCACGAGATATAATTTATATGGCGATTTAGGCATCAACTAATCCACACGGCACTTGGATCGACTGTTCAAATGATCAATTTTCAACGGTAACCATTTCGTAGTATGTTGATTCCACCGATCGCAAGTGCACCAGCTAGAGGGCATTTACGTCGATGGCCATGTAGATCTAACCTGATATTGTGGGATGGGCAATTCGAATTGCCAATTTTCCAAGGCATCCAAACTGGCGACTGCATCCGGGTAGCGAGTCTACATAACCATATTCGGATGCGAACTCTCAGCCATCGGCATCTTCAATCCGTCGGGCATTTTCACAGGCAGCCATGCTACTAATTTTCCTAAATGAAATTCCATTCAGGATTAGTTGTTAAAGTACAGGAATACAGGAGCATATTTCAGCTCATTTTGGGCTCTAGATACTATGCACCGGCCGGGTACCGGCCATGACCTCCGGGCCGTAGACAAATATCATAATACCAGACAAAGTATAGCAAAAGTTGAACTGCATAGGAACGCGTTGACGAGGCTCAATTACGTAGTGCGCATGAGCAAGGCCCATAATAATATAATGCAAAGTTAATGGGCGGGCTGGGCGCCTGATATGGAACACACCAAGACTGTGAGGGAGTTTCGATATTTTCATAGTTTAGGCGGACTAGGATCGAGAAGGCTGGGAATACTATCTATAGTACTAGCAGGCCTTGCATCAGTAGGCGTGCTTGTGGGTTTCGAAACCCCATGAATTTACTTGCAATGTCTATTTTACTTGGATCAGCCAGTATGTATCAAGTTAAGTGATGTATTATCTCGTGCCGTATGCGACGGTTATTCAAACAGCCCTCTCCCTCATATTTCCTTGAGCTACCAAGCCGCGAAATAAATCAACGAGCCCAACGTTGAAACACTTATCCGAAAAACATTTATCACGTATAGCTACTATCACATATACCTACTATTATGAAGTAGATGAAACCGTGGCCATCTTGTGAGCTTGGCCAATGCCGAAACTGCAGGTACATCCTATTTTCATTCCTTTAGCGAAGCCGGTGTTTTAATTTACTTGTAGTGTTCCCGCACTATTGCTTATTACTCACACGATTTGCATATACTCACGGGGATATACTACCCGCCATTAACATATACTACGAGCAGCAATCTCAATAGCAATTCTTCCTCGTTCTTCATCTTGGCGGACCGTGATATCACACGCCACTACAAAAGCACTATTACGCCGTATGTCGTGGCCGGGCAAGATGCCGAGGTGGTTTGAACACCCATATACGAAAGCGCAACGTCTATGCGGGGATTGTCTCGGGTCTGAGCGATTCTTAGACATATTTAGTTCGCTGACTATAGGAATCGACAGACCGATTTGACCACGGCCGTAGTTACCGAGGCGCTCATGAAATTACCCCTTCAGGCTTTCACTCTAGTACACGCTGAGTCTAGGCCTGGCCTAGTTACAACGATGGCTTACAATCTGTGTGTGATCTCGAGACCAAATTAACCATCATCTTGAGGTTGTGTAATGAGTGAGTTCGTTTATCAGCAGCTGGCGTGCAGAAGATGTAATCAAGTATCCCAAGTGAGTAGTCTGTACCGAGTCTACGAAATAAACTCTAATTGAATGAAAAGTAGTGAGCATTAGCGCGCTAGTATCTTTTGTTCAATCGTGCATAAACTCCGATAGCGACAAAACAGGAATGATTCCGGGAGAATTGCGATATTGTAATCCCGACCACTAAGGCTAAGTATATCCAATTTGGGCCATCCCGGGCACTGAAATTGTGCGTAATAATCACGATAGACTAAAGAACATTCTTGCCCGACGGAAAAACCCTCGCCAGTGATGATCCACCCTGGGCATGCAAGCCACAAATCCCAGAAAGGATTGACGCTTTCCCATGTGTTCTACGCCATCTGGGCCCACGAGCTTTGAAATGTAGGTGATCCCTCATGCAAGCCCGCGCCCTTCATTATCACCAACATAAGAAACCTTCTAGGGGCAATTAGAACGTGCATCTGCTTTTCGGGGCCTAGCTATGATCTACCCTTCGGGAGGGCCGAACACGCCCCAGGAGACGCTCGCTTGCTTCGGGGCCCCTGCACTCGCGCCGGTGTGAGCCACTGCTTCGTCAAGCGATGCACAGGCAGGCAATATGCCAACCACCGGCACCGCGAAGCCGCTTGCCCCAACCCCTCGCCGCCAAACCTCACAGATTCGACTGCATGTAGCATGCGCCTGGAGGACATGACAACCTAGTATGTTTTCTGAATCCATCAGACACCACGTTCACTCCTGCAGTTGTGCCTCCAGGTGGGTCTGTCAGCAAAATGTTTCCTCGGGCCATCCATGTGCCGGATTCTTGCGTCCGTAGAGGTACTTGGTCAGTTGAACGGCCCATATTAATTCCACAGTCTAAGTATATCGCTAGTACATCGGGGAAAAACCAACGTAAATTTTAATTGGCTTTCTCCCCAGTCAGTTCCTTGCAGAATGACTAGAACATCGTGAACCTTGGCCTAGACACCGGCTCGGGTTAATACAGGCCGGTTGGGTCACGCTATCGTTCGCTCATCACCGGGCTAACGCTAGCCAGCACGCGATTCTGGATCAACAAGCTCCGGCCGAGCCTAAGGTTTGATCATCCTGACACGTATTCCACACTATAGTAAATATCGAATGGAAACAAGGCAATGAGCAGTTGTAGCTGGTCAATGTCTTGGTAAAGTTACATGGCTCAGGATCATAAAAGAATGTTATAGTGGTTATAGTGTTAGTTGATCCGTTCAGTGATATACGGGGAACCCACTTGGTTACAGAGATTGCTGGTCCATCTGCCCGAACGGCTTACCGATCGGTCGAAAGAGACCACCTGGAGCTGGCGTCCGTGCAAGACTCGCCAGCAAACTAAGCGACTCGGCGCGCCGCTAGGCCCGATATTCTATCCCCGAAGCCTTCAGGTTTCAAACGAAAGGCGTGCCTTAATGCGGCGCTAAACTGGAAGGAGAGCGCGTTCCCGCCGGTGTGCTCTTGTTCGCCCTTTGGCACTTACTGAGAGAAGCAGGTCAACTTCCTTTTGGGAATGCCAAAGGCACTGAGTCGAAAAAAAGAACATGGAGGCGATTTCTTTTTTACATGCCGCGTTGTTCGTGTTCTGGCCCTCCCCTCTCGTTTCGGTTTACGAGTACGTAAAGTTGTGAGGTATCCACAATGCAGGACAGAAATCCGCTGCAGGCGCACACGGTAGCATTTGTTCTCCACAGCAACATAGTAAACCACGCAAGTACGAGAGATCCAGATCTCTAAACTTAGTGCTATAACATCGTTATCCATGTAACACCCAACGCGCTCGATAAGTCGCTTAAGGACCCTAGATAGGCCAGGGAGGGGTAGAACGTAAGCATGCCTTATCGTACAACCCGTAGCCAAAGAATGGAGACCGCTATAGTTATGGGGGCACCGATTACGAAGCACATAAACCGACAGAGGCGGGTGGGCTGAGGTTGTTTGCTGGGTATCATGATACCACCCACTCCGATCCACTAAGCAAGTACTCAGGTATCTAAAATACATTATATCTGTATAGTAACTGCACATGCAAGCCAATCGAGGCTCTATGCATGCAAGTTGCAAGAAAGGGACCCGTTTTCTTTTTTCTCAGCAGCTGGCTGTGCTTTGAGGTTTCCACTTCTTTCCTTTTTCCTACATCTTAAATACAGCCATGACGCACCATGGGGCGTTTCCGAGGAGAATCCCCGGACCCTGGTTTAGAAAGTCAACACAATTGACCGGTAGCTACCCCGGGCCTGGGGCCCGGGGCCCTCCCAGATCACCGGTTCCGGGGAGCTATTGTTGGCAACGCAGATGGCTTGGTGATAGTGGCTGCTCATAGCCTCCACCACTATTTAAGCTACCAAGTAGTCGAAGGCACGCCCTGGGCTGGATTGTCGAACTTGTCCAAAAGTGGCAATTATTGTTGAAGGAAGAGAAGCAATTAAGAGTATAGCGTATTGTGCTACCCTCGTGGAGTATATCGGCCGTTTTACTACCCCGAAAATTGCCAGTTCCAGATCTGGTATGCACAGTGCTTCAGCCGACCGCAACTTGAGCAATCGAGTCGGGTTGAAGACCCCCCTGCATCTAGGAGCGATCGCAGGCGGCCGTTTAGCAAGATCATGCCACTTCCCTCGGCCATGTTGAATGCGAGCTATCAGGGGCCCGTTCATAGTCGTAGGTGCCTATGCATCCTTTCGCGGTGGAGTGATCTTCTGTGCAGAAAACAAAGCAATTACACTGCTCATCATCCTTCGTTGAAGTATCTTTTGCATTGACTTTTATCCCTCGGGCTTGAGTAAGAGGCTGCTCAAGCATGCGTGCCCAAGCTATCGTCAGCATGTGCGCTAGACTGCCCATCACGCGCGCGCAAGCGTCCTGCAGGCTGCCTGTAAGTACACGTACTAATGTACGCATGTCTAGACGACTTGCCTAAGGAAGCTGCCCATGACATTCGGGGAAAATGTTGACACACGGCATACTGTGCTGCAGCATCCTGCATCGCTAGAGGGAATTTGCCGTCCTCTTCGTCGGCCGAGCTGCATGCAGGGTGGCGGTCGCAGTTGGATACCGAGGAGTCGGCTCGGACTAACCAATTCTCTCCATGTATCCTACCGACTGGTCTCTTCCAAATCTACACCGGAAGGATTTGTTGGCCAAGCCGAAGCCGTTCTCCCGTCAACTTAGCGGCCGTCTCGTATACCGTGCGGAACCGATCTTCTCTATCACTTTCCCAAGTACGTTGTAGGCTGTTACAGCGCACGATATGGCCTTGTTTTAGGCGAGGCGAATCGCTTGGTCATATCAATTGGTCAGTTGGTGGCGAGGGTAAACGAGTACGACTCATGGCTGAAGCTCTGGTGCGTGCTGAGGTTTTATCGAGTTAAAGCGCTGCGACAATGTATTGATACGCTAATTCGGAGAAGCTTCTTGAGGCAATTGATGATGCTTATGGACGTCCTCTAGTGAGGCTGAGGCGTAAGACAAGACTGGACCTAAGCACTTGAGTTGAGGTTGCAATCATGTCTACGCCACAAAACTGAGTTGTCGCCCAAAAAAAAGTGCCCAGCTCCCATCGCCGCGCGGTTCAGTGTGAACACGACGCTTCCACGCCATCAATCGACCTTTGCATACACCTGTCATCTGCATTCGCGATCTCGCTGCAGCTTCCTATTATCAAACTGGAATGTCATCGCTCCCGGAGTGCTGCCGCCGTCACCGTGGAATGTCTACCGCTGCTCGACCCAATTTCCGAGGTTTCTATCAGCAACGCCCGTTGACAAGATACACCGCGGCAAGTTGTCACCGCCTCCTTGAAACAAAGCCTTCGACGTTGAATGTTCGCCAAATACTTTCCTTTCCAAGCTGATTCCCTTGCGGGCGAAGACACGGCTAAAACAGGCGGCCGAGAGCTGGAAAATAGCATAAAGATGCAGACTAGACAGTTGGTCCAACAGCCGATCGATCCGTCCAATGATATTTCAACCGGCTTCAAAGTGAGCTGTTCCTGCGCCATGCATGCCCAGTCCGCCACGCCTATCAAGCACGCTGCGCTGCGCTCCAGGCTGCTTTGCTAGCCCGATCTATCGGACGGAGGGGCCCGACAGGAACACCAATCACAGGGTATCTATCACCAAGAAAATTCGAAGCGCCAACGCAGGACGTAACAACTGTTCATCTCGTCCTCTTTCGAGATCAGGTTTCTGGGCTCGCTATGCTCCGCCGGTACATCACGCACTGCGCGCGTGTGGACCTCGCGCCATGGCTCATTGCAACGCTGGGCCTGTTTCGGGGCCGGAATGCTCTCGTCGACGAACGAGCGGATCGAGAGACTTCCACCTACGAAATCAAGATCCGTATAGTCTCAGAAATTGCTCCCGGTGGAGACGAGTATAGATCTCAAGGCCAATATCCCTCAGGAAGGACTCTTTCGGCATAGCGAAAGCATTATCATCAGGGTGAGCTCGCGGATTGCGTGTATTGCTCGGTGGCAAAATCCTGCTTGCGAGACTAAAATTGGTCAGCAAAAACCTGGGGGTATTCGATCCGCATGAAAATTTGCGACCAGCAGACTTCAATACTCTCGGGAGGCGTTCAACTTAGCGTGCCTCGGAGCAAAGATCTGGACAGCCTAACTTATGTCTTCTTTTTTTTTTTGCTCGACGCGCCGGCCTTCCCCAACAAAGCCTGGCTAGTTCAGATATTTGCCATGTAACCAAAATCCCGTATCTCGTGTAAGCCCTCGCCACGTTGGCTTGGGGTTATGCTTCGAAGTCAGGTTGGCGCCGGTCGGCATCCGTCCTAGGGGTCATCCTTGAAGTCAAGGTCAAGGTCAAGGTTACGAGACTGTGATTGGTTCTGACACTCTTGAACGCTCCACAACACATAAAAATGCAACATCGGTGTACGGTATCAACGCCGACGGGCTATAGACCGCCGATTCAGCGGGTTCGCCAGACAGTTCGTCGTATCGCTTTGTTGCTGCATTATAGCGGTATCTCTAATGCGTCCATAAACTAATCCTAGTATCGTTCCCCGGTGCCCTCTCCGACGCCCAAGCAAAGTTTCGTTTCTTTTGCTCGGCTTCGTGGCAATAAATTAACAGAAAACAGGTTCAGATGCACTCGCATCGCATAATGTCTTCGAGGCTTCGAAGAACGAGGCATTAATTAACATATCTAACATTGCTAGGTGCGCCGCAGTCAAGTGCCATCCTCGATATATGGAAGTAAACTCTTCCATCGTTTAAAATTCTTGGCTGTTAAGGCTCCTTGGATTCATGGAAACTCGGGTATATCTCCTTGTCTAGGTGGGACTCTCGGGGACACTCTCCACCGTCTAATACTCGTCACGGCATTGGTAGATCCTTTGGCTCGTCCCTATCTCACAGATCCTTTGACCGGTCATCGGTGCCTCACCCTGTGAGCCAATATGGTAGCCGTGATCCTTCACCCACTACGATTATCAAGACAGTAGATAAGCCAGAGCGATCGTAATTGTGGAGCTCCCCACTCGCTAAGACGTTGCTCTAACGTAGTGGGGTAGAGCAAGGTTAATGACACACCCGGGCCGAGGGCTGCTCCAGGGCACCCTGTTCACTATGGGATCATCGACTATCTAAGCTTCCCACCCCGATCCCAGCGTAACCACCAGATCGGCAGCAAGGCGGGCCATGCATGGGGCTTCCAGCAGACTCACAATGTGACACTGGCCGGGGCCCATCTAGACACGCCACCGTCCGGAGATGCTAACGGAATAACAGAGGCAAATCGGTCTTTGGACAGAAGGAATACGAGGTCTACGCACCGACCTGGCCAATTTCATATGATCAAATCCTGTAGCAGCTGCATGATCGCACTCGGACGGCTTGGGAACGAAAAATTTTCTTGCTGATTCCTGCAGGCAAATGAGGCATGCTAGCGGGACTGGCAATGTCGGCGGTGAGGACGGCGGCCTCGGGTCAAGGAGTTGAATCCAGAGCTGATAGCAGACGACTGTAACTATGCCATCTTGATAATCCGCAGGTGACAATCTTAATTAAGCGGCAACCGTATCGAGGAAAGTATCCCCTAGACGTGATACTCCTAGACTAACATGTAATAGGTGCATAATCCATTCCACCAGACAGAAGGGAGGCGCTCGACACGCAATGCACCTCATACCGCTTTCATCGGCTTTTTTGCCGTCGCCGCCTGGGGAGTTCTGTTCACAAATCAAAGGCTTGCGCTAGTCGACCCAGCCTTCCGGGCATCCAAAAGAAACAAAACTTGTCGTTTATATTGATGACGGTTATCGTTTGGGTTCTTTAGTGCCTAACACAATGCAGATATAATATTATGGCTCTGCATTTGCCGCTGGGATTATTAGCTGCATAAAATGGGCTAACTATGGCTTACTCGGAATATAATTATGCTTCAACGTGCAGCTGCAGCTGATATTAGAGGTTCATGATACACCACACTGAGTTTTCTTAGCCCATACGCTGCTCTCTGTGAAAAGAAGAAAAATCAGAATGAAGAGCGCACGGCAGATGCAACGACTGCCCACACGCTGCGTTTCGTATTCGCTCTGACTGAAGGAGTCTAGTTTGGAAGGCAATATTCTAGCGTTTTGTTGCACAATCGTGTGTCTTTGAGACACAAAAATGTAGCAAGCAAAATGCTAGCGATGCGGCATCTACTCTAAACTGAGGGAAGGGAGGGAGAATTAGTGGTGGTGCGGTTACGTTTCTGGTCCTGGTCCCCCAAACAGGAAAGGCTCAAGTCTACAAGCCTTGTATTTTATTGTGCTTTGTAGCTTGCATGGGGAGAGAAGAACACTTGGGTACATCATCCGACCATACCCGTGCAGGCTGGCGGGTGGTGTGGGGAAACCCCAACCACGGAGGAGTTAGGAGAATTCGAACCGAGTTATTGGATGTGGATCCGAGAAGGCTGCCCAGATGGGCAACGGGTGGGGTTGATTGTGGTCCTGTCGAGTTTGACTCAGTCCCCCACCCTCAGCTGAGCCAACACGCCAGTATTGCTACGCCCGCCGTCCTGGAATCCAATTGGGCGGTGTGAACCTCAGGAAAGGATCCGGTTGTTTTACTGGCGGGCTGTCCTTGGAGGGCCTTCTTCCAGCGACTTTGAAGGCCGCCGTTGCTATTTGACGGTTATTTTGGTTGTAACATTGACGGTGTTTCGTGGGAGCAGTTTGATTGTCGGCCACAGTAAATTAATGGTTTCCATGGAGCGCTAATGTCTGGCTGAAGCCGCCGAGCTGAATGCGGTGAACCAGAGGAATTGGGCGTTTTTGCTTCGCGTTCATCTAGGTGGTTTAGGATGGAGATGTTGAGAGCCGTGCATGTAGATTAGAATTATATTCGCAAATAATATCGCCAATCCCTAACATGGACTATAGTTACAGATAGTTCAAACGCCCACATATTTTTTGTTTTTGGGAACAAATAACAGAGAGTCCGAAGCCACAGAAGTGTGCAATGCACGGACATTCGTGAGGTCGTTAAGCAAAGATATGACCAAAGGGCCTCTGAGGCCGAAGTAGAGACATTACCCAAAACAATAGGAATCAAGGACAAGAAAAAAGAGACCCAGCCGACCGACCATAAACCAAATGCAAAACCAACCGATGACCAGTGAACCAAACCGAAAGAGATGACAAGGAAAGATGCGAGAAAACGAAAGCAGAAATCAGTAATATTGCGCATAGATCAGAGGATTCGACATTGTGGGGAATTTTTCTGCCCGTCGTTCGTCTGCCGGGGCCGAAGGAGCAAGGCCGATCTTGTAGTGATGGTCTTCTGGGAAGGTTGTAGCAATCTGATCGTTGAGGGGATAGGTATACTCAGGCGACAGGTGTAGTGTAGGTGGAGCGGTGGTAACAGGCAGCCCATGCGGGTCATAAGGCATCGCGCCCGCCGTAGGGAACAGGCCGGGTGGGATCTGAAGCTCTGCCGTCGTCGTATAGTTCATGGATTGCCATGGCGAGGCTACACCGCTGCTATCGCTGCCGCCAGACTCCGAAGAAGTTGGCTCCATGGGGTGGATGTTGGACGGGTTCTGGCGGTACGCCAGCGTCATTTTGGCCTTCCTGAGCAGCCGCTTGGTGGGTCGGATGCGGCTGCCAGAGAAAGGAAGGCGGTCGCTTCGGAGCAGGCCAATCATCATTGCGGATATCCTGGAGAGATCCTCATTCTTTGTGGGATTTACAGCCTGCTCCGTCCGGTCGCCGGTGTAGAAGTTCACGAGGTGGCCCAAAACGCGGGCAGAGACGTCCAAGGTGAGGACGATGAGCTCAGTAGGCAGCTCTGCATTGTTCAGCTGTGGCATTTCCTGCATCGTGAGATGGGGACCAAGTAGCGGCTGCTGAAGGATCAACTTGAGCATCGCCAGCAGCTCCTCCGACTTCCTCTCGTCAATCAGTTGCTTCTGAGGGTTCTGCTCTCCGGAGTGAGGGAAGAAAATTGCAAACTCAAAGATGGAAAACATGAGATCGGACTCGGCTCTGGACATCGAGTTCTGGGATGCGCTGTAAGACGCCTTGCACACATTCTCAATGGCAACCCGAGACTGGGCGGTGAAGGACTCCATGAGCATGCGCTTGTCTGAAACCTGCGGTGGATGTTGGCCTGGCCATCCGTACTGGGTCGGTGTAGATGTGTAGTATTTCTCATGCTGGTCATAGATGACCAATAACCGAGATGCAGTCAAGGTGGTGACGCTCAAGGAAAGCAGGCTTCGTAGAGACTTGGCTTGGGCATTCAGCGTTGAAACGTTATCCGAAGCAAGATCTAGTTCGACCAGCTTGGAGTCTGTCTCGTTGGAGATGACCAGCGTCGTGAACGACTTGGTCTCGTCAAGGTTGACCAGGGAGGGATCGATCTGGAGAAGGATCCATAGTCGCAGGGCGGAGGTAATCCATTGCATGTTGATGATCAGCTCGGTTTCGACTTCACCTTCGCATACTCCGTTAATTTGGCTAGTGCAGGGCCCGTCGCCCTCCGTGATACTCTCCCAAAGCACGCGGACCACGCGGGAAGCAACGGTGAAGTAACAAATAGCCTGCTTGGGTCGATTTTGGCGAAGTTCGTGCCACCCAAGCAAGATCAAAGTCTGCGCTGTTGACATTGATACTGTCGAGTAGGAAGTATTTTGGAGACACGCAACGGCCCAGTAGTAGAATTTCTCCGCCTCTTCTTGGCTACCTTTCGATATACTGAAACCGAAAGCATCTGAAAGCATGATAGCCAATAAACCGTGATCGTAGTCATTGTTGCGAATGCTACGAAGGAATAGGGTCTTGGAAATGATGCAGGAAAGTGGGTGCGAAGAGAGCCAGACATCAATCATCTGCAGCGTCGTGTGGGTTTCGTTCTGTGGGAGGGGATCTTCCACTGGAGCCCTTGGTGCTGGATCAAACATTCGGGTGCTGCGGTCGATAAGCATGCTCTTGGAGATAAGTCTAGTTTTATTCCTGCCCAAAGGTTCACATCCCAAATTGCTGACGTTGTTGCAAACCGTCTCGATGATCTCGTAGTTTATTGTTTCTAGGATTCTTTCGTTGTCGATATTGGGTAGCCCCAGGCTTGCTGTCGATGCATTCTCTGATCCGTGGATAAACATCTCGGATGTAGCGGAGTCCATTTGCCCAGAGGGACGAGGGCTCCCATTCTTAACAGGGTAAGATCGGTTGCCGAAGTAATCTTCAAACGAGTTTCTCAAATCTACGGAGAGGTTGTCGTTTGCAAGGTCTGGAGTCTGGGAAATGTAGTCATATGCCGACTGTGGGAAGTTGGGGCCAAGTTGTGGAGGTCTGCTGCCCTTGACCTTTTCGACTCGTCCTCTGATCGCTCCATTCTTCGGTCTCCCCTTCGAGGCTTCCGCTTCGTAGACGCAGTCAATGTTGCGTTCACGGCAGGCAGAGCAAATATTCTGCCCAGAGCACCTTATCTTCCTCAGCCGGCAGAAGTGGCAGCTTCGCCGCATATTCACGTTGGCATGCGCAACGGCTGCTGACCAGGGCGAGTTAGTTAGCAAAGCCAGGTCATTGATAGTCCGGTGGCCGAGAGATGTCTCCACTTACTTTTCATTTTGGATGGAAAGAAAAAATAGTTCAAGGAGAGAAAGAAAGTAAGGAAGGCAAAGGGAAAAATTATAAGATATATCTAGTATGTAGAAGCCTGAGCCTGGAGGTGCTGCGGAATCAAGACGTGAGTGGTTGAGGGATGGGCAGTTAGTTATATATCTTGATATGCCTGCCCCTCCGCAGCGGTGTGTGAGTATTAATATGCAGCCAAATGCGTCTCAAAAGCCTAGCAAATGTTAGAGCACATCTTAATCGAACGGATTTGAACATCTGCAAGGACACCAATGGGGCTGGCAAGGGATCTAGCTTTGCGACAGATTGAACCAACTAGTAGAGCTGTGCAGATATGCATGATGGACGTCTATTCCCCCGAGCAACTTTAGGACCCTGTCCTTTCTGCATGCTGCGCTCTGGTATATTCTGTGAGGGAGATCACTGGTATATTTTTGTTTTTCTGCTCTTTGTTTTTCCTATCGTTATCCTTTTCTTCTTCCTGCGTACTTTCTTTTTCAGGGCAGCACTTTCTTTTTCCTCGTGGTTGCTTTTGCCGCTTCCATTTCTCGTAGTGGTTTCTTTTTTGTATTTCTCCCTGCATATTCCCCAGTTGCTTCCCAGTCTGCGCTAAATCAGCACCGGACTTTGCCCACCAACTGAGGCAACAATGTGCTGGGTTACCAAAAACGGTCCTCGACAGGGGTGGACGCCCATGGCCGGGGGACAAAACGGTCGCGGACGAACTTTCTGCACGTCCACCGAACATGGGCCCCAGTCGCCGACATAGCCACCGATGCTCCCCGATGTTTATGTCCGAGAACGGGTCCCCCGGAGTCCCCCGGAGTCCCCGACCACCTCCCCGGGGTATAATCACAGTTATCAGGCAATTGAAGGGCGGTACTCTGGTGACCGCTGGTTTTCTAAGTATTTCCACATTGGGAATAGTCTCTCGATCCTCACTTCTCGCCATCCTCGACCATGTACGCAGCAGCAAGGTTTCTACGCAATGGAAGACAGGTCATACATGGACTGCGGACATCATGCCTGGCCAGCCTCAGGATTGCCCGTTTTGGTCACCGCCGTGACCTTCACGACCAGCACTCCTCGAAAGGCCCTTGACGCGGTCGAAGGGCAAAGGCAGATCCGCCTGCCGTGCATCGTTATCAACGTATCGGCCGGCTTCTCTGACAAAGCCGCAAAGTATCACTTGCCGTCCAGCGCTATTATAGTAGGGCGTACCACAAAACATGTTTGGGCCCCGTCAGCCGTACAAAGCAACGTGCGGTGACCTAGTTTCGCTAAACAATCGTTTGCGTCACAAGTCCAGTGTGGAGAGAATCCTCAGCTGGATTTTGTCGGCCATCACAGACTGACCCGGGTACCCATTGAACGGTGAGCGTACACCCCTCGTTTGACCGATTTTCTCGGATTTGGTTCCTGAAGTGTGTCCACGAACTTTGATACCTTTGTTTCTGCAGCCGCATGATCGGTTGCCTTTATTGATTGGTCGAGGGCAACACGCGAGGCTCTCCTACTTCATTAGGTTTCTATGGGGGTTTCCTCTGCTTCTATAATTCCCCTTGATTTTGAGTTTTTGACCTCGGAGCAGGGGGTAGGGGTGGGCCGATACTTGGTGACAGGTACCTACGCGGCCAAAGCTATCACGAGTGCTACCTCAAGCTTTGTAGATTGCTGGCCAGGCTTCCAAAAGCGTGGCCGTACAATTGACAGGTTTCAATCCCAGATCACTGGACCTTGGGGTGAGACATTATTGTCTCACTTTCAAATATCAATACATCTTAAAGACATAGTATAGTAATGTCATCTATCGTGCTCGTAGGTACTCTCAGCCTGCTCAGGCTCTACTTTGGTACGGAATTAGTCTGCCCATTCTGAGCGTGCCAATGTGTGTGACGCGAAGGCGGGATACGCCAGGTTCAAATGCGACTGTTTGTACATATTCACACTGGCTGCCAGCTGACTTGCTAAGGATGAGCCCAAGCGAGGATTCGCAAGCACCAATCGATAGATCCTTTCCAGCAAAGATAGAAATTGCTCGCAAAACTGCCTTCGCACGCGCTGCGACATCTGCCGCAAGGTTGACCGTATCGCAGTTTTTCACAAGCTCAACATTCCAAGCTTGCGCTTTGTTCGGGTCACACGATGTTGCACAGGAGCATAACCATTGCCAGGACCGGATACCTTGCGTCATCGATATCGATCCATGAGTCCCAGAGAAGAAATTACTTCACCAGATTAATCGGGACGATCCAATAGATCTATAGAATACAAGCATGTATATGTTACAGAAAGTGCTGTTCAATGTAACAATATATTAATAGCTGAGAGGAGAAAATATGAAAAAAATTTAAGTTCAATAGGATATGAATTAAAATTCCTGTGCGCAATAGCTAGAATACGAATGCTCTCAATCGCGATTCCCATTATTGATATCCTAAGCTATCTTGCCATTCGCCCCCAGATATTGAGCCTAGCCCCACGTATCACGAGCGACAGCTGTCGCTGTACCAGGCGTGTGCCCACGCCACAAAACGATGGGGGGATGGGGGTTTCCAATCAGATAGCTCTTTACGGGGTTATCGCCTTATATTCGTGGCTGGAATGGGTATTCGTGTACATGGGAATAGGTGCGTGTATATAAGTATCTATATACGAGACTAGGTTCATACGAACGCCCCATATGCCTAGGATATCAGGCAGCCGGCATCGTGTCTGTTAAATTTTTTTAATTTTTTTTGGAGGGGGGGTGTCTTGTGATCGCGCGATTGCATGCCCCTCCACGCCCCCTCACTCGAATATAAGGACTCCTGGTCCTTGATACAGCATTTTCGCACTCAAGCTATCGTCAACACATGTACATATGTGTGCATCCCCACCATGATTGAGGCTGCAGTGGGTTCAGTTCGGAACACCGGAGCCTGCGACTATTACTGACGAATCGGGGAATGAACAAGAGAATGGCTTTCGTAGCGTCAAAGCGCTGTTCGTCTACGCCCAGTGCGTATATTAAGTATATAATCCTTAGTATAAGGAGTAACGTTATAACATTTTGGCGACGCCCCTTTGGCGAACGTACCAAGTCAACCTGTCTCATCGGTCAGGTCAAAGCCCGACACTGAGGAGTTAGGAAATACATCCGGGAAACGTTGTCATAGCGCAAGCCAGACGGCTCGATAAAAACGTTTTTCTTGTATCCGTTTAACGTGTGTGCGTGGCAGGGTGTGCGTCAACAAGGTTCACCGGCATGCAGACATGTACATAGCCTGGTCAAGAGGCCGGCCTCGCCTAATCCTTCCATTTGACAAGGCTCTCACAGCCCTCACACGCTTGTGGTACCATATGTAACTCAATGGAGGTATCGCCGCCATTGTTGCTCCGTAGGCGACACTGATTGTGCCTACAGCAGCGAAAATAGGCATCCGCCAGGTACGGACTACTACCGCATCCCAACTGCGCTCGATCGAAGAATGCCACACTAACTTTCCTGGCGCCCTTTCCTCCCCAGCATTCAGCTGATCGACGCGATTGCGGTGACAACGGTCTTCAGGTGGAGGTTTGTTTCATGGCGACAAGGCTAGCACCAGCTCGTCCTGGCAACGGCCGAGAGTCTTGGGCACAATCGGAGTGTCCGGTACGCTGTTTGTTTCATTATCGCCGGCGGCCACACCAACTATCGATATGGCCGCTCCATGCAGCGCTGACAGCTGACGCCCCTTCATGATCATGCACTGCAGCCTGAGCCCTTAATTCAGGACTCGAAGGGCGTAATGGCATCAATTTGCATTGAGTGTCGTCAGTGCCCGCATCATCCTGCTAAATCGGGCGGCTGTGGTCGTGATAGCGTTCGCGCCGCGTGGGAAATGATGAAATTTCGTGGCTAGGTCCGGGTGACCTCCGGCGGGTCCCCATGCTGCTAGGCCGTTTTCTTCGCTCCAACTGGCGACTGCGCGCCACTTGACTCGGCTCTGGTCCATGCGGCGTTCCCAGCCCTGGGGTCAGCCATGAGTAGCGGCCGGCCCAAACCATCCCTTTCTGAGAATCCACGACTGGGAACAGTGTGGCTGCACGGCACAAGCGCCACAGCGCCCAAATTATCTGGTCATTGGCTCATTTCCACGATCTGATGAAGCGCATCACGCATATGTACACCGCAAGTCTTTCGTGCTAATGCACCTACAAAAACAGTATGCGACAAATCTCAGCCTCTCGTTTATTCTCTGATCTAGGGCCGCTTAACACATGCAAGAGTTAACACTTCATTTCTAGCTAGTGTACAATATATCCAGAAGTATACAACCCATCGGTACGATGTTAAGTTGAGCCGACTAAGGCCCCTCAATGATCTTCCTGTATTGTAATTGCTGAAAGCTTCAGTCAGCTATCTCCAACTTCAATGGAGTTGGCTCCAGCCTTCACCGGAATGAGGACGATGTTTTTCTTAGCAGGCGTCAATATGTTACAAGAATTGCGAATGTGTGCCTGTGGCGGAGCTATAGCTAACGATCTTTTACCGACACTCATGCGCTAACGCAATCATCATCTCTTGGGTTTTGTCATTTTGGGTTGTTTTCTTTGCTTTTCTCTCTCTTTTGACGATTTTCTATTCAATCAAGAACACACGTGGGAATTAGAACCGATCTAGCGACATGCAAGAACAGGGAACAGGCTCCTTGATGAATCCTCGAACACGATAATACCGAGCCATATGCTTTGGCAAAACTTCCGAATCTGGCGGATAAAATGCGAAAGGGCTTTGTAAATTATAAGCACGCTTAACCTATACTTGTAACTCTATTACCGAGTTTGCCGCGTATAGTACATTTTGTCGTTATTTTGAGAATGCAAAACACAGTAAAGCGTAGCCTGAAAAATCTCGCTTCGGGTATCAAGTTTCCTCATTTGGTTCGATTTAGTATAGCGGGACTCAATAATGGCATTTGATTTCTCTTAGCATCTTGTTAAGTTCCCTTTCCGTAACAGGTATATCGTTGCTCTTTGAAACACCAAAAAACCTGGAGAATCGATTAACCCACGTTTCAGGCTGGCCACAAGCCAACTCTCACTGGACCGCTTTACTAATTTTGAAATTTCTTCTTTCTTTCGCCATCAAGCCGCATAGTACAAAGAATTAAGCTACCCTCGCATAAAATAATATAGATCTGCGGCAGAACAAAACCGTTAATACCGGCCCGGATAGAGGGACCTCTTCTGAGCAATCGCTAGTCAGGTCCCCTCCAACATCACGCATACCTTGACGCCTATCGGATATGAGTTATTTTGGGGCCCCCTGTGTCGGGTAGAACCCAGCGTTAGACTAAACCGGACTCCTCGTGAAGTACGCTATAGATGTATCCATCCTACATTAACTTGTCCACAAAAGTCTCCCGCCCATTGCCGCCGCAGATTGTCTCATGTGTGCACTTGCAAGCTAAATGGCCTACCGACAATGCCGAAGTTAGGGCGTCGTGCATCATTAGGAGGAAGGGCTAGGCAGCAAATTGGCTGCTGGGTAGACTCCCAACCACTAGGATTTATTGTCCTATGGGTTAACGGTTGGGATCACCAAGTCCCTAATGGCTTCCCTTTCTGAGAGGCATACGCAAGTAGTTTAGTAGCGTGGTGGGAATAACACGCCATGGCGGGGCTAACTTCGGATTGATATGCCTGATCGCTCCTCGGAGCATTGGCGTCTACCCATGCTGCATCGTATCGGACTGGATCACTGTTACAAACTGTCTCACCTGGTAGTAGGTCAGACTGCTTTCAGTTGGCTCTTTTGCCGAACACCCAGGGGCCGTCTCGCAAGACGCAATACCGTTGGTAGGGCCGAGCTGCCGAATTTTCGGGAACCGTTGAATGTAATGCTTCAGGATATCCAATCGACCGCCGCGCCGCTTGATATTATAAGCCTAGCTATAGAACTGGAGTGCATGGAAGCGAGGATGAGACTACTTTAAATAAACCTCACGAATATATTCCGCTGCGTTCAAGTGCCCGGTGCACTCTAGATATGCCGACATGTATAATTCAAGTGGGCGTTACAATCGGTACGCCTTCGCATGCGTATATCCAATTGAGCACAATTGAGTAATTGAACTGTTAATGGTCTATCATACCACCAATACGATGCGCTGGGGCGACAGATACTAGCCGCTGTTTATCCTATATAACTATAGGACGTCTAGGACTGGGCTCTTCAAGTTCACGTTTTAACTGGGTTTTCGGGTACTCAAGATCTAGACCGATAAGTCGACCCGGGACCCTATAAACCTAGGAGTCCTGGTTTGCTTCAGCCTAAACTATATACGCATCGAGGCGATAGGGTGTTGGTAAGCCTACAGGGATGGTTGACTCGTAGCCTATCTACCTAGGTAGGTACCTGCTAGCTGCTCCGAGACTAGAATGCCTGGTACGTATCTATATATGTACGTAAGCGATCGCGGCCAGTGTAAATCAGGAGCTCTGTAGCGTGTAGCATGCAGATCTGTGTTGAAAGCGTATCCGCGTAGATACACTCGCGCCCGATTGCCCTGACTCGCCTACCAACTTCCAAGGACACCCTCGATACAATTCGCTTGTACATATCTATAGACGGCGCCCTGATTATCGGGCTATAGATCCCATGCATCCAGAATCCTATGCGCATATGCTAGCCGTCTACTGACAAAATGTCGATGAATACTGCATTTAGTGTTTGACAACTATAACCTAGACGTTGCGTGTGTCATGTTGACTGAGCAGCCTACATCATCCCTGGGGTCCCGGGAACCTAGGCCAGGCCCCATGCGCCCCAGCGCACGGATTTAACCCATCATGCCCAAGACTGAGTGACGATTTAAGCTTTGAAGGTGTCAGTGATAGACATCTGTGAGGCTGGTGTGGCGGGGCAAAGCTTCCGGCATGTCAAAACTCCCCGAGGGGGTGTACACCTACCAAGGTTGAGCATGATCTATCTATCCGGAGACATTTATATCAGACGCTCGGTGTTTCCGATCTTCGGCATAATCAGGAACGCCCGAATTGTCTCTCCATATACTGTTGGATTTTATCGTGTCTACCCGGGGGGCGCAGCTCAACCATCGGCTCCCGGTATAGCTTTGTCCACCCATCCATGGCCATGTGCCATCGCTGCGTATACGGAGGAATATGCCCCAATCCTCCTACCACTACGGGTAGTTATCTTGTGAAAGCTAGTTATGTATTCCTAGTTTCTGAGCATTACCAGCCAGCGGGGTAACTGTCAGAGTTTAACATGCGGTATGATGTCGTGTCGTGAATTGGATTTGGGGGTGTACACGTTCCAATGTGTACAGTCCATTACGTTGTGCACTGCCCTGTTGGTATTGGTACCAACGATCTTTGGGACCTGTGCTTTTAGCATTCGTATACAGAAAAAAATAGGTATATACGTATGTATTCGTGGTATTATAATTTGGGACTTAGCTACTGGGCACTCCCTCCCGCTCCTGGAAGACTTAAAGTACCGCGACGGTTATGAATTTTCGCCATCGTAGACGTAGAGCCAGCAAATATAGTATGAGAATAATCTCAACAGACATAATTGAGCCACAAAATCTCTATATCCATCTCGGTGTGCAGTGAGGAGCTCGTGTATTGGTCAAATTCGAAATTGTGTGCGTGGGGTGTGCAGCTAGGTGAACAAAATATTGAACCCTGAGGTATGCCTAGTGGATAAGCCTGACAGCATTGATCGGCTCGGGTAGCAAGAGAGTGAAACCAGGGACCTAGAACTTTACATGCAACATAGTCCACGACGTCTATGATAAAAGCTAAGTCGCCTGGTGTCGTGACTCAAAACGCCAAGTTCGCGAGCGGATACTGATATGTCGCCCCATCAAATCCTTGTTCATACTGCTGGGAATGTGATTTAAGCTTGACGTCTACTTAAGCACATACGCTCGTGAATTGATCAACTTGTGCAACTGGCGTTCTATGTATCTCTTTGGAGCAGAGCTTCGGAATATAAGTTTAAACTTACATATACGCCTAGTGCTCGCCCAGGCTGCAAGCTCTATGAAATTGAGCCGTCCACACATATCTCAAAACTATGGTTTAAAGCTACGCAATATTGGTATCCGTTGGCTTGGGGCAAAGTAGACGCCTTTCGTGCCCATCTAAACATGTTAACATCTGTTGTGTTGTAGGGTGTTGGATGTTGACAGTGGCGGTGACCCTCTGGGATATTCAAATTCGTGGTGCGTGTAACTTATATGCTTGGGTTCGACGTCCTGATGAAGCTTGGGTACTGGAGTGGCCATGGCCACGGAGCTGTGAACGTGAGGTGAGCTCGTACCGGTGGGTATATATATATACACACGTGCACGTCACGACGTCGGCAGATGTCTTGGGTATAACCGCGCAGCTTTGCCGCCAGGCCGATATATATGGGATATTATCTTGGTTTCTATCGATGCCTCACCCTTTGCGCAATTGTGATGTATATATATTATCTGAGTGATATGGATTGGCCATGAGTCTTGAGATTGTAGTGGGGTTCGTGCGGGGCCAAACGTGAGCCATTGTCAAGTAGGGCATCAAATTCAGAGCAGTAGCTGTTAACATGCACAAGTCGTTACGTATGAATGACCTGTTGATGTCGCGGGGCTCCTCAATGCAATAGGTGCCTATGCGGTGCATATAGTGTATATAGTAAACGATAGTTGACCTGGGTGCTATACGCCTCAGTGATCACGAAGAATGATACGAGTTTCTAATCTATGATCATATGAAGCAGAACGACGCTTTCGACATACTAAGGCATATACAAGCGAGGCGCTGATCGTCTTAGCAGCACCATACGGGGGAATTGTACAAGGGAGACACCAGGTAGATTGTTCGGCGGTGCCTTACAGACTGGAGAGACGACACCATGAAGGGCATTATATTAGTTAGAATGCATGGAGATCAAAAACAATTTTCCTGGCTCAAAATCTCAATCCTTTAGGAGAAACAAAGGTGTGCGCGTCAACAAGTCAGTCCGACTACGAGACCTGAGAGTAAAGAACGGTAGATCCCGAGAAGAAAGAGAGGGCAAAAGGCTACGAGGTAAGAAGAGGAAAGGAAAGTACGGAGGCCGCCTCTGCATCATTGGGTTCCATAGGAAATGTTATTGGGGCAAATATTCGTAAATGAGCTGATACAAATCACTAAGTATACCAATTTCATCGACACTCCTCGATGGTGCAAATATGGAGCTGCCGATGGGTTGTATATGGCGTTTGTCGCTCGTACCTGGCCGTCAATGGATACCGGACGAGATTCACCACTGGTGAATTACTCAGGTTTTTGCCCATATGTGACGGCGCTATTTAGGAATAGAAATTAGCATCTGTAGGAAAACCCAGGAAACAGGAATGGCAACTAATTGCTTACAATCGGAAATACATATGGAATTTCTTATTCTTCAAATTTTTCTTAATATCTTTGATGGCTTGGGCCGTTTCTTCGGCGGTTTTCTGTAGCGCTCAGTTAGCAAAAAAGGGTTGTAACCACCGGCTGGATTTGGGGGTTTAAGGATCTTGCAGCTTCGGCGTACATTTAACACACGCGTATACAAAGCCACGGTATAGCCTTCCGTAGCATCCAACATGTTGATTAAATTGAAGGCACCGATTTCTTTTTCAACTGGATCCTTTGGCCAAGTGCCGATTGGGAGCCTGGTATACTCCCGCTTGATATTGACAAAGCCTGCATCCTCCATCCAGGTGGGGATGTGCGGATGTGCGTGTAACATTTTACCAATGGACTCAGCTGCTGTCACAAGATTTACTACCCATTCTTTGAGAATGTTGTCCTCAGGTACTTGGTGCTCTGGGCCTTCCTCAGGGTCTGTGGTGATTTCGACGGTGTGCTCATGAGATTCGTACCAGCCACCGGGCTTCAGAACTTTGTAGGCATTGGAGATAAACACGGGCCAGTCAACGACAGCACCATGGCAGTCGCGGGAGTGGATAAAGTCGTATGAGCCAGGGGTTTGCAGCCACGGCTCGTTGAAGTCGTCAACCTCGAAACAAACGTTTGGCGGGACCCTACCAAAATATTAGTCCCGTCCGTGGATACGACTCAAGCCAATGGGTAGGAGGTAGGGTACCAATTTGGCTGAATCGGTGAGAGGTCTGTTCGACATATTAGCATAGGGGACTAGGCTACGTTCATTGCACAAAGATACGGGGTCATACCATTTCCCATTACTGCCGCTTCAGGGAATTCTTCTGCCATCTGGATAGCCCAGATACCGGTACCAGTTCCAACATCCATGATCTTTTGGGGCTTGTTGAGGGGCGCCAGGTACAGCTTGCCGCCTAAGCGCAATGTGAAGACGTGGTGCCTGAGAGGACATGTTAGGCAATGCATACCAAGCATAGCGCGCCGCAACTTACATCAGATCTAGTTGTTCTTGTTGAATCTAGTACAACCAAGCCGTATATTGCCCTGTTAGTGTGCTTTTCGGGGAGTCTATCAAAACCAGAGACCGCTTACGTCATCATTGGGAACCACCCATTCTCCACGCTTAAAGCCGTTGTACCGCCTTCCATTCTCGTACTCATAATCTATGCGCCAATATGATCAGAATACTTTTGGAACTTCAGCTTGAAAGACTGGCTGGACGTACCTCGAACAGACTCGGTCAGGGACGTTGTCGCAGAACCCCTGTATAAACACGTGATCAGAGTGGTCAGTGCGAACGCGCTGGGTAATTCCTACTTGGATAAACAACATACGCTTCCGATCCATAGATCGAGTCCCAATCTAGTTCCGAACCGCTTGTTGTGCCCTATCTCGCCATTGCAGCGCAACGTCAGCGTTGTTATCGAAGCGCGCAAAATATCGTCTTGAGCCTAGCAAGTGGGTATCTATACGTCTAGAACCGCTAAACGGAGCGGTTGTACGCATGCGCCTTGGGGAAGTGCATTACTCGCTGTCGCGTCGCGGGAGCCCGGGAGGTTGGCAATTGCAACTTACATATCCTTCGCCGGCTCCTTCGCCATATGTTGCGGGCGCGGCCTCTGGAGCAGCAACCGCTGGAGTAGCAGTCGCTGTAGCAGTCGCTGGAGCAGCCGCTGGAGCAGCCGCTGGAGGAGTGGTTGATGGGCCGGCTTT
>KI966411.1:299083-405314 GCA_000525045.1 Drechslerella stenobrocha 248 | reverse complement strand
CAGCCGCTGGAGTAGTGGTTGATGGGCCGGCTTCTTCAGTCGACATGGTGGTTATGATATGTGTATTTCAACAAGAGTTGCACAGGCCTGTAGTATCGCCTCTCAGTGGTGACAGTCCCTCTTGCTAGGTTGGGCTTTCGACCTGGTATGCTATAAATCAGAAAAATAAGAGCCAGCGACTCGACTGCGAACCGGCGATTGGCAAGCTAGACGGAACAGGAGAAAAGGTTGTCGGTGAAGGGAGCGGATCCCCTCCCTTTTTAGTACCCAGAAGACATATGGGACAGGACCACGAGGGAACAATGAGCAAGCTAGCGCTCGCTCTGTGGAGACCCTGCGAGGAAGTGGGGCGCATGTCGCTTTGTAATTTTCGCCATCGGGATGGCAATTGTTCTCGCCTTGGTTAGCTGGCCACAAACTTTGCCTGCTTCGGGGACCCGGGCTAACCGTGAACACGTTTTAGCGCTGCGACAAGGGTGCGGAAGCATTGCCGTTCTTCCATCCGACACTCTATTTCGCGGCCGCCAACATTGTCAAGAGCCATCTCGCGTCCGTGGTTCCACTCAATTGTGATTCTAAAAACCGTCCAGACAATTCTTGATTGCCTGGCTGCAGTTTTGCCGTTGCCACGTGGGGAGCTAGATCTATAGAAGGGGGCCACCCGGAGACCTGGCCTTATCTGTGGGGAAGATATGGAAAGTACATGGAGGGGCGATTATATTACAATGTCTTCGGTCCGAGATTTTCACTTCCAAACTAGTCAAGTCAAACACCGCTGCCCAAGATATTCCACTTGGAAGATATTGAGAAACCCCCAGACAGCAGGCTTGCTTCGCAGTCAGCGGTCGGCATATCCCGCGGCCAGCCGCAGACCAATTGATGGATTGCCCCGCCGCAGTATCCTTAACCATATGTATAGCGTGCATGTATGCACAAAGCGCGAAAGTGCCTAATCCAAAGCTAGGCGACAGCCTGGCAGTCTAGCTCAATATGATTGCTCTAGAAATCATGCAGCGCAAAAGTTAATCCCCAATAGAAGAACGCGGAAGGGTTGGTTAATCCGAGAACCCTGGATGGGCACCGGCACAACCATCCTGATGGTATGTTGGGTCCGCGGAAGCTAACTTTTTGCGTACAGTGTTTAGGCCAAGGCCTTAAGGTTTGGGGGTTTCATCCTGATCAGAAGAGCCCGTCGAGCGTTGTCGTCGAATGTGACATGGTCCGAGGATTTGTGGTTTTGGTCCCAGGAACCAGAAATATGCAGACCCAAAAATGGATTGCCGAACGGATAAGCGGGGTTGTGAGCGACATATATTGAGCTTGGCGTGCAGGCTCTATTGTTCACTTGCAAGAACAATGTACCCAAACGCTTTTGTCCAAAATTTACGATCTAGATCTAGAGGCGCTCGTACTACCTCGTATAACACGGTTAATACTGAACTCCGTGGCATAAGAACACCCGGGCGCGTTCACAATGCCAAGACCAGCGCACCAATCATGTGTTCGCGTAGAAGCCGCGGTAAATACGAGTAGTGGGGGGTATCCGGCCTGCTGACATGACACGCAACTCTCAGGGGAACGAGGTAAACGTACATATGTTCGTCTCTCCAGTAGCCGTCGACCCCGCTTTCTACATACTCGAGATAGTACCTCTGGTTTGCTTCCCTGCAACAGCTTTTTATGAACAGCAGGCCGTGCATCGGCAAACTTCTGCAGGCTGTGTCAATTTCAAACGCCGGCGCATGAAAACTTTGAGCAAGGGTAGGCTAAAGCTCTTGGAAAGTGTTCCCCGAGCCGCTAATGTAATTTGGGCTATCATTGTGCATGTTTCTGCGTGTGTATGGACTATAATATACCAGCTTCCGCTCCGAAGGACCCTGGTATGGAATACACCAGCCAAAGTGTGCATTGGCTCATCAAGCCGCAAAAGATATCGGTCCGCCATTTGCGCAAATTTGCCACCACGAGTCCACCAACACTACAGCTTGTGAGATGACACCTTAGCCACGAAAAAAGATTTTAGTAAAGCTCCATCTATCGGCAAACCCCATATGTATTGCAACAAGTCTATCTTTCCAAAATGTATCCACTAAGCACTACTCCGTTGACACCGTTGACACCGTTTGACCGTATTAAACACGAATTACTGATTGGGAACAGTCAGCATAAGGCCTGACGCCTGTCTGACCTGTGAGACAGCTGAGAACCAATGTTGTCGAATCGCACACCTGCTTGTCTTATCGTGGCCCACCCTGCAAGCGGATGGCCCTCGAGACAACCCCGCAATAGACCCTCCGGCACATGCTCAGCCGGGGGAAAACCCGTCTTCCGAGTAAGTGTTGCATCAATGTGACCTGTCAGGTTGCTAATCCAATGGTGTACCACGATCTGCCATCAAATGCAACCTCGACAATTGATGTCTCCGTCTGCCCGCTTTGATAAAACACCCTGATTTCGTCTACAAACGAAAGGGCAGCAATAGTTCCGCCAGGAACAGCGCCAACCGCGAGGTTCCTAGATTCGGGTAAATTCACTACGTTCATAGGCGTTGAAAAAGTCCCACGCGGCTGGAACCCCTTCACGATTCTCGGAGAGGCGCCTTCGCCGCGGAGCAAGGTTAAGTGGCTGTCCTGAGAGAGCCACATTACCCGCAGTGTATTATTGGTGCCCACGGTATCTTGCGTGACACTTGCAGCCAAATACGTGCCCTCGGCAAGAGCACCAAGATTTTCAGCTGTGGCCCCCCACGTGGGCAATCATTAGCAGCCGTTGTTGCACCCCGGTGATTTCTACGTATCTCTCGGGGAAGCTTACAGTATTCAGTGATGTTCCAAATGCCGTCGTATGTTGGGACGTGGACCAAGTTGGCCTGTTGGTCTTGGTAAAACACATGGAGGACCTGGTTATCGGTGAAGGAGAAATTCGAAGCCTGCACCCATGCAAGCGCAACTTTCCCGTTTGATAAGGCTCTTGGTAGTCGAATAAATGTGAGCACCCAGTTGCCCCCCTGATCGTAGGCAATCTCTTGGACGGATTGCGTGGCCCGGTCAACGTAGTACACCCGCAGGCTATAGTTGTTGTCCCTGTTCTTAACGGCCCACGGAGTTGCCGCGAAGCCTGACCCCGGCGATACCAAGGCCCTATATCTGGTGTCCACTGCTAGCCTGCCCATCGTCCAATTTCCATTGTCAGCAGTTCCATAGGCGTCGAACATGGTATTATTCTCTGCGGTGTAGAATAGCCGCATCTGTCGGATTCTCAGGTTTTAGTACTAGGTGTGCACTGAATGCCGGGTCCTAAGGAGGGCTTACGGTAGTGCTACCTGGTGCCTGTAGCATCGCAAAAGAAGTATTTTTGCTGGGTGGTGGATCCAGTCCGCTGATAAGCACGGTATCACGCTGAGGGTCGGTGCCGGCCATAGTGATATAGAACATCTGGGTATTGTTGTCTTGCCGGATGACAGAATTGCCAACCCCAAAATTTGACCCACTAACGGCACCGACCGCAATCGGGACGGTTGTACCCGATGGAGCGGAAGGGTCTGTAGGCCTAGGAGGGCCATCTCGTCTATTTATAACGGGTACATACGGGTTAGCCCTGCACTCTCCTTTATATACTTGCATTGCACGAAGGAGGGTCAATTGGGGCTGGTATCAAAATTGCAATATTCATGTGCATACTCAGATGTATCTGGACGGTTGACGAATCGTCCCACGACCGCGCCGACTGCTGCCACAACGAGCAACAGCCCCAGCAATATGAAGAACACCCTTCTCCTGAGCCCACATATTCGGCGTTGGCGTTTTTGGTCGGGTTTCCAACCTTCGTATTCTACTAGCTGGGGTTTCACTGCTGTCGACCTGTCAGAAGGGCTCGTGTTGATGCGTTGTTGTGTTGTCAGGGACGCCTACCAGCCAAACCTGAATCCGGCGCAAAGTACGCCTGGTAGGCAGAATTATCTACAACCTCCGGCCCCGGTCGCTCGTGATGGTCGCCGCCGCCTGGGACTACCTCTGGGGCAGAGGGTTGGGTTTCGATTGGAGGGGGAGGAGCCTCGAGTGGACTATATCCTGGCTCTGGTTGCAAAAGCTGGCCAACCTTACGCATGCTTCCGACTCAGGTCTGGTCACAACCGTCCCAATACACTGCAACTTGCAGCAAGAACAACCAAAGACGTGGACGGAGCAACGATTTGGCGCTCTTTTCCCAAGACCAAGCGAAGGTTTATAGGGGACGTGCTCCTCCGCGGCAAAGATATATTACTAGAGTGTATTCCAGCCTCCGTGACTGGTATGTTACTTTGTGGTGGCGGTATATAATCTAGATCCTGATGTCCGTAGCGGAAGCAGATTTGAGTTGCTGGTTGATTCAGAACATGCCATATGCTTAGAAAGAAAGAAGGTCGCCTATAGCTATCTAGCGGTTGCGGGTTTCACACTGTATAAGAACGCCTGAGAAAATTGATATGACAGGGTTCGCCACCCGGCTGCCTTCATGTTTATCATCAAGAACGAGGGAACAAACTGTGGGCGTCAACTGGTCTGCGGACGTCCGACATGCCCCGTTTCAAGGCTGGTGGCTGCCACGACAGTTGCTGGCCAAGCCTGCACGGCCAGTGCGATATATATAAGTATATACTTCTGTGGTACCGGAAAACGCCTGGCTGTGCATGCCGCTTAGGCCATCGCTGCTGGAATGCCTTTGGAGGTGTCCCCGAGACCGTGCTTCGGAACTGACCTATTTGCATTTTGTTGCCTGCGTCGATCGGAACCAAGGTTTCGTGGTGTCTAAAGCACTAGGTCTAGAGCTTGCTTGGTACACAAGGCTTTCAGATATATATAGGGCTAGGCTAATGCGAATATTCCAACTGGCTTGAAGGAAAGGTGCCTTTAAAGGATCCAACAGAGGGCAGTGTTCCGTGGACACTTACTGGGGATTCACTACATGATTGGATGCCCCAGCAGATCTTAAGATCTTGTTGCTTGGCCTAGGACTAAATGGGGTCTAGCTTACTTGGAGGGCCGATGATCTCACTAAAATGCAAATATACGCTGGGGCTTGGTTATAATCCAACTCAGTTCCGACATGCTGACAAGTGTGTCTGTCGTATCATTGGAGCATGCCATGCAGATTTGGAATTGGGCGGACCATATGGAAAATACTTGGCCGAATTAGTTCGTTTGATCGAAATGTTCCCATCTACTTCCAGCCACGGTTTGCTGCCACCACGTGAGATAGCTATCGAACCTACCCCTCTAACAAAGCGGTGCCTTCACTCCAGCAACTACACGATATTGTGAAGTGGCAGCTACGATTCAGGAACAACCAGGTGTCTCCTAACGAGTATTAGGAGCGGGGGCATAATATTGAGATATGTGGTGTTAAGTTGACAGATACGGATCGTTGAGAGGCCCCCACGCTGCCGACTCAGGTTGCTATTAAAACTCCGACAAACGTATACAGCATAGTTTATATGTACACATCTATGTGCAGGTTTTCTACCCTCTATATAAAAATGATTACCCATACCTAGTAATCCTGCATTGCAATTCTCTTGCAGTCAGCTGTGGCAACACAACCGTAACTCGTCTAGGTGTCGAGACCGCTCGTCCTGCACGTTGCCGAGTTTCTAGACCAGTTGCCAATAAAACCGCCAACATGCAATACCATCACCCAAAGCGGACTCGCCTGCTTCCGCTAGCCCTCGCATCCGCCCGAATTATGAATGGGCGCGCTCTATCCTCGGCTTTTCACCTCAATCTGGTGATATCAACCCGTGCTGGCCTTATGTGGAACGGCATTGAACCTCAGGTCTGCAGTTGGGCCTCGAGTCTTGCGCAATTCTCAGACCAGGGCTGGCACGACCATGGATAGTACTTCTAATTCGCGGTTCGTGGCCCTTTCAACTTCCTCCTTAAAGGGCCTTGGTTTCCCGTTGCACACATATTAGGACCAAGTTTTGACCCCCAAATCTATTTAGTTTTTCTAAACCTCGCGGATGTATGTGGCGGAAACGGCGTGGTAGAGCTTGCGCGACTTTTCGACATGGTCCACCTCCCAGGGACTGCAGATACCGTAGCTGCCGATGAGGGTCGCCTTGCGGAGCTTGGGTACAAACAGGGCTTGAAGCGCGAATGGTCTTTTGTACACAACTTTGGTGTCTCTTTCTCGATCATCAGCGTCATCACAGGGATTACCACACTGTTTGGATATGGTCTCGTTACTGGTGGCCCTGGCGTTATGTGAGCACCCTCGTCAGGATATACGGTACCACACTTGGGCCAGTGCTAACCGGATGAAACTATAGGACCGTCGGGTGGATTATCGTCAATTTTTTTACTTTCTTCGTCGGATTAGGAATGGCCGAAATTGTCAGCGCAGTCCCGACAAGCGGAGGGTCTTACTTTTGGGCAGCAATGCTTGCGGGCGAAGAATGGGGACCTTTCGCTGCCTGGATGACTGGATGGTTCAGCTTGCTTGGCCAAGTAGCTGCTACAGCTGGTAGGCACCGCATATCTCCTTGTCCTCTTCGAGTACATGCCCTAACAATTTTCTACTCGGCTATAGGTACTACGTATGTTTGTTACGGCTAGTTGTGGCCCCGTCGTATTCCAATAATCAAGACCGAATAGGCTAAAAACCCACACGGATGATAGATTTGGCGAGGCAGGACTGATATCGACGCTTGCAACCATCAAGGGCGGCTTTGAGCCCACGCCTCTGAAGACCCTAGGAATATACGCGGCTCTCCTACTTTCGCACGCTACGATCAATACTTTCGGTGTAAGGTTATTAAAATATTTTAGCACTGCATCTGTGATTTTGCATTCAGTGGGAGTGTCGTGCATAGCAATTGCAGTGCTCGTAAAAGCGCCTACACACCAGTCGGCAACATTTGTTTTTGCGACCTTCAACGACAGCACTGGTGTTCCGGGATGGAGCCAAGTTGCGAGCCCGGCATATGTGGCCGTCATTGGCGTTTTGTTTGTCCAGTACTCAATCACCGGGTATGATGCTTCGGTGCACATGTCTGAAGAGACTAAGGATGCGGCGCGTGCAGCGCCGTACGGCATGTTGATGTCACTTACGATCTCTGCGTCCTTCGGATTCTTCATCATCCTGGCGTTCTTATTCAGCATCCAGGATTTCGATAAAACGATCAGTAGCAAATACGGCCAAGTAAGTCGCCAATCTCATCCTTAATCACCAAGCGGCGAGCATGACGACTAATAATGGTGAATATGTAGCCCGTTCTGCAAATATTTGTCGACGTCTTTGGAGAGAATGGCGCCATTGCTCTATTCACAGTAATCATTGTCTGTGTGTGGCACTGCGGGCTCTTCTCAATCACAAGTAACAGTAGAATGATATACGCGTTCGCCCGCGATGCTGGCTTGCCCCGTTGGTTTGCTCATACCGACCGTAAATTCCAGAGCCCTATCCGCACAGGTAAGAGCATATGGGATGGTCCCAACACGTAGTGCGAGAAGAGGTTGGTAACGAAAAGCTAACCAGTATGTGTGCAAACTGTAGTTTGGTTAGCTACGCTGATGGCTTTCTGTCTCGCGCTTCCGTCTATCGGCTCCTCTGTTGCATTTGCAGCTTGCACCAGTATTACGACAATGTAAGCTTATAGGCCACTTTTGAGGAATTCCTGGCCCAATAGTATCAAGCTAATAATCGTGGATACCCGTAGCGGTTTGTACTTATCCTATGGGCTCCCAATATTTCTAGGTCTCATCAATCCAACAAGATTTGGACAAATGAAGGGCCCCTTTAATCTTGGTCGGTTATCCGCGCCAGTCGCAACCATTGCCACCGCGTGGATAGCTTTCATTACCATCGTGTTTTGCTTGCCTGGAGTATATCCTGTTACTAAAAAGACCTTTAATTATACTCCCGTGGCCGTTGGCATTCTCGCGCTCGGCGCTCTTGGGTCGTGGCTGGTGTGGGCGAGGACTTGGTTTGTCGGGCCGATTCGTGAAATCGAGGCTGAGAGACAGGGAATTGACATAAATGATGAGGAAGCGCTCGCCAAAGCCGAGAAGGAGGGTTTCATATCGTCTACGAAGAAGTAATGTAATGTATCTGGTAGCGTTGGTGGTACTGGCCTTAGTTTGTAATCTGCGTATGCGGACGTGTCTCACGGACGTGGGAGGGATTCCCCTACGACATTGTATTGGACTGGCATTAGGGTGTTTTAAACGGAGATGAGGAAAAAACTAGGTTCTCGACCTGTCCCGTTTTCATCCGAACTCTATCGACGCATCCGCATGGGGTTGCGCGAACATACAAATTTATATATAAAGCGTTGTTATCTCTCCAGGCCCGGCTTGACGTCTATCAAGTTAAAGTCGGATCAGGAACATGATCGAAGATGCAATGTAACTTGGGCTTAAACCGTCTTCTCAGGACCGGCTGCCAGTAAAAGCCCATGCCGATATATAAAACCGGGCTGTATCTTATCACCTGTGAACCCCCACGACTATTCAGCTGGTTTCTACCGAAGGACCCTAATTGACCCATATATCGTATACGATACACGCCAACTGATTTAGACATACAGTGGAGACGTGAGGGGTTTACGCAGTTACGTTCCAACTATGCGGCTCAACACACCTATTAGTCTTCTCGCGGCCTACGGCGCCGTGGTGTCGGCTGCAAAGACAACAGTAAACACAAGAGCTCTGATCCTCGCTACAGACAACTCTGGTGCCGCGGCGGTTGGAACATTGAATGCTTATGGCATACCATACGATAATATTGTCATAGCAGACTCGAATTACACGCTACCGTTTTTGACAAACAATGATGGTAGCTGCAAGTACGGCGTTATCGTCATATTCCGCCAGTTATATAGCACGGACTCTTCCAAGAACTGGGTTTCTTTTATCAATGGAATCGAGTGGCAGAAAATTTATGACTACCAAACGGCTTGCGGCGTCAGGTTGATTCATCTTGGTGCTGTGCCTAATAAATGGGACTTTGCGTGTACCCTGATAAGCAGCAAGGACAGTGTCGAGAACGACGCACTTTATTCCTCGAACCACCAGTTTTTCTTAGATACGACCGTTTCCAAAGCTGAGTTCCCAACTGCAAACGTCAAGTGAGTTCCCGAATCATCGGGCTTCGAACTATCAACTTGCCTTAACAATAGCTTTACAGGAACCCGAAGAATGCCCGTTTGACAGGTGCCTGGCACACTCCCGGATACTGCAGCGACAGTCTTATGCAATGGGCAGGGGACATGACGTCCCAGAATACGTTCCTTTACAACGAACCGCTTTCTCTACTCAGCCCCGCTATCGGCACCCCAAATTCCATTCAGCAACCGGCGTTGGGGGTAATCAACCGTTACGCCAGTGGGCGTGAACAGATGGGGTTTTTTACCTCGTTTGGGCCGTGGGCCGAGTCGGCCATTTATATGAACCATATTTGGATCCACTGGGCCTTTAGAGGCATCGTTCCTGGCGAGAGGGCGTCTTTATTAGGGTTACAGGGTAAGCATATACAAGAGGCTAAAAATAAAATATAGGTGCCGGGGAAGCTTATGGGATATATCGATATATGGTTTCTAACCGACCAACATGGTGCCATTTAGTTGACGACTTGTTCTTACCTACGGCTGTATATGCTGCAAATTATACCTACCGTATATCAGCAGATGACCTTCTCAACCATGCGAAATGGCAGCTTAACCTTAACAAGCGTCTCGCTGCCTCAAATCCGGGCAGCAATGTGTTTCTTGAGTTTGGGTTTAACGGTAACGGGGTCTTTATCTACGACCAAACCGTCCTCGGATTAGATAAGAACGGAACTTGTCCACCTGCCGTTACCTATACTGGCCCCCAGCCCGTGACCCCTTTGGAATATGCAAAGCCTCCAGGCACAGGTGCCGACCTTTGGCCGTCTGGGCAAACATATAATTGGCCGAGCCAATGTATCTCGTACGACCCTCTTGCCAAACTATTCCAGCAGAAAAACACCGGCGGTGACAACATCAATGGTCTTTCGGACATTTTTGCTATGGTTTCGCATACTTTTACTCACGAAGGTCAGAACCCGATTACATCTTCTGATGCCATGAACGAAATCCAGTACAATACTAGGTTCGCGAGGCAAGTCGGCTTGGACCAGGTTCCCTTATTTAGCCCTCGGTCTTTGATACCCCCTGCCATTACTGGGACACAGAATCCCGATGCTGTCCGAACATGGATGGAAAACGGCATTCAATCCGTTGTAGGAGATAACACTCGTGCTCCTCTCAGGAATCAGGTAAGGAGTTTTCGCCAGGAAGCAGGAGATAAGGTGTGCAAATATTGACGGCAGTGGCAGAACAACGATCGTTGGCCGTTGATTACAAACGTGTCAGAGAACGGCTATGATGGGCTAGTAATCATCCCACGGTGGTCTAATAGAATTTATTACAATGCGTGAGTTAAATCCATTGCGCAATTTCTCGACAGTGCTGTAGTACTATGAAACTCAGGGAGGACCGGACCTCACGTTATATCTAACATTTACTATGTAGCGATGGAGTTGCGTCTGACCTGCAACAATGGCTTGATTTATCACCGAAACAGGCCACAAGAAACTTTACAAACTTGTTAAGCATCGAAAGAGCGACTACAAGCCAATATCTACTCAATCTCTACCACGACCCCTATATGTTCCATCAGGTGGAATATTCAATTGCTCCAAATATATATAGAGGCTTGATTGTTCTAACGTAAGCATATAGGCCAATTTGCGTGTTTGGGCCAGCCCTGGCGTTTCGATCAACGGGCTTGGAACGTCTGATGTTGCCGGGCCCTGGTCTCTAATTGAAATGTGGGTGGAGAGCGTTCTCGACGAATTCACACAATACGTCAACTGGCCTATCCGAAGCCTGAAGCAGGATGATGTAAGTAAAATACGCCCTTTGACAGTGTCTATGTCTACGCGGATAGATACATCCAGCTGACTTTAAATTTTGCAACATAGATTGCACAAAAGTTCGTCGATAGAATGAACCGGGACTTATATAGCGGCTACAGGGTTGCATGGACAACGTCTGATGACGGAAGTGTTATCGCTGGATTCACGGTTGACGCTGCCAACTCCAGCTGGACGGGACAAATTCCAGTTATGCTCCCTGGGGCGATTGTCAACAACCCGTCTGTGGCCCGAATCGAGCAGTATGGCACGGATCCTGCGACTGTATGGGTTTCTACCTTCCCCAGTTCATTCAAGTTGGTGACACCGATCAGAATGTAAGCCCTTCCTGGTTCTTGGGTCTTGGACTACCAGCGATTTGGCGCTGTTTTCTGATATATAATAGACAAGGAACCAAGGTCAATAACACCGCCTCCGTGCTGTCATCCATTACAACTACTCTGCCGGCCCTAGCTTTGCCAACAACCGGCCTAGTCGGCTCTTTCCCAGTCTCCGAAGTCATTTCTGCGAAATCAACTGCTGCAGCATCTGCATCGCGTTCATCTGCCGCGTCCGCTTCCGCAGCTACAAGTGCAAGCGCAAAAGGCTCTAGCACTGGTGCAACAGCCAGGACAAGCGCAGCGTCTGCCTCCACCTCCACCTCCATTCCAAAAATGAGCTCAAGTACAGGCAAATCTTCAACTACGTCAAGGGTCACCGCAACGGCGTCTTCTACGTCTTCTGCAGCTTCAGCGACAAATGCCCCAAATGCATCCCTATTCCTCAACACCTTATGTAGCGATAGTGGTGCTGCCGCTAGCTTTGGCACATTATGCCAACTATGGAACGCATTCAAAAACACGGGCAAGCTCCAGAAAAGACTAGTGGTTCCACCAGGTAGGACAGGACACGACTGGGGTGAAGGGGGTAGGTCACCGGCAGCCAATCAGAAAAGAGGGCGAGACTTTCATCGGATCCATGGTAAACTAAATCGACGCCATGGATGACTCGGCCAGCAGTACTCTTAGGATGCGGAATATTTCCTGGATATGATCGCCCATGCTTGGGGTTTTATCGGGCACTCAGTATAGCCTTCTAATAGTAGTACAATTTGGATTCAAGTATGTCAACAAAACGGAGGTATTTACTGGTAGCGCACTACGCTTTGATATCGGGGTCATACTGTTTATTTTAGCTGCTTGAATAGTTGCTGTTTTACCAACCGGCTTATAGCTAGGGCAGATATCCCACGAAAGCGAATAGACACCTGAATATATAACGTGGGAACCAGCCCGGCCGATGGCTTCATTGATTTCGCGGCATGTGTGATGTCCAGTTGTGCATGCGTGGGCACCCCGGGTGCCGTGCTCTAATATATTTCGAAGCAATCTTAATACCTCAATATATATATATACAATCCAGATATGGGAGATATTAAGGTTTGGTGCTCTTGTCGAGCCCTGCGAGCCCCCAAGCTGAAGCTTGACCACCCTCGGTACCCCCTGTCAAAGCTTCCTGAATCAATTTCCCTGCCTTGCGTTTAGCAGTTTGACATGCTTCCGTCGTGATTTGCTTTGTGAATCCAAACTCCGCCCACACTGCGACATGGGCGCCAGCGCCAACCATCACATCTCTCAGCATGTTCTCAGGAAGCATTCTAGCCCCATGTTCATACGCAGAGCAAAGCGCGACTGCTAAATCTTTAGCGGCAGCCTTTGCATCCGTACTGCGACCAAATTGCCCCGCCTCCCACACTTCTGCTAGCATTTGAGATAGCTCAACGGCAGCATCTGCGGGCCGGACCATCTCCCAGTCCACGACGTACAGCGACTCGAGCTCTCCCGCCGCAGTCAAGTTGACGAGGACATTCCCCGTCCAAAAGTCGCCCATTATGACCGTATCAACGCCGTTCATAGCCTTCTCTTTCTCTTTGTCACACCAGGTCTTTAGCGCCGTTTTGACATCCTGAGGAATGTCCGGGCAAGCTTTCTCGACTTCATCTTCTACTCGCCCGACCGTTCTCCAGCTCGCAATCACCCTGGCGTCCTTATTTTCGAATCTACTCATGACTTCCGGGCTGCTACCCCATGTGTGTAGTTGGGCGAGGTATTTGCCGAGTTCGTCCCCGATTTGCCTGAACACTCCCACGCTGGGTATCGTGTCAGAAAGCAGCACGTCCTTTAACGTCCGGCTTTCCGGGCCTGCGTCCTCAATGATCACGACACGGTTGGTTTCGTCTACCCAATAGACTTTGGGAGTCTTGACGCGTTCCGTGTTGGGGACCTCGCGCAAGGCGCGGAGGTCGTACGGCCATAGGTCCCAAACAACAGTCTTCCCACCAACGTCGATAATGTGGGGCGTGGAGTGCTTGAGTATTACGGTTCGAGGACCATCTCCGATGTTGGTGTTTGAGAGAGGCGCGCTGAGGACGAGGCGGTGGATTCCGTTTGCAAGGCCGGTCGTCAACTGGATGATGGATGTGGGGTTGCGGAACCGTTCTGGTAGTGAGGCGCCGGCAACAACTGAGAGGTACTCCAAGACCTGTTCGGTTGATTTGAGCATTGCTAGCTTTGTGGGAGTTTCTGCCATTATGGATTGTGCCAAATGATATGTCTCTCAATCTGACAGGCTTGAGGTGGAAGAGGTTTGATATCTTTTCGTTGCTGGTTTTTTAATGTTGCTGGTGGCTCGCGACTTCCGCGGCAGAAGCTTCGCATAGGGATTTATACTGGAACCCGATAGAGGAGCTACTATGATTCATAGTGATGCAAACGTATGTGGTGTTAAACTAAAGCCCTTGCTTCGGTATAACGTTAACATGATGGACTATCGTTAGCGACGCCTTAGGTACGTGCAAGGTCAGCGCGCAGCAACACAACAGATATGTGACATGCTCCCTGCAAGCACGGCATAGCGATATATATCGACGATATCGGTGGACCGTTCAAAGTGGGTTTGATAGTATATTTTATCATAATGTAAGTAGCTACAGAAAAGCAAACCGAAAACAGACCCGACATCCTACCAAAACTTTCCATGCATATATTAAGGGACCGTTAAGCAGAATAAACAGACGGGGGGGCATATAAATATACAGTCAGGCGTTCGAAGTCACATGCAGCGCCTTCGCAGACAGGAAACAGAAACTTGTGTGAATAATACACGTTATAAAACATTTTGTACAAGGTGGGAGGGATAGTAAGGGGTTGACATCGTGATATCATGACTAGCATCTGGTGGATGAGAAGTTGACCTTGAATCCGCCAGGGACCTGCTTCTGGAAGACACCGTTCGGGTCGTACTTCTGGCTGGCGCACTGCAAGGCTTTTGCTGCAGCGGTACCATAGCTGGCAAGAGGGTTGTCGCTCTGGCGGGCATAGTTGAGGTAGATATACTCATGGTATAGCTTTCGGTTCTTAGCATGCAGAATGTAGTTGGCATGGATATCCTCGAGGGCAGCCCTTATGCGTTTGTCATCGGCAGGCGAAGCCCACTGGGTGGTGAGATTGACGACCAAGATGGGCTTGGTGATGTTATCGAGGCCCAACGAGTTTCCGCCACGGTTCTTACCAGCTTGAACGGCCTTGGGCGTAATGGGGTGGAAGGCGAGTGTTGCCTGGAAGCCTGGAACGTTACTAAATGGCTTGACCAGGCGATCGTTGAAGACGAGCCAAAATTCGTTGTAGATGGTGCTATCTACTAGAATGGTGAGATCTCGCATATCTTGGCGCAATCCAGCCATGTCGGAGCCCCCAAGCTCTTGAGCCATTGTGCCGTATTTGCGAACCTGCAGGGTCCCGCTGCTAGTGACACCCGGGTTGACAGCAAGAAGCTCTTTCAGCGCCGGACCCGGGTCCGCTTTCGCAACGCTTCTGTATGCTGTGAAAGCACCCAGATGCATCTGGTAGGCACCAACATAAACGAAAGCAGCGATCATATGCGACTGTGGGTCTTGGGTAGCTCCGGTGGAGTGGTAGTTGAACATGGCGCGCTGTAATTTAGAGAAGTCGCTCTGAGGGAAGTACAATTGACCGGCATATACTCCACTGGACGCCACAGTGTATAGGTCTATGCGAGTGACAACCCCAAAGTTCGAGGATCCTCCCTTGAGGGCCTTGAATAGAGCAGGGTTTTGGTTGATATTCGCATTGGTGATAGCTCCATTACCAAGAACAATCTCAAAGTTCTTGACATTGTCAGCCACGAATCTGTTGCATTGCCAGTACTCGTTAGCATACGGTTACGCATGGGATGTGAAGCTTGAGCTCTGTAGGCTTACCCGTATTCGTTCGTCAAGTAGCTGATTCCACTATATTAAGAGCAATAAGGTTAGAGTGGATCCAAGACGGACAAGTGCTGACCGCGAATCAGTTAGAGCTACGTACCCTCCGAGAGTCAGGCCGGGAACGCCGACGCCTGCCATGCGCCCTCCAGCGCACATCAGACCAACTGTGTCAAGCTTGGAGTAGACGTCTCTCCAACGGCAACCCGCTCCAACTTCAACGTATCCTCCCTTGTTAACATTGACTTTGTCAAAGTTTGCCAAGCTGAGAAGAACTCCACCATCGGCATTCGCCCATCCCTTGATGGCGCTGTGACCTCCACCGACGACATTGAACTTTCCCTTCGCCAAAACTGTGATTTGGATAGCGACAGAGATATCCTCGCTGGTAGTTGGACGGTACACGCAGTCCGGCTTTAGGTAGGTGGTAGCCGACCAGAAGGACCCATCATTCCAGTCATTGTAGTTGGAAGTTCCCTCCCAAGCAAATACAGCGGCGACTTTCTTGGGGTCCTTATAGCGATGGAGATAGTTATACAACCCCTGGCAGGCAGTGGTTTTGGAGCCACATCCACGGTTTAGTCGCGGCCTCAAAATACCACGACGCTTGAATCTCGGGCTTTTGATGCCGAGATTTTCTTCAGCTTCAGCAACAAGATCGGTGATGTCGTCACTTGGAAGGCCGAAAGCAGAGGCCCCGTCGAGATCTATACTTGGGAGTTCCTCAGTGACATTTGCCTGTAAAGCCGCACTGAGTGTCGCTGACAGGGTGAGTAAAAATCCAACGGTGAGATTGGATACGCGAACCATCTTGGTGAATTGCTGGGATCGTTGTTATATCGATTGATGGATATTGATAAAAGGAATGAATGTGGTAGTGGCTTTGCACTTTATCAAAATGAGATAATAAAGCCAGAGACTGGTAAAAGGTTCAAAGAGTGACTAAGAAGATGAACTGGTGTTTGGTTGTAGACTGGTAGGAAAAAAACGATGAGAAGATGGAAAGCGATGGCAATTTATAAAAGAATCGAGAGCCCAAGGGAGGTAATGAATAACTCGCAAGCCTGCAAATATCGCGTGGCATCCGCAATTCTGATATGCGGAGAAACAGGAAGCCCGCTAGTTGGCAGCACAAGGGCCCTCTGGCTCTAGGCTAAGTCGGGCTTTCTGACAGGAAGCAACACCACTACACGCCAGTTACGTCTGCTGGAACTCCGGAAATCCGGCACTAAGCCGCCGAGAGCAACGGTATCACATTCTTGATATTTTGCATATGCGCGTCTTGCTAGGCACCTCAGCAGTTAATTCTACATGTTCGTGAAGGCAGGCTGGATTTGGCGAATCTACCCAATTGAATTACGGCTGCCAACGCAGGTACCTGGGCACTACAAATTGAACGGATGCGCTGACAGCCGTGTACCTCAGTTCAGTGGCAAAATACGGCTAGCTAGCTAGACGCACCATCATGATATTTCGTCCTCACTCGGCGGCCTAATTTGAGGCGTCATGAGCACTTTCGTGGGTATGGAGGGACCCCTCCTTGCCGGTGCGGTGCGAAAACTGTACCCCGGTCATGAGCCCCACATGGCTTGCACCTCCAGAGCCTTTTATATGAATAAAGCTACGCCACTAAAACCGTCTCCCCGACTTTGCGGCCTCGACTTCCAATCGTCTGGATGCGTGCCGCATCCGGCGCCTTCAAGCGCGACTAAGGCCGTGACTTTAACTTTAGCCCCTGCAGGTACGTATCTAGAACCGTTCGTGAAACCTAGCTTTGTGCGGATTTATCATACTTGCATATTGGACACATAGTAATTACAACTCTTGACCAAGGTGTATCAGCCAAATGTGCAATCCACCTTGAAAATTCGTATAGCGGCCACATAAAAAAGAACCAGATGCCGAACTATCACTCGGCCGCCGAGTCAAAAGCAACAACCCACTGGTTTCCAGGGTGCTTTGCAGCTGATATCTATAGGGCTGGTGGAAGCATGCCACAGTTGGTTGTGGATACCTTTCCCAAGGAATGCCGACTGGCCCTGCACGACCGCAATATCGGCTCTAAGATCTCGAGATCTTCGGTGCAGCTACTCGATTTGTAGCAGGCAAATATCAGCGCGCAACTCGATGTGGCCTCATGCATCGACCCAGGTTTCCTGAAGTAGATAGCTTGGTTATGCAATGCGTTGCTACCTTGGAAAGTAAGGGTTTAGTGCCTTCGGCATATGCATTTGTTGACTCTTTGCCATGAAGTCGCAGTTATGGCTGCTTGACGAGGCAGCTGACATCCGTGCGCGCGCACTGCGTAGCCTCAATTGCAATCCAACCGCTTCTATCGGCAGACGCGATTCTGCGATTGGTATAGTACATCGCGGGGTGGTATTCAGCGAAACAATCTCCTCTTCTGTCCTGGGTTCCTCAGAGGTGCTCTAGCCTGCGCACGCGTTTTCCGTCCACCTTCCTCCGTCAGAATGGCGCGTTCGTTTTAAATTCACGGGCAGCAGCCACGAAACACGCAACGCCACTCACCTTTCACCTTTCGAAAATGGGTTAAAGGGAGATGGCGCACAGGTCCGACTCCGAAATGCGGATGGAAAACAGAACTAAATCTTCGCGGAGCGGTCTTGCACGCAATCGATAATTGGGAATGCTCCATCTATATCTGGTTACGCGATGGGTAACTGCGAATATGAGCATGTCTCCACTTTTAGCCCCACTAGCACTGTGGCCCAGTTGGAGCGGTACGCTGGATGGTTCACCAAAACCAAGTGCCAGACAGAACCCCATGCCCAGTATACCAATGGTTGTTTCTTTTCTCACGACGGAAATTTAAGTTCTATTCCATTCTTAAGCTCTCGTCCATTAACACCCTAAAATTAGCAGTGGAGCATTACAAATCGCCACATAAGACCAAGGTCGCCACGCTGTTACAGGGATACAAACTAATGTGCCGGCCCCTGGCCCATGGGTATCTTCAGCACTCATTATCTGCCAATATATGGTCTACATGTTGAATATTGAATACATGTTTCCTAACTCCGCAGTTCACGCTGCTTCATTCGGGTCTCATGCAATGCAGTTCATATACTTTCCGGTATCCACAAATCCGCATCAAACCGGGCTGGTAACCTCTGCCCTTGTGATCCCATATCTCAAGCACCGTTGACCCTTGTCCTATACTGAGGCGCTGTATGGTCACCGGGTACGGGTGGTGATCGATAATCATATAGCTATTCTGATAATAATTGTTTGGTTCTATCAAACGTGGAATAAGGTAGTAGTATGTTAAGCTCAAGTCCACAAAGCAACGTAGCATGATGCTGCTCGATATATGGCCGACTGCTTCGCGAAGCTAGCCAAAAGACTAGATCTGCAGAATATCGATAAGTTGACGCTACGTGCTAGATGAAAGTTAACTGGCCAGCCTTTACTAGTGCCAGACTCCTGTCAATGGAGGATCGCCACAAGTTGCCTCACGTCAAATGGCCATCTCTTTGCACGCATAGGTGCAATCTACACGATTTACACAGGGCGCGCCCTGTGTACTCGGGTCGGCGATCTCCCGCCAACGACTGTTTGTGAATGACCTGATGGCCATATGGTTGACCATCGACCATCTCCCGCTCCCAACCAACATGCCGGTTGCGCTGATGGTTACTCTTTGGACCTGATTTAGGAAGGATGCCCAGAGTGTCCCGCGATAACGTACACATGCAAAGTTACATTAAGCGCCAAGGCCAAGAAAATACGTGTATGCATGCACGCAGAGGCTCATTTGAAACGGCCGCACTTTATAGGTAGGTACCTTGGTACGTCCCAGGTTCTAAACAATAATCCAACGCGCAATTCCCAACATGCAAGGCACAACGGCCTCGGCGCGGGGCTGGCTCGAACCATGTCACTCCAGCGGCGTTCGTAAAGGTACCTATTCCCTTTCCGTTAACATCCAGCCAGGTTCAGCCGTGAGCCGCTAGATCGTGCCTCACACAGCGCTAGAGTTTTACTCCAGCCCGTCTTCCTTCAGACCGTGGATATGAGGCTTGATTAAAAAACTTGGCTCGGCCATTTGGGCCGTAGAATGGTACAGTGAAGTTCAACTTTGAGCGTAATACCTTTGTCTACCCATGCGGCACATGAGGCTTTATCATTCTGGCCTGCCTGTCTAGGATGCGGGCGCTGATAACTCATTTCAGACCTGAGATTTATCCAGGAACGAGAAGTAATTACCAAGCTTGCAAGCTGGAGAGGTATTAGATTTTGCTTTACCTGAGCTACGGCCGCAGTATCGCCCACCTTGGTAGGAAGCCATGGTGCACTGTTTGTATCATTATCGATAATTATCGATATCAGGTCTCATAGTAAGGGTCGGATTTCGCTTAGATCCGCCCGCTTGGATCCCTGGCGAGGGCGCCAGCCTCTGGTCCCAGCTCACATACCCCTAGACTGAGAAGTACCGGTAGATATCGCTATCAATTGCGAACGGTATATTCCGGTGGCCGTGCAAATATGCAAAGTACATTGCCATCGATGGCGAGCTGCACGCCGCCGCAGACCAAGACTTTCCCTAATCAAACTTTATCAATGGTATTCCCGTCGAATACGTAGGCAAATGGAAACTTATAAGTTGCATCGTTCCTCTGGCTCCAGAATCGATCAATCCCCAGGAGTCAGCAATACATCCGAACCTAGTAGGATCAACATTCGTTTTAACACCTCGAGATCGACCTCTGTCCATCTTCCCCTACTTTCGCTTCTAGTCGCTCCTTACCTTTGCCAGTTCAGCTGCCAGCAAATCTTCGTCGCTGCGTCACCCATTTCACCACATTCAACCAACAAGGACCGACATATTACATCTATCAGTTACATCAGCCAGCCTTACACAATGGCCTGGGCTGCAGCATCTGCTCCACCTTTGCCAATCGGCAGTTATTATGTTAGTGGCACACTATAATGTTTCCCCTACGAGCATTGGCGTATACAAGGGCAAACCTGCGATGCTCACATGCAATGCTTACGTGCAACGCCTTCATGAATTCAATCGATCAAAAATTAACCTAAATATTTCGATGTAACCAGGTTATATATTGGGTCCCGACAGCTGTTGCACTATGCTTCTTCATAGTGCGCCTAGCGGTTAAACTCGTTGGTCATGGCAGTCCTGGACTGCAACTGGACGACGGATTTGTCGTTTTCGCAGCGGCGGCTTTGATAGCAATGGCATGCATGCACACACTCATCACACCAGTTTCACATAGTAAGTCAATAATATGCTACCCTACCAGCTATCTCTATTGCGTTGAATGTCATTCTAATTAGCAAAATTTCAGACCTCGGTCTCCTCATACTTGGACTTGCTGAACCTGGTCCAAACTTCTTGGAGGAAGCACGCTGGTATCTCAGGTTGCAGTTTGCTTGCATCACGCTCTTCTGGAACATCCTCTGGGCTGTCAAGTTCTCGCTTCTCATCTTCATTCGCCGGCTCACGGAAGGTCTCCCCACAATGCGCAAATGGTGGTGGGCTGTTCTTGCTTTCAACATTGTGATGTGGATATCGGCAATTCTGTCGCAGTGGTTGAACTGCAGACCGATCTCGATCGCTTTCGAGGTTGGACCGGGTGCCTGTGAATCACTCCACCCCGGTACCTCAGCACGGGCTCTTCTTTACGCCATGGTGGTGGATATCGTTACCGACCTGACCATTATGGTTCTACCACTGCGTCTCCTCTACGGCCTCAAAGTTAACAAGAAGCAGAAGGTCGGACTGGGTATTATCTTCTCACTCGGAACCTTGTGCATCATCTTTGCCATTATCCGAGGTGTCGGCTCTATCGTCGGCGAGAATATCATTCCAATCTGGCTCGCTGTTTGGACACAAAGGTACGCGCCCCTACCATGAACACAAACCGAATGGCCAGTGAACCATACTAACATCGTATTAGTGAATCATGTGTTGCAGTTATTGTAGCCTGCCTACCAAGTCTTCGCACTCTACTCCTGAACAGATCTATGACCGGAGGCTCTCCCATCCAATCTCTCGGATACAGATATGGATCGAGGAAGTTCGCGCTCAGCGAAAGCAGCTACTCCAATGGCTCCGGCGGGGTTGCAACCAACAGCCAAGTCAAGATGGACGACGGCTCCGATGTTTCTCATGTCACCAAGATTGAGGCCAGCCACTCTCGCCAGTCTCGCGTTGCAGGCATGTACGCCGATAGCAACGACAGCAGCGAGGAGATGCTCGCCCTCCGTGCGCGCGCCGGAAACGGCGTCGCCGTTCACACTAATATCTCCGTCACTACCGAGCGGTCACCTCACGCTAAGGAAACGTATTAAGTCACTAACAGTACATTGGGGAGCTATGCATGTCACTATTCCATGATACATGGTTATTTCAATGGCTTGCAGTTTGTTATTTCGGGTGTATATTTTGGGTATTTTCAACTTCATTTCGTGTGTATAGATTCTTCTTTCTTTTACTTGTATTTCAGGGGTTTAAAATCTTGTTCAATTCGATTTCAGTGGCAGGGGTTTTTGGAATTTTAGTTATGGTGTATTTTAATGATGTATGGACGTCGGATTGGGTCTTGGAAATATCCTAGCTATATTATTTTGTAATGAACATGATTCGGTTATTCATAATCAACCTCGACGCTGGGAGCTCCACGGCTGTGTTCAGCGATCACTTATGCTTGAAGCAGCAAGGCCAATAGCACAAACACGATTTATTTTTTTTGCCGCAGGCTAGCTGTCGTCCGCCCGATCGTTTGAGCTCCATCGATTGCGGCGAGCGCTCGCACCTGGCGGAATACACAGACCGAGTGAGCTCTTGATTCTCAGCTGGTCGGCACGGAGAAATTTTTTTCCTCCAAGTTTGAATTTCCCCAATTACGATGCAATGCAATGCAATACGGCAGACCCTGCATATATTTCACACGCGTTCTTTCAGCCTTTTGTTTGAGTAAATCTAAGTTCACGGGACGGATGGTGTTCTTTTCAGCTACCCCTTGTGGAATCGCGTTGTGGTTTGCGCCGTTGAAAAACGGATGGCGTTGATATCGGTATCCAAAATCTGCATCATTCCCCATTCCGCTCTTTGCTTTTTCCCGCAAACTCCACCCAAAGAGTTGGAGCATCATCCGCGTCCTTCAGGGCAGCACAAACCTACCTTGAAACCTGGAACCTGTCGCCGCGCCATGGCATGCTGTGTGGCCGTAGAACTATGAAGTGAGTCCAGGCATGGTTTGCCGGGGTTTGGGGCGCTACCGTAGTAGAACAGGGATTTGGTGGGGTTGGGGCAGAGGCAGTATCCCTGCATCCGACTTGGACTTGAGAAATGTTTCGCTATTATAGTAGAGACCTCTGCTATCAGCTGCATTTCTATGGTGAGAGGTTGGTCAGCAGAATTTTGATTCTGTCGGTGATTACGTACAGACACCTTTATGAATTCAACTCTATGGTAAAATGCATGTACTACGTACGTTTATGTTCAAGTTTATATCGCTTATAGTCTTATATTAGCTCTGAAGCCAGGTGATTAAGAACGCTCCTCGTGTAATTAATCATTGGTGACCATTTGCCCGAGGTTTTATTGTTTTGGTTCTGGTAACCGATGTTGTATGTAGAATACGATACCTCGTGAGTAAGTTCATAGATTAGATGGTGAGATAAAAGTTTTATATTGGGTGAACCAACATTTGCCAACGTTCAAACATTGTACACTAGGGCATTGTTGTGCATGTTTGGCCATGTGCAGATGTGCGTGTATATGGATTTCCTTGTAGGCGGAGCATAACCAGCTGTACAGAGGGTAGTCTTGGAGCAGATGGGGACAGAGGAATTATGAAGTACCTGGACCTTGGTACCGTATACGTGTAGACATTTATTCTATATATATATCAAGGGAATGCCGTCTGTCATAATTCTTACGCGCGGCTTAAGCGCTTCCAAGTATACAGCTGCAACGCCTGGATACCTAGGTATATACCTAGGTACTCAGGTGCTTAAGTACTTACTTATCTAGTACGTAGACTGAGTAGATCACGTAAAACCTACATATATACGCGACGTTTTAATGCATCGGCAATTAGCTGTCAGTTGTACATGTGACAGGTGCAGATTTTGATCAGCAATGCCATGTACTAGGTGGCGCCAGTTTGTGTAGATCGATCACCACTGTTGCTAATTTTCGATCAACGGGATGCGCACATATATCATAAACATATGGTCTTTTTGTATACGATCTGCGGCGGAACTAACTGAAGCATACACAAACACCCAGCTATTGAGCTTGACGCCCACGGGAATTGGCTACTTGAATAATTACCTAGGTAGTTATAGTTAAATAACTTGCTGTTGTTGGCACTGGAATACAAGAAACAAGTATCTTAAATGTTGTCTATTGGCTTACTGACGCAAGATTTGTATACTGCAAGAATCGATTACATGTACCACGTAGCAAAGTGCTAGTTTAATAAATTATATCGTACTTCAACCTTTTAACACTTTGTATTGTAAGCCCTAAAGCTGCCATATGCCCCCATCTGACCACCGTCTTCCACCGATATTGTGTATATATCAGCGGTTGACTACTTTGGTCGGGCGCTGCGTTTCTGTTTGTTGCAAAATGAAATGGGTTGCACAGTTATTTTGATGTTTGTTATTGTCAAACATTCCCGAATAGCAGTATGACCTCGGCTGGAGTACCGGGAGGCTCCGGAATTTTGGCTCAATCTGCGACTCATTTTGAGAGCTGGGGTAGGCCAGCTCGAGCATGGATTCACACCCGCTCGCCAGGAAGTCCGGTTGGGCGAGAGGTGCTCACGGTGGATTCGGTTCGGCTATTTGGCTGGGGTTTATGGGTCACATGTGGAACAGGGTGAAGGTTGACTTTTCAGTCCTGAGGCTCGTACTTGTAGATGTCATTTCATTGTTGTGGCGTGGTTGACGCTGGTGGTAAAAGAGGGAATCTCGGTTTGCGGCCTCCAATCCGTCATATAGCCTATATAGACTCGGATATCGGAAGCTAGGCTGCGTATTTGTACTTAGGTAGGAGGGAGTAGGTATGCCGTGTCCCTGACAGCCGCTAGAAAAGGGGAGAGAGAGAGGTTCAGCGCCAGTGCGCACCTGCCGTCTTAATCGAGCTCATCCCCGCATTATCGCCCTCTCGAACATGATATCGGGGGCTTGTGTGGACTGCAAGTTCTTCTTTGGTGTGTAACCGAGATCCCCAGTTTGTTTCTCTTTCCGTTTACTGTCCCGTCAGTTGTCCTCCTCGACGACGCGACATCCACCGGTTTGTTACCAGGGCGCTGTTGTTTTAAACCTTTTCTCGACCGCGGGAACTTTTGTCCTGTCCGGGGCCTTCGGTTCAATTTTCGACGGCCTTCGCTACTATCTGCCTATAATCAGCTGAGCGTTGGGCTTAGTCAACGGTCTCTTTGGGTCTCCCGCAGATTTCTCGCCGCGGCTTTGGCAGCCAATCGCCCGCAAACACACTTCTCCAAGTTAGTTCACTGCCTGCAGCAAACTGGAGAAGTTGCGCCCTCGCTTCTGCGACAATCCCGCGATTTTAAGCCATATTGTCCCTTCGTCCTTCTCGGCTCGCCCATGCGAAGGGATAGCGGTAGGCATATCTGCAGAACCGGTCTGGGCGACAAGCCTACCAAGTGTGGGCCGGCGTAACTGAGAACTCCAGCATGGCGGCGAGCCTGGACGGCTCTGATGGCGGCCGTGGCAGTCCGGCCACGGTTACCACGGATGAATCCCCATCCTCGGGCCCAGCCGGAGCGCCGGCCTCGACGTCGTCCGAGCAAATAGTAGCGGGCCACCCTTCGCAACAAGTGCCCCCGACGCCGTTGGCGGGGTCTTCGGCATCCCCAACTGTTCGGTCGACACCATCTTTTCATGTATCGAAACGTGCGCCCAAGGCATGCGGCAATTGCCATCGGCGGAAGGTGCGGTGTGACGCCCATTTGAATGCGGATGGCCAGCCCTGTTCATACTGCAGAAGCACTGGGCATGAGTGTGTACTCCTCCCTGGTCGACGTGGAAGGTGAGACGAACGATATTCCCCATACATTGTCCTGCCTTTTGCACGCGAGATGCGATCCCTCCTTTTTAAGCCGAGGCGATGAGGGCTCTTGATCGCGGTCGCGCGCTTTCTCCCCTGTGGTTTGCGATGGGTGTGGTGGTGTTTCCGCTGTGGCAATTTGGGCGCTGGCAGTCCCGCCAGCCAACGTCATCCCGCAGGCTGGCCGACTCGTGCTGACATTGTGCTGACATCGTGCTGACCTCCAACCTCGTAGCACTTACCAAAAGACCAAGAAGCGCCTGGCCGCTCAGGCTGCTGCTTTCACCTCCACTGCCGGCTCGTCTTCCTCCTCGCACAAGCACCCCCCTCCATCAGCTCGACCGCGGCGGCATTCCGAGTCGAAGCTATCCGCATCTTCACACCAGACCACTGGCTCCCTCCTATCTCCAAAGGGCGGACCAAAGGACTTTACTGCCTTTCCGCCTCGCAGGGACGCCGGCCAGGAGATCAATCCATCCCTGAGCGATGAACATGTTTGGGTCCAGTTTCTGGACAAGGCGCATGGCGGTACTGGTGCCGGTGGAGTGAGTTTGGAGCAGCAACTTACAGCGCATAGCACGCCGAACTACCGCCAGAGACAGGACGACTTCGAACACACCCGGGACAGCTCGGCCGAACGAGATCAAGATGGGAAACGCCAGGTCCTGATATTCAATGGAGAAACGGCATTGGATGGCGCCGTCCCAACCATCGCCGGGCTGCAGAGTATGCAGAATGGCAGTGCTGCGCTGGACCCTCAGCTTGATTCGTCGTTGCCACTCCATAATATGCCGACCTCCTCCACGCCAGCGTCCTGGACCACCATCACTCTCAGGTCGCACATTACCGATCTAAAGATAATCCCCGAGGATGACAAGCTGTACCTGCTTGATCACAAGAAAGTCAACATATTCCCCGCCATTGAGATATGTGACAAATTGGTCAACAGGTTCTTCAATTACATCTACCCGCACATGCCCATCCTCAACCGGCCTGCCTTCATCAGGGGATACAAACGGATGATAACTGGCGAGGGAACGTACTCGTTACTTCTCTTGCATGCGGTTTTGTACGCATCTACGTATCACTGCTCGACGGAAATCCTCAAGGAATGCGGCTTCGAAAACCGTCTGACGGCCAGAGCGTATTTCTTCTCCAGGGCAAAGCTAGTACACATGATGGATGCGGAGAAGGAACACTTGTACACGATACAGGGGTGCATCTTGATGAGCATATGGTGGACGCGGTACGAGGAAGAGAAGGAAACTCGGTTTTGGCTACAGGCTGCAGTTCTCCTAAGCCAGCGGATGGGCATGCACCGGTCCATACGGAGAGGATGGGGCCTGGGCGCGAGCGAGAAGCGAATGTGGAAACGTATATGGTGGACGCTCTACGTATGAGACTCATTTCTATCTTTCGGCAAGACATTCGTGCTAACGCGCGTTGGGCAGAGCCGGGACCACATCACCGCGTCGAGCTTGGGGAAGCCCAGCTTGATCAGACTCACCGACTGCGACGTCAGCGATCTCGAGGAGGACGATTTTGTAGAGAACTGGGGCAATATGAGTGAAGAGGAGATCGCTGAGTTGTGCCCATCGCAACATCCCGTCAACATCAAGTATTGCGTCGAAACTGCCAAACTTGGCAAGATATGTGAGTTTCCCGATAGGAAGCTGGAGCCCGTAGTTGTGTCATTAAAACTTACCAAAATCAACAGACGAAAGAATCGCCGCAATTCAGTATTCGTGCACACACCGCCCTTCGTGGGAAGACCTCGACAAGATCGCCAACGACCTTACAACATGGAAGAGCAACTTACCACCAGAGCTTTCAACTGATCGCTACGATGAAATGCGTACGTGGACGTCGGAAAACTTCTGGCCTTTATTGCTGCAGCTAGTTCACGACCGTGCGGTGTCGATGCACTTCCGGCCGCGATGCTCAAGGCCAAAGGATGGTAGTTCATGGGGAACCGGCTACCGGGCAATGAGCGAGGAAAATATGATGAAAGAGACGGAGAAAGCTCGCAAGGCCGTTGTCAGCGCTGCTAGCAATACGTTCCGACTGATTGAAGATCTGCTGAGGCATGACTTACTTAAATTCGCGCCGGCCGGGGTGTATGTTATCCTTCAGCCCCCTTCACCTGTCCGGCAAGCTGGCTAACCCCGAACTGTTAGACAAACGCCCCTATTTATCGCCATGATTGTTTACGCCGAGGAAATCAAGCTCGCGCCAGAAGGTTCAACCCGTCACAGTCTTGCAACAAACAAGATAACGGTCGGGATGATGGCCCTCGGCGAACTCCGCAAAATTTGGGCCGCCTCGTCCTGGACTTTTCGACTTTTCGAATTCATCATCAAAAACAAGTTTGTTGGCATCGGGAAGCCGGAGATGTCTGTCAGTGGCGACGCAGGCGTATCCGTCGATGCTGCTATACATACCGGCCTAAACCCTCACAATCCGCACGTTGGAATGCACCCCATCGACAGCGCGGACGTGTGTCAATCGCATACCGACCTCAAGGACCTCATTGTCGACCCGCAGCTGGCGCATGAGGGTGGCAACGGCGCACCGGGCGCCCTCCCCATGGGTATGATGAATTCGCTATCGGGGTCCGCGGCTCCTGCATCCATCGCACCCATGCCTGGTGGCCCGCAGGTCTTCTGGACCCCAGGTGCCGCTGAGACGCTTAGCCCAGATGCTGCAGCGCACGTCATGTGGAACGGTCAGCACGCCGAAATGATGCAATGGCCGCAAACCGCTGAAAGCTGGGGTGGCGGTTTTCCGGGGGGTGCGGCCATGCCTAGTCCCTGCGCGGGTGATGAAGATCCTGGCGGATTCGACTTGACATGGTTAGCTATGAGCGGGCTGATGGGGGATATGCCGTTCCACGCGGAGGGCGGGCAGGTGCCGGGTGGCGGCGGGGCGGTAGGGTACGCAGGCGCGCAGGACACTCCTAGGATGGCGGGCGAGGCGAATGCCGCACGGATGGGGACTACAACGATTGATTTGTGGAAGATTCTTGGGCTAGGTGGTGGCAATGGGTTTTAGTTGTAGGTGCAGTGTATTATATTGTTATCGAGCCGGAGTTACACGAGCAGCTAGCGCTATATATCTTCTGCGGCTTTCTTTTTGTGGCACGGTTTGTAATGTATCGGCCGCGTTATTTGGGAGCTTCGTGCGATGGCCAGCTGGAGTTTAGATTGTCTTTGCATCAAGTTGGCAGCATCAAGGGCGCGGCGCGAGGTTCTAGCAGCTCTTCAAAAAGTATTAATTTCCATGTTCGGTTATATAGCAGCGAATCTACGTGAATTCCGTCCCGCGCATTTCCCAAGATGCATACCACCATACTTCAGAACTTAGTCCCGGTGCAGACAGTGCACAGGCTCGGAACCGACAATCACAGCAACCATACTGGGTTTTAAATTTATAACCTTACCTGCGCGGCAGCATCTCCACCTGACAAAGGCTCCGCCCAATTACTCAAGCAGCTGACAAAGATGCGCCATTCCAAATTGGCCGGGAATGCACCCCACAGGATATACCACCAGCAGTTCGTTTCAGGCCGCGAAACGCAATATCGTTGGCTTCACTCAATCCGCAAACTATGGTAGTCTATAGCTTCAAGCGTTCGTTTAATTCATTCACAGCCAGAGTTGCACCTGCGAGTATATGGCCCTCGTATGGTGGCCGGCCAAGCGGGTGGGTTCCAGTGCCGCACACTAGAGATCTTGAATAGCTTTGGCATTGATCGTGCGTGGAGGGAACCAAATCGCACGTTTGAAGTGTGCTTCTGGAACCCTGACGAGAACGGGATGATACGCCGTATGTCGAGGATGCCGGACGGACACGCCAGCGGGGTTGCGTAGGTTCACGGAGTGTGTGTCACACCAGAGTTTGTGAACCCTTGCGCGGTTGTCCGTCACGGATGCGTGGTAGAACGCGGAGTAACATATACGTAGCAGTGCATTGTATGTGGATGTGCCGAAGGGGTGTGGTTTCTACGGGATGGAGTAGATAGGATGAAGGAGCTCTTTTTAGACTACTTGAAAGGAGATGGAGTGTAATCAAAGTCGAGTGGCCCTTCCGGGGATATCGCGATATACCGATGTATCAAATTTTGACATCAATTATTTGTTTGTATCTAGAACTCAAATTCCGTCGGCCGTCTGCAAGCCAGTAAATACACGTGTACGCGGCGCACAAGATACTACGAGGAACATTAGAACACAAAGCTTATTGATTGGTCTACTTCTACCACTATTTACGAGGGCCTCTACCGGAGGTCGGTACCACCAGGAGGGCTGGGCCTTGTCACACTATCAAAGGGAATGTTTATAATATACTGCGTTGCAAAAGGTTGGAAAATGGAATTGCCACCGGAAACACCGGCAAGCTTTAAGGTCGCCGGATGGCGGCCATGTCAAAGGCGGCATTAGCCTTGCATGTTTAATGTTGCATGCTAACTCGCTACGAAACTAACTGCGCTAACTACTAGTTGAAAGGTAGCACACACATATACACGGAACAAGGCGGATTTGACGGCTGTTTGCAATCATTTCTCAAGGGGGTCATGCGCAAGGCAAGTCCGAGCCCCAAGAGCTCTTTAAAATAAAAGACGGATAGTATAATCGCCCCCAGAAACCAGAGTACATGCCAGTGGACTGGCTACAAGCACGCAGGCCTTGAATACATGGATGGCCATCAGAAACAAAACGCCGAGGGCAAGTCAACATGCCATGCCAAAAGAACGAGCATTACTCCAAAAGAACGCCAAAACACTGTATTCAGCCCACCCGTACAAGAAAACCCTCCTTAAACGAGCCTTAAGACTCATTAAGGCCGGCTAGCTGACCCCGCATTCTTTACATCCTGTTGCCTGCTCTGCCCAGCATACCCTGAAGCTGCACCCTGCGACTGCAATGTTCCGTACGCCGGCGGCGCATACGACGGATAGTCACCTGGATTATACGCCGGGCTAGGTCCGAACTGCTGCTGTGGCGGCGGTATAAACGGCGCCCCTGGTGGCGCCGTATTTGCATATGGTGCAGGCGGTTTGTGTCCAGGTGCAGGCGACGTCGGCCTGGAGTATTGATGTGGGGCTGGTGATGGCGAGGAGCTAGGTGGGTGTCCGGAGGCGTACCATTCCTGGCGGGCGCGCTCTTCTTCCTTGCGCTTCCTGTGGATGGAGGGATGATTAGTTAGTGCGTTGAGGGGAGTAGCAGGGTTGATTCTGTGGGTAGGTGCGTACTTTCTGTTCCTAAAGTAGATTATCCCACCTACTATCAGGATCAATTCGACAACCATGTTGAGGTTGTGGTGGCGGTGGTGTTGGAGGGAGGAATGTGTGGTGTGTTGTTTCCTGACGATGACGTCGCCAGTTGGTGGTTCCGTGTAGCAACCGTCGATGTGTGTTTAGCTGGGGGATACAGAAGATAAATACGTATCCAACGGCCTGTTTATATCTGTAAAGTCTGTCCGCTCTAGAAGGAAGGCAAGGCCCCAAATTTAAAGCCAACGAGCACAAAAGAGTAGACGATACACGTCGTCGATATTTGGCCGCCCACCGTCGGCCGCCCCTTCCCTTATATATATACAATACAACCTCGCCCGGAACCATCGGCGCATTCGTCATCCGCCACGATCACTCCCTTCTCGGCGGTGGAATGCAGCCGAGCCAATTTGCTTTTGCCCCCCAAGCAACTTCGAAGCTTTCGTAGGCAACTCCGGCAGCTCCGCTCAGTAGCTGGTCGAGCTGGTCATCATACCACAGGTGTTTGTCCGTCCCGCTCCAGCACATGCGCCATGGCCTGCGCTGCGCCTACGTTCGGGGGCGGAGCGCCTCACAATATCGACTTCGCATCGGGATCCCCACGGCCGAACCGGTCGGTGGAGATAACCGGCTCGTGTAATTTGCCGCGGTCGGGGGAATGTTATGCGACGGGACCGCTGCTGCGCGGACGGCGGACGCCATGCACGCTCTTAATTCCGGCTGGGTCTGTAATCACTTTGCTGGTTGCGCATCTTGTAGATGTCTCCGCTGTCGTGCGCTCTAGGTTTGTTCATGCACGTGCAAGCTAGCTGTATACCAATCTATATACACACACGCCCAGTAAAAGACCGAAAGATAAACAAACGTAGAATATTAACGCCCTGCTACGATGTGGCATAAAAAATCGTATATCGTGGAAATCGGATACAATACCAACTTCAAAAAAAAAACATGTAGTTGTACAACCGGCCATCGGAGACCTTTCCCAACGATCCCGCGCGGGCAAAATAATGCTTTTATCCAAACACCAATAAGATCGACGATATCACCGCGCCAATGCACGCCGCAAAGCTGCTCAAGCGCAGACTCGATGCCGCGTTTGCCCCCTCCGAGGGTCGAAGCAGGGAAACCGTACCAGTCGGGGCCCCCTCCGGTCTAGGCAGCCCGGGAATCGATGAGGTTGACGTCGAATTTGAGCTGGAGTTCCCGTAAGTCACCCCCGGGGCAAGAGTTGTTACCCGCACCGATGAGGTTGATTCCCGCAGATCTGCCCCGCTGAATATAATCGCCGTGGTGGTCTCGATAATGCTAGTCCTGCCGCTGACTACGGTCGTTATGCTCGTCGGCTTGAGGAAGTATACTTCAGCAAGGGAGGTTGGACGTCCGTTAATCCTGGTGGTAATATAGGATGTGCTAAAGAATCTCGCTGGCGTCGTGATGGCAATGGCGGAGGGTACCAACAAGATCGTTTCCTTGCCATCGATGTTTGTTGTCACAGTGATTGGTCTGATGGTATAGAATCGGGAATAGACAATCCTCACCCCGCCTATCGTTGTGGCTCCAAGAATGGCGGACGGGAGTCCGATCACTGGAGTCCCTCGAGGCACGAAATACGTCACAGTTATTTCCCGTCGCGTACCATCAATGGTTGTTGTCAAAACCCGCGTGGTAGGTGATGCCGACAGGGAGACCGGAAAGTTGATCGTGGTAGCGACACCGCCTACCAAAGTAGCTACCTGGATAGTCTTTACCAGTGGATTTGGCAGTGTAGATGTCGCAGGCACGATAAATGTTGTCGTGTGACGGATGGTCGTGCCGCTCACTACTTCGGTCAAATAGGTGGTGCTCGTGATTGGTGAGAGAGTCACGATCATAGGGCCAAATGTAGGAATCCCATTGATAATCGTGGGCCCAATGGTTGTGGTCAGGAAGGGCGTAAATTGTGGGATCTGTTTAGTGGTTTCAAGGTAAAAAGTAGAAGTTATCACTGTCCGCCTGCCGTTGATAGATGTGGTGACCTCAACGAGTGATGGGACGGCCGTAGTAGCTATCACGTTGAGATAAGTTGTTACACGGCCGTTGATCGTGGTGACAACCGGCGTAGCGGATATTATAGCCGCGAAGGATGTTAGTGGAACCGTCGACTCACTCAAAACTAATAGCGTGGCTTTTGAACCATCCAGCATCGTTAACGTGGTTCTATACGGGACTGGTGTGACGCCAACATAGCTGGTTGTGATAGTCCTCCTGCCGTCAATAGTTGTAACTACTGGCACAGCTTTGATACTTGGTGCCGGGTTGGATACACTGGTTGGGCCAGGGCCCTGACCAGCCGTTTGCCCCGGTGACGGCTGCCCCGTCGGCATCAGTAGGATTGTAAAGTCATCGGGGTTAAAGGTCTGTTGCGAACCAGGGTTCGTGGGGTTTGCAGAAGGGTTGGGATTTGGAACTTGGGGTAGCTGCGTGGTAGGACGCCGGCTTGGATCCTCTGATTGAGGGTTTGAACCACTTCCGGTCAACCGTGCATCGGGGTCTCCAGAGGGTTGCTGACCGGGGCCTCCGGTCGCCTGTTGATTAGGGTCGGGCTGCCGGTTTGGGTCTTGAATTTGTGGCCCCCCAGTTTGCGGCTGATCAGGCCCAATCCCTGGTCTCGTGCCGGGTACCTGCTGGTCTGGGTTTTGGTTTTGGTTTTGGTTTCCTGGCCTAGAGGCATTCACCCCAGACCCCCCTCGTAGATCCCGAGTGGTGGTTCCGGCATCCGAATTTCCCGGGCGCCTGTCTCTTGTGGCCGTGTCTATCTCGTCCCTTGATTTTGTAGCCCCGAGATCACCAACCACATCATCCTTGCCCTTGGTTTCGAGAACAACCGCGGTCTTGGTCGAAATGGCAATTGTCCTCGTAAAGTTTGCAAAATAATCCAGCCGGATGCATTTCTTAAACACCGACAGAGTGAATCTGCTATGCGCCGGCACTGTCGCTAGTACAGTCTGTTGCGGGCATATCGGCGCGGGGGTTATTGTAGAGTTTTCATCGCCGCCAACTGAAGTAGGTGCAAGGAACCCAAATGGAAGGTTGTATCCAAACACAAACTGGAAGGTTGTAGCGTAGTCGCGGTATTCGGACTCAGGGTAAGAGACAAGCGAGCTGGGAATGATGTTGTCTGTTTGACTAAATATCGGATCATTGGCAGATACTGTGGTGATGTCGCTGTTTGGAGTTGGCGCATACCCTTCGGCTGGGTCACCCGAACTGGCCGAGGGATCAATAGTCTTCGTGATAACGACATATACAGTTGGGTCGACTTCTAACGACATGAAGTAGCATCGAGCGCCTGTTACTTCGCATCGCTGGGTCGGTGCCACGAACCGGGTGACCGTTCCAATTGTTGTGCTGGAGCTACTAGTGGATGTCGTTGTGGTATCCGCGCTTGTTGTAGTTGAACTGCTACTTGATGACAAGGTGGTTGATAAAGATGTTGGAGACGAGGTGTTGGAGGAAGTGGTTGACGACGAACTGGAGGATGAAAATGTCGTGGTGCTCGATGAGGAACTTGATATCTCCGGGATGCTTGATGCGGAGCTAGATGTCGTCGAGGATGTACTGGAGGTTGTATCCGACGAGTCAAAAGAGCTTGATGTCGATGATAGTGTGCTGGAGGTGCTAGAATCGGTGGTGCTCGTTGTCCATGGTGTCGTCGAGCTGCTGCTCTCGGATGTTGTGGTGGACGAAGTACTAGGTGTCGTACTTGGCGTGGTGGTGGTGGAAGAAGGTGTAGTTGTAGTGGTAGTTGTCGTTGGCGTTGTCGTTGGTGTAGTTGTAGTTGTAGTGGACGATAACGTTGGGGTCGTAGTTGTCGTGGTAGTGGTAGTGGTAGTAGGCTCTTCTGTAGTACTGGGTGCCTCGCTAGTTGTAGTTGTTGTAGTTGTTGTAGTGGGCTCTTCCGTGGTATACGAAGACGTTGTAGAAGAACTGGTACTCTCGGTTGTCTCAGCGGTAGAGGAAGATTCAGTAGTTGAGGACCATTCGGTGGTGGATGTCGTTGTTGAACTAGACTCTGTGGTTGATGATGACTCTGTAGTTGAAGATGATTCCGTCGTTGAAGATGGTTCCGTCGTTGAGGATGACTCGGTAGTAGAAGATGATGACTCCGTGGTCGAAGAAGACTCCGTAGTTGAAGAGGACTCCGTGGTTGAAGAGGACTCTGTGGTTGAAGATTCTGTAGTCGAAGAGGATTCTGTGGTTGAAGATTCTGTGGTTGAAGAGGATTCTGTGGTTGAAGACGACTCGGTAGTTGTCGTTGAACTGGGCTCTGTGATTGTGGGCGTCGTCGTCGTCGTCGTCGTAGTCGGCACGAATTCGGTCGTACTGGTAGTGGATTCGACACTGGAGGTTGTGGTCACCTCAGTTGAAGTCTCCGACGAGCTCGAGGATTCCGATGTTGTGGTTGTGGTTGTGGTTGTTGTCGTTGGATCCAGCGCGTCTACCGCTTGCAGGTCCTGTTGGCCAACTGCCCGGCCGACTGCACACAGCAGCAGCAGCACTGCAGCTGTCGGCAGGCGCATGTTTAAAAGGCGTTGAGGTTGTAATGAAGCCTTGACCGATTTTCAACGCTCCCAAGTTCGCACGCCACGACTGGATTAAAAATGCCGCCTCACTGGCTTCAGACAAGCTGGCACTGCATGTCCTGGTTTGTCTGGTCCGTTTGCCGTCTGCCTGGTGTCGAATGTCCCCGAACGCCCGGGCGAAAAAAGGTGGCCTCGCACTCGTCTAGTTGAAGTCAGGTCGTGCCCTTTTTATCGATCGATCGTCCGAAAAGCTAGCGTGCCCACAAGCCTTGCAAGGAGAACTTCGAAGTGCAACTTTGGCGTATGTCGGAAGACGTTAGTGTCCCCTAATTTAGAACAAGCCCGCCCTTCATCGCGGAGGCTGAGTGATCAAAGGATTTTCTTGGGGGCACAGCTGAGAACCGACTAGTTACACAGTCCGCTTCGGCAGCCAATCATTCCGCCGCTGACCGGGGTTCTGATACACAACCTCGAATCAGAAGACGGGTCAAACCATACATGCATGGGTCTGCATATGACCGGACGGGGTCTTCCGCGAGGTTGGGGACCCCATCGTGTTGAACAGAACATTGAGACCGTCGTCTAGCGTGTTCGAGGTGTAAAATTTAAAAGTCAACCGGGTTTGGCAGGATCTCTAGACCTTGAGGTCTGGTGGAGAAGGCTTCCTTCCACTGTTGGACCCGGGGGTGACGGCGAAGGGTGGACTATGCCATGGAGATCCTTTCGATCAATCGCCGGAGCGATGCACCTGCTTGTTCGGCTCCTCAGCCTCAGTCTGCAGTCACGGCTCAGATTTGGGGATACACACTTGCCTTTAATGACTGGTCGACAGAACCGCAAATGTGAGTTCGTGGCGATAGAATCTTCATATGTATTGCCTTACGTAACGGGAGGGAGGCCTGAGGAAATTCTCCGATCTCAGAGGTTAGTAAGTTCCGGCCCCTCGTCTATCTGAATCATCGTGGGGAAGCGGTCGTTACTGCTCCTCCCAGCGCTGTTACTAACGCAGTGCGTTGGCAAAGCCTCCGCAACGGTCGGGTAACACAGCCGACAACACTTTCGACTTTGTTGCATTTTGAGATCAACGCATCTCCACGCCGGTCCCTGTTAGTAATCACACGTTTAGTAATCATATACGGATGCACGGCGGCAAGCCAGCTCTGCGTCTCACTCTGGAGCTCTATTCGAGGGCGATTGCGCTAACTAGAGCCGCCATTGTCCAACAACGATCTCGTGTCTCCTCCAGATAGCGTGGGTTTATATCTCTCGCCGGCACCAATAACGTGCTGAAACGCCGCCCCCTCGTGAGCCGATTTCAGTATGCCTTCCAGGAACTTATACCCTCGTGCTCTTGAAATGTCCTCCATGCATATGACATGCTCAGGGAACAAATCAGGCCCTTTATAGTATGAGAGCCATCTCGGAGTCGTACCACCCACCGCCAGCACCCTTATCGCTTTGCCCGCCGGGATTTTGCGAGCTCTCGCTTTGGCCTCGCCGGTCTGACCTGCATACGTACGCGGATTAGCCGTTCGCCATCGCCGTCATGGAGCCTCTACCGAACTGGCTTGCAAATAACCCCCTCGGGAATATCAACCCGGTGGGGAACCAGGCCGGCAACCAAGGAGGTAACCAAGGAGGCAACCAAGGAGGCAACCAAGGAGGAAACCAAGGAGGAAACCCTCTCGGGGGCCAACCGATGAACCAACAGCCGCTGCCACAGCAATATGCGCAGAACATGAATGTCGCTCCGTTCGGCATAAACATGAATGCTCCGTTCGGCACAAACATGAACGCTCCGTTCCTCGGACAGGGCACGAACATGGCTCCACTACAATCCACGGGAGATGTTGTAGCGCCACTATTCAATCCATTCGCCAGTGGCCGGCGGGATCGCGCCAACATCAACCTTGAAGACTTCACCGCCCCGAACAACCGGATCAACGGTAATGGCGACGGCAACGGTAACACCGTGAACCGCCCACAGGGCGGTAATATTAATATCCCACTTGGCGATTGGGAGACGGACTGGACTTCCGAGCAAGAAGAAAGCCAGAATAATGCCCCCATAAACGTGGCCACCTTTGGACGTCAAGTCAGCACCGTCGGCGAATCCGCTACTAGCCTGGAGGACCCGACAAGCCCCTTTTCAGCTAGCCGAGACTACCTAGAAAACGACTTCAGAAGGAGATATCAGGACCGAAGCCTCTTTAGGAACCGCAAACTCCAAGAGCTCGACTACGTGCCTGTGATCACGAAAGCCATCTTGAATGTCCTTCTCGCTCCCGCGTGGGCAGTTATCCGGGTGTTTGTCATCGAAAGGGGCGTCAAATTGGGGCTGGTCACCGCAAAGGCCTTGTACGACTTCCTTACCCGTAAGGGCATGCGGCCTCGAAACTGGCTCCTTTTGGACCTGCGTGGCGAAGCCGCAGTTGAAAGGCTGGATAGCATGTATCTGGCACAAGGCCACCTTACAGTCCTCCCCATGTCACAGGACAGGAGCGGCCTGACCCACGGTTAGTCGAAATCTCATGTATCCATCTGCGCTGAACTTTCATTCACCTCACCTTATTGCTTCCACCCCTCACCCCTATCCGAATAAGCCGCTCAAAGCCTTTACTAATACAAAACCAATGAGTAGAGGAGATTGCCACGCTGGGACGTGGCCAGCCGGTCAGCCAAGAGCAGTGCGACATAGATGCAGCGAGGATCTTCCACCAAATATCTGCATCCGACGTTGAGTTCGGTGAGTTTCCTGCAGCCAGCCCTGGCCCTCTAGACCCTCGACTATACCAAAATAGCCACATTGGTGATTCTGACCGCCCACAAACCTCGGCAGTCATTGTACATTGCGCTGCTGGACAGACCCGAAGCCCTGCGTAAGTCAGCCAAACAACTTGATAAAAAACCCCTCCAACAGCCCAGTGCAAGCTAACAAAATATCGATACATGTAGAGTCGCCATCGCCCTAGCAATGTAAGCGCCCAGATGAGACCCAACCTCCAACCAAAATATCGTTACCCACTGACGGACGCGCAAACCCTACAGGTTCGTCGGAGACCGCAAAAAGGTCCTCCTGCTCGAGGGCGGCTCCGATGCCTTCTGGAGAATCGCCAAGAGCGAACAGAGCCAACGTGAATACCGTCTAGCCCGCGACAAACGGATCCAGGATGAAGAAGAGCGCCAGATCCTAGAAGCTGAACAGGCGAAGGAGGCAGCCCGCAGGCAAGCGGAAGAAGCAACCCGTAAACGAATGGAAGACGTCGGCATAGACCTCACCTCAAATATAGATCCCTTGAGTTTCGAAAACGTCGTTAGTACGTCGCCTGACCCCCACTACCCCCATACCTATATCTACAGGCAATAATAACACCGCTACAACCTAGGCCCCGAGAGAAGAACGCAAATACAGATACCTGCCAACTTCCAAAGCCTCGGCCCAAGCGTCTACCCCCTCATCATCGGCCAAGCGCACAACCTCGTTCCCCTCGAGGAAGAAGACCGCGAAGCCACTATCGAGCGTGACGCCAACCTCTTCATACAGTACATGCGCCCAGAAGGCCCTACGGGAAGCAGAGGGTGCATGGACTCCTTCCGCCGCCCGGGAGGTGAAGGCGGCGGTGGGTAAGCGCTCCGCTCCGCAAGCGGGACTTTGAGTTCGGCGTCTTTGGCGGCTTTAGCCCGCGCCGGCGGAAGAGATGGGGGATCATGCAGCCGGAGAAGATTGGCCCCGGCATGCGAATCACCAAAGGATAGACGGCGTGCACATCGAAATAGTACTTTACCATGATCGATATCTATTTCAGGACTCTTACGGGATGTCTATGGGTTAATTACGTTAATGTATGCATGCTTTTGGCACGAAAACACTCTATACACAATTTTAGAGCTATCAGGCCAAACCTGCGATGTCTCGATACCTGAAAACTAGCAAAATGCAACGAAAATTGTAAAAGGAAAAACAAGAGCATGTTCACTAAATGCAGAAACGAAACATCGGGAGTCATTCCAAATAACTACCAACATAATGTATGCAGTCATTTAAGGCAGATATTTGGATTGTTAAGGGTTCATATGTAGCTACTAAGGGCTATAAAGGGCGTGTTCTCATCATTTGTGTTAGAATGGTCTTAGACAGGGACAGCTGTGGAAGAGCAAGATTTTGAGGCATTGAATAAATATCGTATACCAGATGCCTTAAGTTCGAAGGTAGCAAGAGAATAACAAAGAGAATTTATGCACGTCAGCGCTGATTAGAGCACTTGGCCCGCTTGATGGGCAAAGAGGGCATCTCGCCAGCGAAGTTCGTTGTTGCCAATCCTGTCATAGCATAAAATTAGTGGCCTGGTCTTCGGGGCATCGGGACAAACGATCAACTAACCATTCTGCGGCATCATTAAACCACCCGGCGATGATACTTTCAACAACAAAGGTATCCGGCGAAACCAGAACAGAAGAGAGCTCCAACGATGGGATACCGAAACTAAGCGCGAGACACTCGTCAGCTTGTTTGGTAGCCTTGAGTGCGTTGCCGGCGATAGCGGCCCCCGGCCCAGTCCTGAAAGCTCCCTGAGCTTTGATTTCAGCAAGGCGTGTATTGCGGGATGTTTGGAGGCCATTGTAGCCAGGCATTTTGTTTCTTGTGGCTATATTCGTGCGGATGAAGTCGATTTGCATGCCATCGGCCACATTGGCATACATCTCCGTGATAGCTGTCAACAACCGACCTAGATCATTTTTGATCTGTTCATTGACATTTGTGTCGAGTTCAAGGTTGACAGTCCCCATATTGGTGGGGATAGCGGTATCGAAGACAAGTTCATCGAAAATATCCCCCCAGAACACAAAAGTGGGCGGCTCTCGATTTACTGTAGTGCTATGAAGCGACGTGGGGCGATTGATGCTCTGGAGAGTAGTTTGGGGAACCGTTGCGCCTAGCTTCAAAACCCTAGTCTCTGTCTCTGGGGTCGTGAGGATGATTACTGGCGTATGGACCGGCGGCAAAGGCTCGATGGTTGGGGATGATGGAGCCCGTGAGGCTATGGAAGTTGTTGATAATTGTGCGTGCCGCAGCATCTGGAGTGGGTGCTTGAGGGTAGACTTGACGCCGCTTCGTAGGAAGTTTGGGCGGTGCGAACGTGTTATTTGGGGAGATTGGTTCTCATCAACTTGTCTCGGTACATTAGAAAGTATCAATGCTGGGACGGTTGTGACAATCTGAGAGATACGGAGGCGAGTATTGTTCCAAGCAGTTAGGGCCGGGACAATATTGTTTCGGATGCCGTCCAATATGCCATCAGAGAGAGCCGTCCCCAGGGTCTGAACATGAGGCCCGGAAAACTTTCGGGTGACAGAGGAAGGCAATAAATTGGCCAGGTTTGTTAGAGACCGGGATGCTAGACTCGTCCCGCTGCCCAATTGTGTCCTCAGTTTCTGGCGATCGGTGAGAGCAACAGGGGCAGGCACCCCTGGGAAGAACCTCGGGTTATTCGGATTTTGGACTAAGAACAATCGCATATCTGCGATCGCTGGGGGTACCAAATTGCTGAATACACCAGTGACAGGTGAGAACTTCAAGATAAACGCACCCTGGTATGTTGATAGCTGTAGTGAATGGATCATCATGACTCCACTTGGCAATGAGCATTCTATTGACCACCAGTAGTTTTTCAGCTTGTTTGTAAGGGTGGGGTCCAGGGCCGGATTAATGAAGCCCTCTAAGAAATTGGAGATTGAGAGTTGCTCGCATGATCTCGGTGCGCCATGAGAAAGCGACATCTGTGTGTGCAAGTAGAGTTCCGATAATATCGGGTGGGAGTAGTCTAGCGTTGAGAGAATATTTATAATATCTCCTTTTCCAACGTAAACAAAAGCTGTCTGCTTAGGCATGTCGTCCGATTCAAGGGCTGGCTTTGTGATGAAGTCGAAAATGATGCCGGAGGATGATCGGAGGGTCCTGTTGCGGGAGCGGGTCAGAAGAGAGGGGAGCGGTAAACGTTCTGGAGATAGTTGGAGTTTCTCTTTTGTGCGTCCCGCGAAGGATACTGTGCTAGAAGTAAGAAGGCTTCTGCCGAGCCGATGGGAAGGGCCTCGATGATAATACGAATTGTCTTCGACAGGGGAGCTGCCGCGGGATATCTGGTCATCATGGACTTCCGACTTCCGACTTGCCTGGTACTTGGAGTCAGACACTTTCAGATTTGCAGTTAGATTGCCGCCTTTGAGGTCTCCTTCTTCAAGCAATGTCGACATCCTTTGGCGGTCTTCCCAGGTGAAGCGAATGTTCAGGAGGTTAGGCTTCGCTGCATGTCGGTTCTCCTTCTGCAGGTCTTCGATATCGCCCCCGGTGGGTTGTTCTTTATCTCCTTTTTGTCCGTCGCCCATTGTGATGGTGATGATGGTAATGGTGTTCTAGGCTGAACAATGAAGGGTCCAGTAAGAAGGTGATGAATATGGAGATAGCTAAGGTGGCATCTAGCGTATGGTACTGTAAGAGTATTTCATCTAGAGTTTGAAGCCGAGAATTTCGTTTCTCAGTGTCAACCATGCCTACGCTGACAGAGCCAGCTGTGGTTGCCCTACCGCCCAGCAGATCGCGTTTCATCGAAGCAGCAACCAGTAACTTGCCCAGCAGGAAAGATCGATGGTAACTAGGGAGATACATCTTTAAGACTGAAGAGGTGAAGGCTGTAGGGGACAATTGGAGTGACTCTAGGCGCCAGGTTGCAGGTTATAACATAACTTGTTGAAGCTCGAGGGAGCTAGTTATGGAATCACATTGAAGATGGCGATGGTGTTGACTTCAGATATCCTTCACCTCCAAAATACAACGCCCCCAACACTATTTTCAATTTTGGGCAACCCAAACTGCCAGGATAGCATATCGCATTCTGAGCTGAGGTAGAACTAAAAGACAAGCCGCTTGGTCCACTTTCAACAATTATAGTAAATAACTGTCTTGTTTAAAATCTAGGAAAATCATGCTGAAACGGCTGTGTGTGTATTAAAGTATAGAATGGGTTCTATAATATTGAAATTAGATATCACTAAGGTCGATAGCAGGAGCACAACTATAGAAACGCATATTATATATAGCTAGCACTCAGAACCAAGCATATTTAAGAAGAAGTGATGCCTTCAACATTTACAGGGCCTAGGGGTTACTCTCGCCACTTTAAAAATACCAAAGTAAAATCCAGAACGAACTAGTTAGACAGAATTCCAATTTTGTGCCCGTATGTCAATGTCATCAGGATCCTGTATCTCGTGATCACTCAGTAATTCATACAGTGTGGCAATGCCACTGCGACAAGTTGCGGTGGGTTCAACAAGGAGCAACGGGGCAGTGGCTGCTACTGGTTATCAGATAGCGGCATTGAGTTGGTTGCACCTTAACAGAGAAGTTTGAAGTTGTCATGAGAGAAGTGAATGAATGGGAGCAGTTCAACGCACCCCTGTGACTGCTAAATTTCGAGTATATGGGGACTTGTGTCTATGCCCATGATGATAACGACACTGCCCCAGCAAAATTTAAAGTTCCAATTCACCATCTGTAGACACCCTCCATCGACAACAGTATTATCGACATCGCCCTCTCACATTGCCTCATATCATCGCCCCATCGATCTGACCTACGGCACCACAAGAGGATACAGGTTACAAGTAAGTCTGCCCTCTGCGTCTGATAGGCAACTGCTCGAGATACGATGTGACAATATATCATACTGTGCTGCAAATCAATCGATGAGAAAAACTTCGAGTTTCTCGGATCTTGACAGCCACATGCATCCTTACCATGAGGCTCTTCTCTCCTCCTTCCCCTCACTCCCCTGTGGCCATAGTGATATGGCCTTAATGGTCGCAACGTGACACACGCTGACGTTAGCCTAATCAACCTGTATCAGTGTGTCCAGTGAGAATCCGCTTCGAGTGCACCGATGGGTGCACCGAGGAGATTCTCGAGTTGAAGGTGCAGCTCTTGGCCTCCTGGAAGGAGTGCCTCGAGCTACACCAGGAGAATCAGCGTCTCCAGCAGTGTCTCGACCGTCGCAACCAAGCCCTCGAGGAGTTGCAACACCGGGATGAAGAGGTACAACGGTACCTGCACGAGGAGGGGCCGGGTGTGCTGGTGAGCACCCGTTCCCTCAACGTGCAGTACACATATGCCTCCGACCCAGAACCGGTCGCCACCACCGTCGCCACTACTGCCGGCCGTACCGGGCCTCGCCGGACCCACCACCCGCTCAGCAGCAGAATCGGGCGCAGGCGGAAGATGAGGGCGCGCGCCGCAAGGGCGCAGAGCGAACAACCTGCAGGTGCAAGGTTCGAGCTCGAGATCTCTGATCTCGAAGACAGCACCGAGGTTAGTGCCCTAGTGGCACGCCTCAAGAGCCAAAAGCTCACCGACGGCAGTGGCGGCGAGGCCGAGGGTGCTAGAGGGGAGGCTAGAGGGGAGGCTAGAGGGGAGACCGGCAGCAGCGGTGTTGTCGGCCGTGTTATCCTCCCGCTCCCAAAAGCGAGGAGGTATAGTTCGTCGCTTGTGCGACCATTGCCCAATATGGCAATTGGGCAACGCGGTCCCAACGCGGGGGAGGAGGAGCGTGCGGTGACGAGGAAGAGGAGAAGAAACGAGGAAGAGGTGGAGGAACCCTCCCAGGAAAGGCGGAAGAGGCGCCGCGACCGGCTAGTTGTCTGGGAATAGTCAGTCGTGGGGCAGGCAAGATGGGGGTTATCTTTGTTGGGGTTTCAGTATACTAGTATTTTTGTATTTTTTTTCTTCCCTTTTTCTGTTCATTTTTTTGTTTTTGTTCTTGTTTGTATTCTGTAGATAGAGACGTCAGGGATGGGTACTTTTGTTGGAATTGATTTCGTTTTTAATAATCTTGTGAACACAAATATCGTATGGTTTTTGCTAGACGGCTCCGGTTCGATTGCCTTAGGTACGCTCACGGAAGGAACGCTCACAGTCCCGTAGCATAGCAAGTCAGGATTATTAATTTATATATAGCTAAGTTGGGGCAGGTACAGGTAAAGCTAACCGTAGAGTCTAACCCCGAGTCCTGAAACTTATATGGTGGCTAGTAGGTTGATATATATACGTACCCCGCGCATGCGCATGCACGAGGCCACTCGCCATTTGGCCGCAGTTGACATGTTAGTATCATTATCTTGATCTGCTTGATCTGCTTGATCTGCTTGACCTTCTTGATCGAGTCCTTACAGTTCGTAATACTAACTCTATTGCTGGCGCCGTCCTGTACACCGGCACGACCAGCTGACGTAAACGAACCTACAATCAACAGTTTACTTCGTAAATTTATACGTATATATCGCTATAGCCTTTCGGTTGCCAGTCTCATATTAGTCCGGTTTTGCACTTCAAAGCGAAACCAGTTGATCCAGTATCTAGGACATATACTCGTAGATGGCAGGATGAATGAGGTTTACTAAAAGGAAATTTTCGGCCATTTTGGTATCACAAATAGGAAATCTCGAGAGTGCTCAGAGTAGTATGGAGTAGCCCGAAGTAGTAAGGAATATAAAAGAAGATTTCTTCCTCCTGTTCACGAATTCATAGATTTGGTATGCTAATGCTAGCTTGTACGATTACGATGTCTAGGCCCCCGTTGATCAAAGTGACACCGCACAGCTGTAGCGCTGGTTGCTAGCGCTGTTGTATACTGATACTATATGTACTAGCTAGCTGTAGCTATAAGTAATACTCTATTGAGCGATCCCGTACTATACGCTCTCATATTATCGTCAGGGTACAATTACAACTGTCTCGATATCGTACACTCCACAAAGTAACCTATCATATCCATGTTTACATGTCCTTTTCTGCCTAGGTTATCCCCAGCTTATACGGCAGACCAATATTTACGCATGCTTTGAGCGATTCGGCGCCGTAGAACGAAGCCTACACACAAAAATGTCAAAAGCGTAAGCGCCACCGACAAGACAATGTAAATCCAAAACTGTGACACTGGCCGTAATGAATTCGAGCCCTGGTCATTAGTTTCCAGTTCGATCAGATTGGAGCTGAAGATTGTCTGGGATCATATTTCGTGAATTAGCAGCAAGCCTCAAAATGAGGTATACCGTCGAATGCAAACTACCGCTACCAAGGATGCAGGCAGGTATACTGTGGCGATTACGCTCAGCACCTTTAGTGTTGTGGAGTCGGCTCGTCCTTGTTCCGCGATCTTGCCCATTAGGCCAAGACTCTCCTGCATGGCATTATTTCCGCCAATGACAGCGTTGTCATTTCGTGTACTCAGGATATTGAAAAGCTGTAGAAAGGCTCGTTAGCAGGGGGGGGGTAATGCGGACCAGCTCTGATGTGCCCTTCAGGTGCTCAATGATCAAAAGGAGGTTTCCTCGGTGTCGGGCAATTTCCGCTTTGTAGTTCTCGATCCTTAAGGTGCAGACACCCGGGAACTGGGCAGCAATCCCGTCCGCCAGTGCTGAATTGGACTCCAAGACTGACAATGCTCGCAGCAGTTTCCTTCGGAGCCTTTGTAGCCTTTGGCAGTCTTCGAAGGCGATAACATAATCGTTTCTTTTTTCAAATCTCATCTCTGCCGTGCAGGCCTTACAGTCCTAGATTTCTGTTAACATGACATTCCGAAAACGGCCTCTTCTAGTAACATATCCAGAATTACCAATTTGTCAAGTTCGGCCCATGAATGTTCGATGTAGTCGCCCCAACCACTAGAGGTGGACTCTAATATATCCATATGAATGACACAAGATCGATGTAGCAGGGACCCCGTAGCAGTACCAGCAGCTCTACTCTCTAAATTTCCTTTCAATTCGTCGCATATGTTCTGGGAAGGTTGCAAGAGTACCCAGACCGATTTCTCCGTGCCGGGGACAATCTGTTGGTGAATACCCGTCTGCCGTACCGACCACGGGTTTTGTGGGCTACGATCGTGTCTTTCAACGTACCGCACGACGTAAGAGATTTCTTCCGCACGCAATAGGTATTAGCTTTGTATACAGGACGTATATATATGCATATACACGGACAAGCCCCGGCTCTGGGGTGGGAAGACTGACCCGATAGTGCATTCGTTTGTCTTCCTGGAGGCGATATCTGATAGCTATCCCAAGCACGATTCTCGTCATGATTTCTTGACCCAAAGGCTGTTGCCACTTTTAGGAAACGAGTTGATATATTGTGGCCGTCCAAAATGAATTGAAATCCTTGCTGCGAGATCAATAAACGACTCAGGCTGTTCAGTTGCCGTACAATGCTATATAGATGCGAAACCCATGTACGTTAGAGTAACATATCTTGGACATTACCTATATACAATACAATTCACTTACTAGAATGTCTCGCCTGATTTGGCTTTGTTCTCCTATGGAATTCAGACCGTCTGTCAGCTACAGCTCGATGCAGCAACGCTAACTAAGCCATTAGGGGCTAAACCGGATTATCGATATCTGTATCAACATACGTCTATAAGATCCTGGAGCTCCTCAATTCCGGAGACATGATGATGGTCGTATGATGTGTTGCCCGTGAGAAGGCGCAGGCACTCGGCCTTATTGACACCTTCTGTAAATATCCGGTGCGAATGCGTCAGAAACCGGCGCTGATAGATATCCAGCCGCGGTCCCCCTTCTTGCATGTTGAAGATGCACACGAGGGTTAAGCTAGAGAGCTACCCTTGTAGCCTAAGTTTAGTGATGTCCTGCACTCAACAAGTGGGCGACATACGCGTTACGTATACCAGGGCTTCGAGTTCGTGGCCGCGCGGGTGTGTGCGAGGATTATATAGCCCTTCGCGAGCTTCGATTTCTGGATCCTTTGGCGCGCTACAGGTTACAAAACGTGATTAAATCAAAGCAGGGGGCTAGGCAACTAGCGTAGAACCTATCTGGAGAGACCGCCGTGCTGCTAGAATCGAGGCACAGAGTTACCGCCGGCAATGAAGCGGCACTGACACCTCCCGCGCCGTTGCGATGTATAGGCGTGGCAGAGCAGGCGCCAATTGACTTACCAAGATAAATGTGGATCCTTAAGTTGTAGCTATTGGTACCTTGCCGCTGCAGTGCACAGTTTGTACGGCTATGTACTATATTTAAAACACGATTTACAGCATTCTCTCTCACGGTCCAATAGGAAGCGTGGAAATTGATAAGGGTATCGTACCAGGGCAAACACCCAAGGCCTGCAACCTTGAAGAGATATTGGGACCTACATGCATATGATCACAAACATTGCATCAGTGGCTTTCAAGGCTTCTACTTCACTGTGCGGCTGACCCCGCCCGACCCCTCCCCAGCACACAGGTGGTTTAATAAATTTAACTGAAGGAGCATCTATATTCCTTGTTAACTCATAGAAATAGCCTAACGGTGGATATTAAATGAAGGATCGTGAACGCAACCAGTTTTATAACCTCGTCACCGACAGCCCTACTTGAGAGCCAGTCCTCCCTGCCAAATATGCCCGTTTATAAACAACATATACCGTTAAGATATGTTGAAGCCGATTTGCTCGATTCGTTGCTGAAGGGTTGGTTCGGCGAAGACAACTACGAATGGGAAGTTGTAGGTGCACATGTCTCCCATTTACTGACACAGTAAATTGTACAATTAATGTGGGCCATGACTGATAAAATTATCTTATTGAAGGCCAACGAAGAATTCCTCGTTATTACGCTATACGATTCCAGTATGGGACTTAGCGATGTAAGCTATCTATGACAGAATATTAATCTTTCAAAGAGCCTTGTCTAAGATAGTTTGCTCCTCAGCAACAACTGGAAGCCATTCGAACCCGATGTTTCGGATAAACTTTGGACCTAATTAACTGTGCCACGTGCGACACAACTGTAGCCCGCTTGGCTTCATTTGATATCATGAGTTTATACTGGTAAATGGTGCATCATGCATGCACACACTGTGCACTATGGCCGTGGAACAAGGACTAAGAACGTTAAAAATCGGTTACAAGATATGATTTTCTTCGCATCCGCAGGGTCGGTATCAGGGCTAGCACCATGCTCGCTAAGGAGAGTGCACTGGTAGACGGTAGATCGGGTTGTTAAACTTGTAGATAGAATATTAGCAACGGATAACATAGAAACATTTAGCTAAGTAGTACTTGGTAGATAGCGTATAAATCCGGCTCCTGAAAGAGCTGCTGCAGTTATGCCAGTCGACTATAGTCTCGCAGCTATATATATACGGCCGCCCCGATAGATATATATCAGATGTGTGTGTGTGTGCTTACTAAGCCGTTGGCTGTTCGCTTGGGCTTGACGCACAGGCCAAACCCACCTGGCAACCGCTTGTCGACATCAACCCAGTGCATCGATCTTACCTTAACAAATCGTGCCGCCGCTTACCCCAACAAACGAGCTGTATATACTAAACTACACCCCATATCATGATACCTTGGAAATATTTGAATCAGCTTGCTTCTACGGGCTCACCATCCCGACACACCCGACAAACATCGAACGCATAAAGTTAGCTTGATCACTCAACAACGTCAACTCGCAACTACCAAAACCTCGACTTGTATCCGATGGAGGTTTCTGGGGCTGATGGACTCTGTGAACGAATCAATGCCCTAGTATGCAAGTGCGAGGGCAATGACCCAACTGATGCCAATGAGGGCGATGTCGAACATCATGGTTTCATCCCTCTCCAGTCCCTCTACCGGCTCTTGACCACGAAGGAAATCGAATGCGCCGTCGCTAGAGCGAGAGCAGAAAACGAAGGCGAAGGAGTACCGTTCTACCACGAGATAGATACGGTTAATTGGATCATTACCAAAGGAAAGCGGATCTTTGCGATTCTGGCTGCCTTGGGGAGTCAGGAGCGTCTCATCCCAGCTTTCATAGAACATGACTTTCAGGCTGTCGACGAGAAATTACCATTTTCGTTAGACCTGCTTCAGAGAATTGTCCCTGGAATCGCTCAGCAGTTTTACGACAAACAGTGGGAGTTCGTGTCCCCGATTTGGTCAAGGAACGTCATCCACCGCGAACTGCCGCCTGAGATCAGACTCCCGTTTACGTACAATCACAGGATAGATGCTGGGGGGTTTGGAGAAATCTACGAAATTAGACTCCACCCAGACCATCAAACGATTGCCCTACTTCCTGGCAATGGGGTGAGTTTTGCACTCAATAACAGACCTCTATTACAGGAAATGACTAATTCAAGAACTTTCGGGAAACCAGAAAATTGTCAGAAAAGAATTCAAGTCTGCACTATTTGAACGCAAGCCTAAGACTGAGAAGAAACAAGAATCCGGAAGCGGCTCAGCTGAAAACGAGTACACTAAGGAGCTACGTAACCTCAGCATCCTGAATGAATTAAAACATCCAAATATCATCGAACTCTTAACATCATACACTTACAAAGGAAAACATAACCTGATTTTTCCATTTGTTGAAGGTGGTAATCTGGAGAGTCTGTTAAATAAGGAACGCATTGATCCTTTCCTACTCGACGAAACATTCCTAACAGCTCTGTGCGGGTTATCATCAGCCATCGAGAAAGTACATTACTACGCTCTTGAGCGCCTCAACATCGAACTTATCGGCTGCCACTATGACCTAAAGCCCCAAAACATACTTGTAAGCGGAGGGACGTTTGTCCTTGCAGACTTCGGACTCTCCAAATTGAAAGGGTCAAATGAGCACCCAAAAGACCTCTATGAGGGCGGAGGAGGAAATTACCTTGCTCCTGAATGCCAGGATGATGGCAAAGGATTCATGAAAAACGCCATCAGTCGATCAAGTGATATTTGGTCGTTTGGATGTGTGTTGACAGAGATACTCACGCATATGCGGTATGGCGCCGATGGGGTTGCTGATTTCAGGTTGAAACGCAAGGTGAAAATTGGCAGCCGTAGGATGTCTGCTTTCCATGCAGGCATTAGGAAATCTAACCTGATGGTTCTGAACTGGCTGCAAGAACTCGAGGCAGGGACCACTGTTTACAGCAAACCGCTAGTCCGGCTGATCAAGTCCATGCTCAACTTAGACCCTGCCTCTCGGCCAGATGCTCGGCAGGTTGCATCCACACTACAAGGCATTACGGTCCAGACATATTATTCCTCAGTCCATGACCTCTACGCGGTCCTTCTCTCCAAGCTTCCGGATTCATTCGAAGCTTATGCAGAGTCTAAGAGACTTAGCAGCTGGGGTGTCATTTTTGGGTCCATAGCGAGTGAAGCCAACAACAGTTGGATTTCCAAGCTGACCGACAGAATGGACCTTGTCAGTATATATAACTGCTTAAAGAAGGTTCAAGAAGAACTAAGATCGACAATTCTACGATGCGAGAACGCCCTATCGCCTCTATTCAGTTCTCTACGTCTTTTCGGCGACGAGCTCTACGGCCTCCTGCCCAGAGACCTAGAGATGCGGGCCAAGGGGCTGTGGGAAATTGAAATGGTTAGCTCCGAGAATCTCAATGAACTACTCAAAACATACCAGGCGGCCGGAACGGTCAGCAATAGAATCAGCACGCTTGCGCGGATCAAACGAATGTCTATCCTTGCTGCAGAACATCACAACCAGGCCGCTAGCAATCTTCGCGTTGACCCTCAATTTGTCAAAAATATTGGCCCATGCAGCAGACATACCCATGCTTTGGTTCGTTCAACGCTCAGTAGCCCCGAAAGACATGCCCTTATAGAATGGATTCGCTACAGCAACCACGAGACGGCCTTCTTTGAGAAGCTTGTTGCGAGAATCGAGGCTTTAGCTGCGCTCCTAAATTCCGCGAATCCCGCTGATTTTCGCATTCTCCATTGCTCTGGGTTCGTTCATGAAGGTGGTGAGGGGGCATTTGGTCTCATCTTCGACTTTCCAAGACAATCTGGTTTATCACCGACGAGCCTCGCAGACGTGATATCAAAATCCCTCAAGGTGCGCGAGCGGCCGACACTCCAGTCCCGCTTCCAGCTCGCGTCGACTCTTGCTTTGTCTTTGTTCGGTTTCCACAAAGTTGGCTGGTTACACAAAAGTATTTCCCCCTACAATGTGTTATTCTTCATCAACATGAGAACCACTAGGATGGCTCATTGGCTTGAAAATCCGCATATGATTGGTTTCAACCACAGTCGGCAAGACGATGCCTTGGCATATACGCTTGGTCCAGATGACGATAAAATAACGAGCCGATACTATCACCCGGATTATTCACAGAAAACCGCCCCCCAGGTACTATACCGCTTGGAGTTCGATTACTACAGTTTGGGACTTGTTCTCCTTGAGATTGGAATATGGGATTCATTGGATAATATGTTGAAAGGCAAGGATTTCGCTTCCAACTCTGAAATGTTGAAACAATTGCAGGAGAAAAGGGTCCCTTTATTGGGTCATTTTATGGGGACGAATTATCAAGAAGCTGTACAGGCGTGTTTGGACGGGTTGAATGGCTCGTCACCCAGTGATAAAGGAAAAAACGCGGAGTTGCAGTTCAAGTTTGAGAAGCAAGTGGTGGAGAAACTTCGGCAGTGCAGCGTCTGAGAGATAGAGCGAGTAAGCAAGTTGTTCGACGGTAGGCCAACGAATGCGGAAATATACCGTGTTCTCTTGTAGGCTCGGGTCCTAGACGATTTCTTTGGTAGTTTTCCGGAACCGAGTCCATTTGCACACTGAAATCTTTGGGATTTGATATATTAGTGGTCTACTATAGTTACATCGATATCGATTCTCAATTCATGTGGCCATGTGGTTGAACAATCCGATCGAATACCTGCGCCGTATACACTCCGACACATACACATTCAAGCGACTGGTATCCAACAGCAGCTAGTACACACCCAACTCTGGGCGGAGCTTCCACAAAAACATATGCCTGGGCGCTGCCGAGACTTGTGAAGTCTGCGATATGATTGGCCCATATTGCAGATACTGCATATGCATGCCATAAAAGATGCATAGCAGGTTGGAAAGACACGCTTTATAGAACAAGGCAATTGGGGCCAGTGCACTGAGATGCACTGAAGCTTTTCCAGTTACTTCAGTTGCCTGGCATATCCCTCATGCGGGGAACCTTCCCGAGCTCTCCAAAAGAACAAAAACGTGCCTCTATATCTATAGTAAGCACAACCATAAAGCAGACTTCGTATGGTACTAGATATAACGATCGGGCCTCGCCAGCCAAAGAAATAGGCTAACTCTAGCGGCATTCTCAGTGCCTGTCCACCTAGTGCTACCGCATTATTATATCAACGGAAACTCAACGTCAACGTCGCAACCGCCCTATAAATGGCGGAAAACGTACAACACATGTGGGAGAAATCACAGCCAGCTGATGGTCCCGAGCTGCGGGACTTTGAGTCTAGGAGGATGGAAGGCAGTCCCACCCCCGAGACAGAGACCAGCATCTCGATACCCCGGAGCGTCCCAGACCCGCCAGTTGTCGACCAGTCTAAAACCGACAGTGACATTGATTCCTCGGAATACGTTGTGACCGATGGCGAGCCCTACAGCTCAGACGAATCGCAGAGGCAATGGAAAGGAAAGGCCAAAGACTTCACATCTGAGAATTACCGCGACAACGATTCATGGTGTATGGTCCAATCCGCCAAACTAAACACCAATAGTCAACTACACGAGTCTATTACGAGTTACTACGGCGGCGGGGCGGTATCACATAGTGCTTCCTCAGTGGACAATCTCCCTGAGATCGACCTCGTCGATTTCCTGGCAGTTGTTCAACATCGACGGATAGATCTGCTCCCGTTCCAGTGGGAGGATGGCCAGAACCTAGGAATGGGAGGAAACGCAAAGATATCCCAGGGCGGAAACGTCAAAACCTCTCAAGGCGACAATATCACCTTCGCATTCAAGCGATTTCAGCGAGAGACTGATTACAAAGCCCCTCATAAAGCGTTCCAGGCGCTGTTGTCAGAGGTATATATTCTCGGCCATCCAGTCGTGCGGCAACACCCCAATATCAATGCGCTACAAGGTGTTTGCTGGGACGTCGTATACGGTCAGCCGTGGCCAGTGCTTGTGTTCAAGAAGACGGAGTACGGCGACCTGAAGCAGTTTATGACTACGCCTGAAGGCAGAGCGTTGGATTTCGTCGACAAGATTAATCTTTGCTGGGATATTGGAAATGCAATCAAATTAATGCATACATGCCGTTAGTACATATATTTCTACCTTTAATAATCGCATTTGTGCTGACCCCATAATTCCATATCACAGACGCCGTCCATGGCGACCTCAAACCCGACAATGTTCTCATCTTCAAGGACCATAGTGGCAAATTCTCGGCCAAGGTTACGGATTTCGGATATTCTACGATATTCGCTAGTGACAACAACGATGCTGGTATCACACTTCCACGCTCATGGCCATGGACGGCCCCGGACGTTGAGGAGAGTACCCGCGTCACACTCGACCAAGCCAAATCGGCCGATATCTTTTCATATGGGTTGATTTGCTACTGGCTTCTGTGCTACGACCTGTTACCACGGGATGTAAACAACGGCCACGATGCTCCAGATCTTCACCACATCGACGAGCTGAAGAAACATACAGAGCTCATAACTATTGTGGAACAAGACATCAAAGCGATACCAGGGAACAGCGATGTCTTGATTCTCAGCTGGTTCCTTGATTTGACACTATCGCAAAGAACTTTGAACCTTGATAGCCTGCCGATACCAACCGGTAAATTGCGGTACGTGTGTTCCAATTATATGTGGAAATTTCTATGGCAACTGCTTAATTGTTGATATTCTTATAGAAAACCGCCACCTCTGATGGAGGAGTACGGGAAGTCCGCCCTATTGAAGACAACCGCATCGTTCAATGTACGCAATTTGTGGTGTCCCTGCGCTTAAACAAATGATATGCGGTAGATATACTCTAACAACATTCGTAAATTATGTTAACTCTCTGGAAACAGCTGGTCAACTCGCTGTCCCAGTTCCGAATTTGTCGGGGAGCAACCAAAAAGGCAGTGTTCAAGTGTCTAGAGACACGGGCGAACACACACTCAGACCCCACTATCAGAGGGAACTCTGCATATGACTTAGCTCTCTGCTACACAATCGGCTTTGGCGTCTCTCCCGACGTCAAAGAAGCCGATGGCTGGCTCGAGAGGACAGACAGACCTCGTCAAAACCTTGAGGACGCCATCGAAATGTTCAAACACGACACCAGCTCGCTTTACCACAATATCAACGCCAAAGTTGACTACTTTGATGCAGCGAGGCCACAGAAGTCTCAGCCAGACAATATTTCCCAGTCGGGGAGAGCAACAGAACCAATTTTCCCCGAGGGAGATGACAAAGACGTTCTGATAACACCTACAGACGAGGACGCCATGGTACTGGGCGCCACGGCTGCATGGGTGCACAAGATGATTGGGATAGAACCTGGAGAGATCCGTATGGTATTCGACACCGCCGAGTCACAACTATCTCAACAAGAATTCAATGCACTGTTACAGGACCAATTTGGCTGGGAGAGTGGCGGCGGGACAACCACTACGATCAACCTTGTTTTGAACCAGGATGACGGCGAGAACGACAGCGACGGAGAGCGGAGCGCCCCAGGTCCTTCTCGAGCTGCTAAAATGGATACAGATCTTTCCGCGGTAACGGTATCACCTATGCCACCCATAACTCCGAAACGGCGGGTTGAGAAGAGGAAGATGCCACAGACGACAGAAGAGGAAATAAGGCAAGTCCGTGGAAGCTTGGACAAGAAAATTAAGGTTATCGGCCCAGAACACGAGGACTCTCTCCGGGACATGGACAAGCTAGTCCAACTACACCTTCAGCTCCACCAGTGGGATGAAATTGAGGCACTCGCGATGAGCATTGTCAGCACCCGCCAAAAGATTCTGGGCGCAGAAAACCCTACTACGCTAGGTAGCATGGAAAAGCTTCTTGGGGCTCTAATGATGAAGGAAGACATGGACGAGGCCGAACGCCTTGCACTCGAAATTTTTGACGCCCGCAAGCGAGTCCTCGGCGTCAAGCATGAGACTACCCTTAGAACGCTTCGCGCATTGGAATGGCTGATTAAAGAATACACAGGGCGTGAGATGCTAGACAAAACCATCACCTTATTAGAAAAGACAGTCGAAGTTGAGACCGAGGCGTACGGTCCTGAAGACAAGCGGACACTATGGAACATGCGGTCCCTTGCCCTCGTCTATGTACAAAACGAACGGTACGAGGAAGGAGAGAAACTTATCAAATGCATCATCTCAAACACGAAAAAGCTACACGGGGAAGACCACGAAGAGGTGATACAAAGCCGACAGCTACTCGCAGGGCTCTACGCTCTACAAATTTCAGGAAACAAAGAGAAGAGCGAACTTTTACAGAAGATGCACAAACTACAAACCCAGATTGAACAGTCAAAGGCCCGACTAGCAAGTATAAACGCAGATCACAATCACACCGGTCTTTCCCATGCCGACGACGAAGATATATGTGAGCACCGCAAGGACGACAAGGATACCATAGGCCAAATGAGCGGTCTCATTCTAGACTACCTACAACAAGGCATAAATACAGACGAAGTCGACCAAGGGATAGCAGCGGCAGAATCACTTCTCGAAACACTTGACGACGATTCCCCATCGCGAGCCACCGTCCTTGCAGCCCTCGCCCGGGGATATGTCGACCGCTTCCGCCATTTAAACGATGCAGACGACATAGACACAGGCATCATGTGGGCGGAACAAGCCTCCCTAGTCCTTCCGGATGACCATGAGGATAAGGCGCTCAGAGTGAGCGAGCTGGGCTCCTACATCCACACCAGATATGATGTTAAAAGATCCCTCGAGGATCTCGACAGTGCCATCACGTGCGCCGAGGAAGCTGTACAAGCAACAGCTGACGGCGATTCGGCGCTCACGCAGCGAATGGAAGACCTAGCACAACGACTCAAGGAACGCCACGACAAGACTATGGACATTGACGACCTCAACACCGCACTCATGTGGGCGGAACAAGTGAACAGCGCTATCTCCAAGACGGACAGCCGTCGCAGCTGGTGGCTCGTCTTACTCAGCACATGGTCCAAAGAGAAGTACGGCCTGTTGAATGACATGGATGCGCTAGGTGACGCCATTGCCGCCATGGAGCTGATCCAAGACGATTGTGTCGTACTCGATGCGCCAACGCAAATGCAAATGTACGACGAGCTGTCCGACCTGTATGAAGAAAGATTCTGCACGATGCAGGGGCTTGACGACTTACACAATTGCATCTGGAAGGCCGAGCAGGCGGCGAACCTGGCTAGCGGCATGGGCGAGGATGGCCCCAGAATCGGCGGAGATAAGCCTCATGGGATACTGCTGATGAAATTGGCGTGGAAGCTTTTCATGCGGGCCATGTTGCAGCAGACGCGGGAGGACTTGGACGAGGCGATGGTGAAGATTGAGCAGGCTGCACAGCTGGTTCCAGCATACAGTGTGAACCAGGAGCGGCTGCAGGGGATCCGGCACCAAATTCAGGGAGCCAGTAACAGAGTTGCGCAAGGGAAGCACGGGCTGCTAGTGTAGCCTAGGGCAATATGTATACCATTTCTATAATCCCACACATACCCACATGCTTTATTCCCAGGTGAACTCGAGTACAGAGGCTTGGAACTACTAGGAACCGATTAGCTATTTGTTCCTCCAGTCCCTTTGATACACCGGTCCTCGAGTAGAGTGATCAATTCGTCCAGACTGTCGGGTCCCAGCTACACGGCTCATATTTTCCTGTATCAAGCGTCTTGACTTCCTCCTCCGTCAGCTCGAAATCGAAAACATCTGCATTCTCCTCAATCCGCTCGTTCCTCTCAGACTTTGGCAATGGCACGAACCCCTGCCCACATACTGTTAGCATCACCGCCCACTGTCACACAAAACAGCCAGTTGCAACAGCCAAATACTCACCATCTGCAAACTCCACCGAACCAATATCTGTGCCTCCGTCTTCCCCGTCCGCTCTCTCGCCCCCTCCAACAGCGGGTCCCCAAACCGCTGCGCCCTCACAAGCGGGCAGTACGCCTGCACTACAATCCCTCTCTCCTCGCAAAACCGCCTGACATCCGCCCGCCCTAGCCACGGATGCACCTCCCCCTGCCACACTTCCACCTTCCCACCATTCCGCCCCGCCGCCTCCTCAACTCCAATAAACTCATAAAGCTCCTCCAAATGCCTCACCCCGTAATTACTCACCCCCAGATGCTTCACCTCTCCGCGCGCCTGCGCCTCCACCATCGCCTTCCACGCTCCATTCCGCTCCGCAAGCGTCCCAGACGGAGCATGGATCAGATACAGATCGATATACCCCAACCCGTCAGCTGCAGTCTTTGCCTCCGCCGCCACGCTGAATGCTTTATCTTCAGGCCACGCGCTCCTCGCCCGCCCATCGGGACGTACAGCGGGCCCATCCAGCCGCGCATCGCCAGCGGCAAGCGGCGTGCGGAAATGGGACAGGCTCTGCGCGATCGCGTTCTTCGCGGCTTCGTACCCTGTCAAATGCGGTGCGAATTTAGTCGAGATGAAAATGTCGGAGCGTTTTACGCCCGTGTTTGCGGCCAGGAATTGCGCTGTCGCTGTCACAACGGCGTGCTCGTTGCGGTAGATCCCTGCGGTGTCGATGTGGCGATACCCCGTCTGCAGCGCGTGCAGCGTGGCCGCCGTCGTTTTGGCGGCCGGCCTGCACGCATTCACGCACGCGGCAAATGTCAGCTTACACGCGTCAATCGTGTGTTCGGATCACTAAATGTGGGTTTAGTTACAGTTGGTACACCTGAGGGCACCTGCCGTCAGTCAAATCCGTGGAACGATGTGATTGGATCCCAGGGCTATACATACCCCATATCCAAGCTGTGGGATTCCTCCCTTGCCGCTGCTGAGCGGCAGTCGCCGTGAGATGTTCAAAGCCGTCGACATTGTGCCTCGCTTAAGTGTACCGGGCGTCGAATCCAGCGGTCTGGATTTGTCAAAGGATGGAGCTGCGAGAAGGTTCAATCCGCCAGTTGGCCGGGTGGAATCCAGCGGGGCAGTTACACAACTGTTGGAATTTCTGCGTTGCGTTTGATACCAGTTTGAACGTCCGCGTTGAGCGCGGAGTTGTTCTGCTTCTCAGTCTCTGCTCGTCCGAAATGAAACCAGGTATATCTCTTCCACAATACAGCGCACACCCTGGATTTAAGAAAGGGGACATTAAGGCCTTACAGCATTTTCCGATTGCGGTATTTATCTCAACTTCACTGTTGTACTTTATCAGGATACCGTCCACCCAGATGACAAATCCGAGTCTTGTACCTTATGACAAATCCAAAAAGCGCTATGGAGTTAGGCTTTAACCAACGATTACCAATTACTAGCTCGTGTACGAAGTGCCTACGGAGATATATGAGACCCAGTATTGATTGATTCACCCCGCTAAGTGTGTAATAAACAAAGGAAAGCAACAGGCATCTGCAACGTGGACGAACGTGATCATACATGTATGCGTACATCGTCCATACATGGAATTATTGCATTAATCGATCGATCGTCGGGATGTGGGCAGCAAAGGGCAATAGCGGTTAAAAAACAACAGGGTCAATGTGTATGCGGGATGCACCTCCTCAGAAACATATCTACCGAGGCCGACTCCTTCTCAATTAGTCAGACCATCACCAAAAGGCCGGCAAGTACCATAGCGAAAGTCGCGGGTGCGCCAATGTGGAGGTGGTTCGCCTGGTTGCCTTGGGTCGGAGTGACCAGAGAGCTTGTCGTGGTAGTGGCATTGGCAGCATAGGAAGTAGAGCTGCCGTCAATGACCGTAGCTAGCGTGGTCGGGTACGTGACAGTGGAAACAGAGTAGGTGTTGGTGACGTCCAAGGTGATGATTTTGCTGGAGCTGCTTGTTGAATCCTGGGTCCGAGAAGGGAAAATGAGAGTAGTGGTCGAAGTCACAATGGAGGACTCGGTGCTGGTGGCGTCAATTGGATAGGATTCCGTGAGGACGGCACCGGCGTCGGTTGTCTTCTCCACCAAGTAAGTCCGAGGAGCAGAACCCGTTGGAAGAGGGTAATTGCCCACCGGGTCGTCGACAACTCGGAACAGAGGAGTATAGTTTCTCTCGGCACCAGACTGGATTTCGACAGCGTAGTCACTACCGGCGGTCAAACTGGCAGGGACATTCCAATTAAAGGCACCGGTGTTTGGGATTCCAGCTGATAAGGGACAGCAAAGTCAGCAATTGGTTTCTGTGTATCGGAAAGCCCGGGGATTGGCTCGAGCCTACCGGCTATGGCTCCAACGGTCTGGAGACTATTAGGGTTTCCACGGACGAGAACCAAGTTGATGAGCCCGCCATCAAGATCGATCCACCTCACCTGGAAAGGTTTACCGGCCGTGACGATATCACCACTGAGAGGGGCTGTAAACGCATTCTTGGTGTACTCTGCGTGAGCAAAGGAGGAGAGGAGCGCGAGGCAGGTGGATAGAAGGAAGGTTTTGAAGAGCATTTTGAAAGCGGTTGAAGAGTACAGATGTTGTGCTATCTATAGAGGGGATTGGAGCTTGAGTATAACTAGATTCCAGAAGCCTTTGCAGGGATCGATCCGAGATGCTAAGCTGGAGGAGGAAGATGATGGTTTGGTGGAGATGGTTGTGATGGTGGAGGTGAGAAAAAAGAGAAGGGAGGGGAGATGTAGACGGGGAGGGAAGTTTATACAGGACGTCGCAGCACCCGTTTACGTATAAACAGCAACCTTTTGCGGTCTCAATCCGATACGCCCGGTGACCAGAGAAGTTCACGTCGATACAACGCCTTGGTGCATATTCGTTTGCGGGGACTATCATAAGGACCAATATATAGCCAGTAATACGTTATCCAGAGGCCAAATTCAGATATAATCATATACGCCGGGTAGGTTGCCTGGCAAGTCATCGCCCATCGGCGAGAACTGGACCTTTGTACTTACGCCAGTCGGACCAAGTAGTCTGGCAGAGGCCTATTTTATAACTGGTTTTCTCAATGGCGATAAAGCCAACTCAATTCGAGGGTATTGACTTGCATGCATATCTAGATGGATATATCAATCACCAAAGTTATACCAATACATTAAACCCGCATGACGACCACAACCTACTTTGTCATGTAGACATCGGCGTTGATGCCCTTTGTGAATCCAATTTCTCTAGGCACTGACTGTCCAACGGTACGCCCAAGCGCCTCGGTCAATCGGGTGCAGAAGCATGCCGCGATCCAATATATATATTTCGTTCACGCGCATGCAATTCACCCCACGGGTGAATCTACGAATATCGCCGGCTTTACTAGAAGGCCCGTAGGTCCATTCAGCGGCTCGTCCCGAGAAATCCTGCAGACAGTATTCCAGTACTCCGCTTATAATTCCATCACACATCCAGAACTTCTTTGTTCAGCGGCCTCGCAAGAGCCAAGCCGACACCAGTTCTGCACCGAACAAAAGCGCAATCACAACCACGATCCACAATAAAATGCCGGAACAGCCATTACCGCCCTTCCTAATCCTCAGTTATTCAACCTTTGCATTTCGCCGTTCCTTCAATACCACATAGCTAAAGCCCGCTGCCGCCGCAGTCGTCGTGTCGGCGTGTGTTGTCCCTGTGGTTTTGACAGCGGTGTTCTTCCAAGAAATTTTCAAACGCGTCCACCACGAAACTGGCTGGCAGCCCTCCCGCCAACCTCTTTTCCTCCCATCACCATCATCCTTCGACATTTGTTAAATTTTGTCCCCCCGCTACTATTTCGCTTCATCGCTCTCTCCGCCCGATACTTCACTTGGCCGCCCCGGCGCCTTCGAAGCTGCGCTTCTTTCCCGCTGTTTTTCTGCCCTCAACGTGAGTTATCTGCGTGGCGTGCTTGTCGGCCAATTGCGCTTTCTCTTATCAACCGCCATCCCTTTCAAAAGGCACCCTGCCGAAATTGCTGTAAATATAAAGTCAGCCGTCGCAAGATCTAAGCATCGCCGAGTCTAACTTTCGCATCCTCCGGACAATACAGTGCTCTGCTCTACTTGACCCTCTTTCAATTTCCATTCTCTCTTCCACACCCAAAGACGGGCATTCGGCGAACGTTCAGATATGCCATACCGCGTTGGTAAGTTACTTGATATCGCCTCGGTATCACCAATGAAATTGAAACAACTCACCCATCAAATCCTTGTGTTCCATGCTGACGCAGTCACAAACGTGAACATGCAGACCTCGCCGCCAATGCGAGATCCGGTTGTAAAGGCTCGGTCTGCACCAAAGAAAAGGTCAAGATCGCCAAGGGCGAGCTGCGCCTCGGATCCTGGGTCGAAACTACCCAGTTCAGCAGCTTTCAGTATCGTCATTGGTAAGTGCCAGTCAAGTCAGCGTTGACATCCTGAACCCACCAATAAATCAAAAAACCCCGTGAATTTATATCACACAAAATGCTGACAATTCCAAACGCATCAGGGGATGCGTGACTCCGCAAGTCCTTTCAAATCTATCCAAGAGCATAGAAGGCAAGGTCGAGGATCTAGATGGATATGCGGAACTCGATGACGAGTTCAAGGACATCATCGCCAAGAGTATAGCCGACGGACATGTCCCAGACGAGCTCTGGAAAGGCGTAAGTCCCTATATTTTATATGCAGCAACCAAGTTTATTGCTCACTTTGAACCAATGCTAATGCTTCCCCCATACTCAGGACCCGGAGCTAAATGTTCCTGGAGCTAAGGGAATGACTAAGGCGGCTCCCAGGAAGAAGAAGGGAGCCAAGGCCGACCAAGAAGACGAAGAAGAGGAAAAAGCAGCGGAGGAAGAAGAAGAACAACAAGAAGAAGAGTAAGCCGAATAATCACCCGCCATGGTTTCTGATCGTTCTAACAATTCAATTCTGGGAAGATCACCAAAGAAGCCCGCTCCCAAGAAAAGAGCTGCACCCAAGAAGTCTGCAAAGGAAGACAAGGCAGATAAGGATGAGGCCGCTCCGGTCCCAAACCCCCGCCGATAAGGAGAAGGCAGACGAAAAGCCGGCCCCAAAGAAAAGAGGTAAAAAGGCTGCTGCGGTCGAAGAACCAGAAGCAGTACCCGAAGCAGAACCCGATGAAAAGCCTGTAGAAAGGCATACAGAGGAATCTGCAGAGGAGCAGGCAGAGCCAGCAGAACCGGCAGGTGAGCCAGAACAGGAGCCAGGGGCAGACCCGGAAGAGGAACAGGAACAGGAACAGGAGCCAGAGCCAGAACAAGAGCCGGTCCCCAAAAAGTCGAGGGCAAAGGCCTCTACTAAAGCCGAGAAAGCCGCCCCCAAATCGAAGAAGGCGGCCGCAACCGCCGAGAAGGCCACCAAGGCTGAAGAAGCGGCACCAAAAAAGGCAGCGACCAACCGCAAGCGCAAGGCAGCCGCCGAGGAGGAGCCCAAGGAGCCAGAGCCACCAAAGCCCGCCGCCCCTGCAAAGAAGAGCCGCGCAACAAAGAAAGCCAAAGTTACTGACGAGGAACCCGAAGAGGCCGGCGAAGAGGCCGTTGGCGATGACACCCTTGGTGAAATAGCAATTGCCAAGCCAAAAGGCCGTGCCACGAAGGCAAAGAAGAACGAAAAGATCGAGGAGCCAACCCCAGCCGCAGAACCTGTCGAAGAGGCCTCCGAAGCCCCCAACGGTGAAGCAGCTACCGAGGAGCCACCGAAGAAGAAGGGCTCAAGAGCCACGAAAGCTAAACCCAAGGATGAAAAGTCGGAGGAACCGGCAACCACTAAAAGAGGCCGCGCCGCCAAAAAGCCCGAGGTCGACAACGCCGAAGAAGGGCCCGAGGAGGCTGCGAAGGAGCCACCAAAGAAGAAAAGCCGGAACACCAAGGCAACAATCACTGGAAAGGACGAGGGCGCTGGTGAAGAAGCAGAAGCCGCCGCTGCGCCTCCAAAGGCCAAGGGCCGTGGCCGCCCGAAACGAGCATAGACAATCCAGCATCATCATGCCCTAGCCCCCTCACGACCCACGACCACGACTATTCGAGTACCACCACCCGTAACTAACTCCCGTTCTCCCATCTCAATACCATCACTGTATTCCCCGCAAAGGTCTATTCAACTTATCCTTCAACTGCCAATTGCCTTCCGTATCGTTTACTAATGTTGCGCCTTACACTGCCCATTTTATTCCCTTCCTGTTTGACTTGGCTCCGAACCCTTCAATCCCGGCCTCGATATCAGCCGTCGCCGTTTTCCGATCTAACTATCCTTATTTCCTTGATGCCCGCGTTCTTTGCATGTATTTATTTCGGTGTCCGTTGCGCAGATAGCTTGCACCTACTAGTAAATCTAGGCTTTTGTTATCATTGGATATCCATCTGCTCGCTTTCTCTTGTAGTCTAAATGCTAGTCATTTCTGTTCACTATAGGTTGTACTTTTGCCCGCATACGTAGTAACCCCAAATTGGTTTTGGCAACAGCCGTGCACATATGCAGTACCTGCCTTGACCATACAACACGGTTGGAACTTTACTTCGGATATGCATACCCTCTAGGTGCGCAAACCAGTCTGAAACTCTCTCCAGTATGTGTATTTGTGAAGAGTATTTGCGAACAATGTATTTACACTCGTTATCGGAAAATATCGATCCAGCCACGCGGCGTATCGATACCGGTTAGAAGATACGACGTGTGCACTCAAGCTAACTATAATTTCCAAATCATTCCCGCCGCTACTCCCTACTGACATGTCCTGTATCCGGATCAACCATGTTTCTATATAGCCCTTTGTCTCCCCAGCAGCAACAACTAATAGATATTGCGGCACATACGGGGAACGCTCGAATGACAACGGTAACTCGAATCAAGGGACTAAACTCTCATTATGACAGCGTTATAACTCCGCTTGGGTCAACCACAGCAACCCATGGCCAGTGAACAAGATTAAAAGTAAAACTGGCTACAGGATGAAAACCAGACAAGAAAAGAATACATGGTCTAGCAATAAACCATATTTCCCGATATGGTATACCCCAAACACAACATGACATAACGCCGACATGACGGCCGTGACAAGACATAATATAATATATATACCTAATAATCCGGCAAAAAGTAACGGTAAATGATCAATAAAAAGATAGGACAACAAAAGCCAAACGTTTGTCATCAATAGTATTCGTAATCCACCACTCTCTCCACCACTCCCTTCTTATAGTCCCTGCCATATTCATACCGGCTGTTGATCGGACACTGGTCAATACCCAAATGGATCTGTTTATCTCGTCCACTGAACCACCCAAACGAGTACTTCTTGTTGATCTCCATCAACCGCGCTTCGCGCTTGCTGGTCGTCCATTGCTCCATATGCTCAAAGTCTGTCACCATCTTACTCTGGTGGATGAACGTTAGGACAGACGCAATTGTGCCTGGCTTCCGCGGCAAGAACGGATCCTTGCCGTCGCCAACAAGCCCGTACAGATCACTGTCGCCAGCGCGAAAGAGACGTTGATCGATGTTGGCGTCTCCTCGTCCGATGCCGAACGATTCAGGAAGGAACCCATCGTCACCGTCAATAATTCAATAAGCACGGAATCCAGCGTGACTAATGCGAGCAGCCAGTGTCGGTTGCGCATTGCTTTGACTGTCACCCACCCGGGTACCGTCCCCGTGTAGTCCATAGTTAGGATGTTGGGGCGGGCATCGCCGTCGCTGAGCGACTTGAACGGCTGCATGATGCGGAGCTGCTTATCGAGGACTTCCCAGATCGACTTTACCAGGATACCAAGGAAGGTGGCAGTGAAGGGTACTTTCTGGATGAAGTCCTTACCCCCTTCGGTAAATGAGAGCACGGGCATGATCGCTAGCACAGCGATTAAGAACGCGGCGAACGGGATCGCGGTGAGAAAGGTGAAGATTGGGTGGTTCGGCGACTCCTTCTTCATCTTCTTGCGCTTTGATTCGTGGAACTCCGGGCGGTCCGCCATGGCTACATCGGCACCGAGGTAGAGCGACATCTTGTGGAGACGGTATCGTCGCTTCGACAGGTGTTCGTGGATTTGCCTCTCGTCTGCTTCATCGAGGCCTTTGAAGTCCATCAGGATGTGAGATTTGTTGGCCATGGCAGCGATACCTGCAATACCAGAGACGTCACCCACAAGACCGCTCTTGCGACGGATAATCAGTATTTGCAGGCAGATGCCGATGACCCCAACCAAGAGAAACATCACTTCCAAGGGGCGGGCGTAACGAGAGTCAACTCGAAGGTATTTCTCGTTGCCACCGTTAGCTTCCTTCTCGTCGTCGTCGAAGCTCTCTGTGTCGAGAAGGGCACCCAACAAATTTGGAATGATAGCGTAGGAGATCAAATAGCAAAAGGAGCTACAGGCGACTGCCCATTGCCGATATTTCAGGCCCTGAAATGGAGTAAGGAAACTCAGGAATTCAAAATAATCCACGTTTAGTGAATACTTTGCAATCGAGCCCTGCGGTTTTGACATTTGGTAATATGGTTCGTTCCTCCTTACTTCTGTGTCGATCACCTGCCAGAGGACACCGAATACCACACCAACAATCGTAGGAACGTATTTCCACGCAATCCATTGATCGATTGGAACATCACTCGCCTTCTGGTACTGTATCAGGCCCTCCGTGCCGATAGTATCCGACAGTTGAATCAAGTATTCGGTGAGTCCAGCCAGACCTAGTGTCATGATGTTCAGGAATGTGAGATACGGCCAATCCATCTCCCACGGGCGCCAGTTAGGCGGATCATTGTCAACAGGTATGAGTACGTCTTGCCCGTAGAATGTGCTGCCGCTTCTAATCCCGTATGATGTTTCGTGGTCACCTACGCAGAGTCAGCATTTGTTCCATCGTTTCGTGCCTGGGCGAAGACGGAGGGATGCATACTTAGATCAATCGCACTCCCTTGGTGTTTAATACCGCGGAGCTCGATCTCACCACTGCTGTAGAACCCCTTGTCGTCGTTATACGACGGGAAGCTGTCGTACGACGAAACGTCAACTAAAAAAATACGGTTAGCTAGACCTTCAAAGTAGATGCAGAATTACAACTCGCAACTGCTTACATCCTGCCCCGCTGCGATCGTCGTCGTAGTCGTCATCTCCATCGTGAAGTTTGGCATATGCACCAGTTCCCGGTTCAAATTCGCCCGTAGCCTTTGGCTTCCTAACCGCGCTAGTCTTCATCCTCTGTAACGTCGAAGTCCCGCGCTCAAATAGCCTTCGCGCCATTGTCGGCTTCCGGATTACATCACCCGGGCCGGCTGAAGGCGACAGCGTTGACTGTGATCCCAAGGGATGAGGAGACAAGTTGCCGCCAGGCATTACCGCCCCAGCACCAATGACGCCAACAGCGATGGCTGCTATCGAAGTCCGGCCTGCATCCGGGTCGGCAGAGTCAGGGGATTGTAGGTTTCCCTGGGAGTCATATGCCGGAGAGGACAGCCTGATTGGGGCCGGCGCGCGACTGGGGAACAAACTGGCACCCGGAGATGATTCTGGTCCGAAATCACCTGGGAAATCATAGTATCCCTCGTATTGCTCGTCATCGTATGGCGTCCCCGCTCTTTGACCTAGATGCGAGTCCGTTGTTCCGGTGCCAGTTTCAGCCGTCCCAGTAGGCGAGTTGCTCGATTCCGACGGTGTTTTCGAAGGCAATGGCCTTCTAGTAATTTTAGGTAAATGGGAATAGTCGCCGCTTCCGGAAGTGTATTGTGGTATCGAGGAAGTTGATGTCGAAGGCGTGTATGTGGGCCGCGTCGGTCTGCTCGCCGCTGTTTCTTCTGGCGCAGCACCAGCTGGTGTTTGTGTTGTAGCTGTTGGCTGACTCGAAACATATTGTTGCGGCGGGTTGTTTCCCGTTGGGTCCCAAGGCTCTTGAATATTTTCCATAGTGCTCAGAAAGTAAGACCTGAGAGTATCCCGAAGTGACCGAGCTCAACAACAGCTGTGGGATGGGTTACTGGAGATGCTGACAGTCGAAGAATGAATGGTAGGACTCGGGTAGGATAGGAAGTCGTCAGCAGCTTAGCGGGCCAACGAGGAATGCAGCGCCCAGTCTTGCTCGACTCCAAGGTAGCTTGTATCTTTCCACCGCTTATCGCTGCAGCATCTGAGAGGCTATGATACGGGTAAGGGAAGAGAGAAATGGGGGAAAGAGAGGGGGGGAGGGGAAGGTGTGAATTGCGCCTTTGCAATCTGTATTATGGAGAATTGTTTGCAGATGTGGACCAGCTTTTTTTTTTTGTTCCCAGCTATTCTGATTTGGAAGTCTCGACTGTCAGCCTCTTGTCGCGATTCGAAGGGTTAGGCCGAGCGGTGTCAGTAGCGGGCACCGATTCTAGTAGTAAGATATTGCGGCGTGCGTCTGCAAGGAGGGCAGGTGGGATTAGTGTCTAGCCCCACTGTCTCCAGAGACACTATTAAGCGCTGCCGTGAGAAACTTGCATGAGCCGACAGCCGGCTTCTTACCCGTTCGCCCTGAGTGGTCTCGTGGGAATGCACTAGCAATGACGGGTTGGAAGAGCGAGCACGTCTAATATTTAATTTTGCGCTCTCTGATGCTTTGAAGTATATCTCCTCGCTTCCCCCCTCTGGTGCTACCGAAGTGCGGTGCTCTCGGCGGTCCTGTCGCTGCAGCACCTTAGCTCCGAGTCACGCGAAACAGTCATTGCGGAAGGAAAATGGAGAACAGGCCAAAGCATCCAACAGCGAAGTATTTGGAAGCATCCACACAAGGCTCTGGGCTAGACCCCTTGGAGCAAGAGGGGCACAAGCGAGCTGGAATCGGCAAAAGATTGGTATTTTTGTGGCTCCTTTGCTCGGATTATGTCAAGGACGCTACTATTTTTGCCCGGAATGGCAGGGGAGTTGGTGCGGCTGAGCCCAGCCAAGAGAAAGTAAACCCACCTGTCGACAAGTCTCCTGTCGACAAGGAACTCTAAACCGGTCGGACAGCGGCATTTGCTTACAAGGCATCGTGCGTACCTGTTATACTGCCGGCTATGTCGTGGGATCGTGGGATCGTGGGAATCGATCGAGCGCGAAAGAGAACGGGGTTGAATTTCAAATCCGCCTTCCAAAGTTGGTGGGACAGCACCCAGCTGCGCTGCGTTGCGATAGACAGCGGCGTGTTGGGCGTGACGTTGCAGCAGTCTACAAATCTCCTTCTGGTCTACAGCGTGCGATATATTTATTTTTAAACATAAATAAATATAGCTATATTATGCTAAGCATATATTGCTAAGTATATATCTCTAATGGCCACGACTCCTCCGCGAACACAAACCGCGCAGATAGGCAGACACCGTCCAAGTAAACAGCCTGATGTCCGATTGCCGTTGCGTGCACTATCAATAGATCAGCGTTCTAGCCAGGGTCCTCCCGTCAGCTTTTCCCACGCGAATCCCAAATGAAATGCACCGCTCCCGAACCCAAGGTCGCCCAGTCACGCCGGCATACTGGTCACGTCACCGGTCTGATCCACATAACTGTTCCTGCGGATGCAAACACCGCGTGGCTTGTGCCTCGGGCATGCACAGGAGGGAAGCCAGTCGCAGCGTAGCGGACATGCGACAAGAATTTGCCAACGAGGAAAGGACGGACGCACATGCCAGGGTTGGGTTGTGCGCAGGTTACACTCGACCAAAGCCAGATGCTCCAGATACCAAGTGAGTGCTTAATTATATATATGGCGCTGCCGAAGCGACGGATTATATGGTGCTAACCGCGGACTAGGCGTGCACGGGATTTTCGAAGTGATGTCAGGAAGTCGTGCGTCAAAACCCTTAGAATCAATGCATGTTTTGTGCACTTAATTGCAATTGGTCAATGAGCTGGGTCTGGTACAAAACATTGAGACCTATCGCTATTTTCAAAACCAGGTGGAAGTAGCCCTAATCAACAATTGGGATGCCTGGCCGTACAGAGTCTCTGGAAGAGCAATCGGGCCTTCAGCGCGCGGAATATTTGTTCGTGTTTTAGCCATGCTGTCGTATATATTATTACATTCGTGTTAATAGCCCTACGAGCTTGATTCAATATTACCGTTAGTCAAAGTGCACGATTCGAAGAAGCCCCGCATGCGTATGGTGGCAAATCCTATCCGAGCCTTGAATAATATTTGTTGCTTGGCAATCGAGCGGCTGAGGTAGATAATTGCCCACCCGTATACCAATGCTCCATTTACAGAGAACCTGCTTTGTCTGCTTGCCAAATAAATACTTGGCTATATGTCATCTACTTGAGACCCAGGGCGGCTGCGTAAAATCCCACGGTATTATACCACTACAGGATAGCAGGATTGGATTCAAAAACGCCATCGTCTCATAACCAGCCATACGGGTGCGGAGAACAATGAGTATATCTCATTTTCTAGTGATATCCAATATTCTAAAATCGCAAACCTACTTAATAGGGCAGAGGCTGGTTATCCCTGATTCATCCCAGACCCCTCGCGTCGGCGATTCACATCACCCGGTCTTGCTGAGGATCAGGTGGGTCTACGATGGTCAGTACTGGCCTGTTGTTTAAAAAAAAAACTCAGGAGCGAGTGACGATATATATCAACAAGTCAGTGTCCAGATTGATGATTTAAGATAGCCTCAACTGGTACCATGGCTCAGCGCAAGGGTTTTGAGAAACGCACGTTCATGCAATCTGTTGTACGAGCTTGCAAGGGTGAAATTGGTGGCAGCAGTATCGATCTGACTTGTACCCAGACCGTTCGGTCACGTTATAAGAGATGGAAAGATAAATCCGTGAAACTAGAGTGACACAAATGCGAAGCAGCAATAGAGCGTCCAAGCTTGATATCCCATCGGTCCGTTCACCCGTACAGATACATATACATACTTGACGTGCATACGGCGGTGGCTCAGGACATTATTTACCACACCAGTTACGAATAGAACATGGGGGGGGGGGGGTTTACGCTCATGACTGCAACGGCAGTCTCCGGTCTCGCGACGGTTGTCTGGAAACAAAGCCGCTGAGGGATCAGGTTTCTGCGGGATCAGACTGGTCTTTCGAGCTCTCTTTGGGGGCCAAGCCAGATGATTCAGGACTAGTGCTTCCCCGGGCTCTTATCTGTAGCCTGGGCGCTAGCAACTGCGTCCGTTACACACAGACTGGACGGGCAAACAAGCGTCGAATTGGCCCTTGGCAACATGGGGCTCGATATGCTTGACCATGCTTGATATTACCCGTCTGGCTGAACCCCTTTCGCGCTGGGCTGGGCTTTAAAACCCACGGTAGCCCTCTCATCAATTGTGAGGACGAGCTGAAAGCCAAATTTTCTGTCGCAGGCGCGCCTTCGTCTGAATCGATTATTCTCCTGTCGGAAAGGTTCGCAGAGTTATCGCGAAACAGGTACCACGTCTCCAACTTTACAGGGCCCGAGTTCCCCATCTTTACTGAACCGCGAAAATGCGACCTTCCACTATCGTTACGGCGGCCCTGCTGTCATCGTCTCCACTGCTAGCGGCAGCGCAGAGCACGATTAATTTCGCCACCGTTAGCAACTTCCCTGACTTGAAAAGATGTCTGAAGGCTGTCTTTGCGGCCGAGTACTTTGGCTTCAACAATGGCCCTGTGCAGAAGAGCCTTGGCTGTGATACCAACGAATGCCTCTGTCGGCCAGACACGCTACAGTCGGCCGTAATCACTGCCGGCAGCATGGCGGCGAGCGCATGCAGCAACTCTAACGACAAGCTCAGCGCGACCTTGATCCTGAACGCATATTGCTCGGATGCCGGATTCACCAACGCTGCCGCTGCGCCGACGGCAGATAGTAACAACGCAGGTGCGCCCGCCGATGTCACTGTTTATGCTACTACCACCGTTCCCTTCCCGGCCGAAACGCGTCGTTATTCCTCTGCCACAGACTTATCCCCCTCGAGGGGCATGGCGTATCTGATCGTGGGGGCTGCGACAGTGGCGATGGCGATTTTCTTATAATGGCTGGCCCGAATTCGAGACCTAGACGGGGGCTGATTTTCTGTTTCTCAATCCGCGTTCTTTTCTTTCTTTCGGTACCCAGACCCGCAAACTTCTTCAAGCCCAGCCGCCGAATCCCGCCCCACTGCTGCACCAGCGGCCAGTACCCCCGTCAGCACTCCCGTTAGTACTCCCGTTAGCACGCCATTTCCGAAACCACAATCCGAATTGCGGACTAGGACCATCTGGGAAACGGCCTACTCATCGCCAACGGGAACGGCAAACGCCAACTCTTCGCCGCGGTCTGGTAACAAGAGCGCTGCGGGACCCATTGCCGGCGGCGTCGTCGGTGGCGTCGTCGTCATCGCCCTCATCGTCCTGGGTGTCATTCTCTACAAGAGGCGGAGCAGACAGCACATTCGCATGCCAGCGGGCAAGCCCCCGCATTACGACCAACACCCTGGCGGCGTGGCCGAGCCCAAGATCGTGGGTGGCATCCAAGAACAGTACGGGCCGTAGCGCGCTAGTACATACGTAATCCTCTTGTATACGTCTGCGTTATCAGTTGTTTGCCGTACCGATGTATGTAATCCTCCGCAGTCAATATGCCTGCACCCTCGGCGCTGCCTGGAGCCGGGATGTTTGGAAGTTGGTGTTCTCGTAGACGGATGTGTGTTGTATAAAGTTGTTATTTAGCTACGCCGCGCCCAGGCCAAGCGGCAGATCTTATCTAATCTAATCTGTCCAGGAGCGTGCAGCTGCAACTCGGCTTTTTTGCCAATGAGAAAAATCAAACACCAAAAACCTTCACCTGCTTCGTTTGACGGACACCCCGCGACACCACATTCGACACCGCGGCGGCGGAACCAGCCAGAGAAGAGACGTCGCCCCGCTCCGGCCACCTTTCACTCGTTACGGTCACCGAATACGCTTCTCCGAATCCGCCCCAATGTCCCTCGAATGTCCATCCAATGCCCCCGTCCCGAACCCGAGCCGCCAGCATGCCTCCTCCTGCTGCCCTTCCTGTTGCCGCCCAGGACACGGGTCTTCCTGCGAGAGCTGCTCAAGAAGAACGCCATCGCTCGGAAAACCCACTGGCTATCGCTCACGGCGGTAACGCGTTCCGTGAGCTCGAAGGCCGCTCCATGCCCTCGACCGGCTTGCTCGCGCCGCCTGTTACAGCGGGATGCTCGGCCCCACCTGGGCGTCAAGTCGGCATACGCTCCTCCACGCCGGACTGTGGTACGGCACTTCTCCGACATCGACGTTACAGGCCGAGAGAATCCTCTACCGTCTCCGTCCGAGGAACCCATTGTGGAACCGAGCGAAGCACCGAAGCCGAACGCCTTCAGTGCGCTTGAAGAGCGAGTCAACAGGGGTCACAAAGCGCAGTTGATCAGTTACACGTCCCGACAGGAGCTAAGGAGGCAGATTCTTGTGGAAGAGGACGACGCCGAAATCGAGCGCGAGCGGCAAGAGGTCTCAAAGTTGGAAAACCTCATCAAGCAGGAACTAGACAAGGCCGCAGAGAATTGGGGAGAAACCGACCCTGAGGCAACGGGGCACAAGCAATTCTGGAACCTGCTACGGGAGAGGCCGCCCGCCGAAGTGGCGAATAAGCGGACACCCGTCCTGCCGAATGTTCCACCGCCTGGCTCACCAGGCCCTCCGGCGCCGGGTACGCACAGCACCGTGAGAGACCAATCCCGAGCAGATTCGTCTAGCTGGAGCTCCAAGGCGGACTCGATAACCTTCAGAACGGCGCGGCTAGAGGAGTTTGTCTTGCTCGCACCGTCTTTCTCATCCAATGAGGACAAGGAAGAATACTACGCCCTCTATACCGAAAAGTTCCTGCCACCGCATCTCCAGCTTGAGAACACGCAACCCACTCCTCCGCTCAGAATCAAGCCTCAGACAGATTTCAGCCCGGGGAATGTCGATATGCCATATCCTTCCGTCCTTAGCGTATCTGGAGCGGCAGACTGGGGCCCTAGAGTTGGCAAGAATGGCGGTCCTCCGCCGTCAGAACAGTTACTGCATGACCTTGAGGTCGAATGGGACACGCGGTGGACTCCAAAGGCTTATCTGAGACTGCTTTACACGCTCGAGATTGCGCGCGAGGACGGCATCGATGTTTTATCCTCCATGCTCCTCAAGCGGCGCCAGAGGGAGGTTGTCTGGATCGCAAAACGGATCATAGACCAAAGGCCAGATATCGAAACCCCGAATGTCAACGTCTGGCTACAAACTAGTGCGGCAGCTGAACAAGAAGATCCCAAAGTCCCCCACATGTCCAACGATATTGAACAGGGGATGACGTTTTACAGACGTCCCGAGTTGAACGATATCAATCGGCGGAGACGGGGTGTAGGGGTCCTGCTAAGCAGCTTGACGTCCATGTTGATAAGTGGCTGGCAGACCGACCAAATCCTCACCAAAACCATCTTCAACGCCCTCACCATGATTGATACCCCTTCGGTTCTCGACCACGAAGAGGCACCGACGGCCGGTCAACTTTTCGACTCGGCGTTCTCCCAAATCCTGCAAAGCCCTGCCGAAGAGCCCGGTGTGAGCGAGGAAATGACGCCGCAGGAAATATTCTCCGCCGTTGCGCAGCTCATCGCGTACCTACACATCGAAAACCACGTGCCCCCGATCGTCTACTCGTCAAAGCACCCACGATTGCAGGCGATGCGTTCCGAAATCATGCGCATCATAGCGTCTGAGGTCGAGGCCGCCTACGGGATGGAGCTAGGCGTCAGCATGCCGCGGCCAGACGACAGCAGCGCGCGCATAGACTGGAGTCTGTGGCTCGAACTGGTGAACTGCATCGCGGCGGAGCGAGGACTTGGTGTCAGTGCAACATGGCTACTACTTCGCGGCGCGGATTGCATCTCTTGGGATCCACCCCCTTCAGCTCTATCCGAGCCGTCGGAATCCACAGAACACGCAGCGGTCGGTCGTGGCAGGCGGGAACGTAAACTGGTCCTCCCATCCTACTTGATCTCGCAAGCCAAAACCACACTCATGTTCAATGCTGCGCTCGACGCCTGGCCGCCAGAGACACCTGGTCGTATGATCCGACTGTTAAAGGATGTCGCCCATGTAGTTGGTCCTTACGACATGGACTTTGCGCGCGAGCTTCTCGACCACTGCGAAGTCAACATGCACGCCTCCTACGCGGAAGATATCACCAAGTTACCTATACAAGGCAAATGGGACCTAGACGTCTACTATTCCATCCTGGCGGGGACATGCTTTCGCCGCGACCTAACGCAAACGATCCGGGTCTGGGGCGAGATAGAATCAATCCTACAGGGAGAGTCTCCAATCCTCGAAGTACGACGCCCCCATAGCAGGGACTTGCGGGCAGTTGAGTTTGCCCCCGACACAACCTTTGAGCATCCGTGGTACATCCTCGCCATTATGATACGCCACTTCCGTGACCGCCAAAGGTTCGACCTAATCCGCTATCTTGTGCGTACTGCCATCCGCGAGGGCCGACTAGAGAAAGACCCGGGATTCATCAACCTCATGCTCCAGCACGCAGGGGACACGAGAGACCACGCGCTTGCTCGATTCCTTCTAGGTCGGTTGGAGCCCCCGTTGGCGCGCAGCACCATGACGTCCGTCATCAACCTCCACCTTCGCTTTGGGCAACAGGCCGAGGCGCAGGCAATGCTGGATTTCATGAAACGCAACGGCATCGCGACGGATCCAGTCGATCTAGGGATAATTGCCCGTAACACGTTCAAGCAAAGCCACGCCGAGGGCTACGCGCTAATGGACAAGGCTGCAGCCCGCGTCAAAGCCATCCAAGCCGCAGAGCCTGTCGTCCCAAAGACGAAAACGTGGAGCGAAGGCATCTCAGTCCCCGTAGTGCAACCCCGCAAAGCAGACCCCATCGGCCCGAACGCCTGGTTCGAAGTCCTTCTCGCGGCGCTCCGCGACGGCAGCAAAGACCGAGCGACGCAAGCGCTGAACGCGCTGGGCATCGACCTTGACGACGAACACGCAGCTTCGAAAATGGGCATCAAGATATTCAACTTGCTGTTGGCGAGTGTGTGTCGGCGCGAGGGTTCCATGCAGGGGATGCGCATGTTTAAGATCTACTGCGTGCCGGACCGCGACCTCCTCAAGCAACTGGACATGTCGCTCAAGTCGCACCGCAGCGGGGACCGACGACTCGACCGCGGTACGGAGCGAGACGGCGGGCGCAACAAAGTCGGGGTCGGCGTGCGGACGCCGGTTTACGGGCAGCGCGTGGACAAGATTCTGCGCTCACAGCGGCAACCAGACGCGCGGCGGGAGGAGGAGGAGCGCCGGTCCGGCGTGATTGTGCCGGATGTGGTGACGATGCGCACGATTGTGCATCAGGCGATGCGCGAGAAGCGGGATTTCTTCATCACGCGACGGATCCTGGAACGGCTCCCGATGCAGCCTAGCCAGGAGAGGTGGATGCAGCGCAATGCCTACTTTGAGACGAACTGGGAGGAGGTATTGGACTGGGCCAAGGCGTATTGGGAGATGATGGACTACGGCAAGGATGAGTGGTGGGCGTTGACGGCGGAGAAGATTATTGGACCGCGAACGCCGAGGTTCAAGCGGCCTGAGGACCGGGTGTACAATTTTGGGGTGGGTGAGGATGGGGGGGCAGGTATAGGCTCTCTTGGCGCAGACGATATCAATCCCGCTAGTGCACCGGATGTGGTGCAGGGAATGGAAGAGGAGGAGGTGAAGGTGGAAGAAGAGAAAGAGGAGGAGGAGGAGGAGGCTCTCGACGACGGGCTTGGAGAGGAGGAGGAGGAACAGGAACATGAGGCAGTAGGCGAGGAAGACGACGACGAGGACTATCCTGTGGAAGAGGAGGGCGCAGCAGATCAACAGGCGAATGTGGCAAAGGATGACGCACCATTGGAGGGAGGGAATGGAGGGGCGGCAGGGGATGAAACACTCGCTAGCGGAGAGGAAGATAGCGGGGAGGAGGAATTCAGGGAGGAGAGGGGCAAAGAAGGGAGTATCAAGACACCTGGTAAGCAAGGAAGTCTGTAGATACAAAGGCGGATTGTACATACTGTAGATTAGCGGCACATACTCCTATTTACCTATACACTGTACTTGTACATAGTCGGACTCATTTCGGCGCGGATTCGGTTAGCTGACTGTCTATTATAGAGCTAGACGGAGGTATCGATCGGGAAGACTTGCATGTCTCGTGTCGAGCATTTGGTTTTTTTCTTGTATATAATCACTACACAGTTTTGGGCATTCCTGATATCGTTATCTATTGTATCAATTACTGACCAAATCCGGTGACCTCGGATCAACAGCGTCCGGAATTCTGACCGATTGATTAATCAATAGTCGGTGTAACCCTAACGTTACGTATACCCCGTCCGGGCCTGTGGCGCCTCTACACCAGTAGGTAGCTGTCATGGGCGCGGCCGCACGCGCCCGAAGCTCAGGATTGGTGGTCGGCTAGTATACAGCTAGCTAGAGTGTATAGATCTAGGCAGAACTGTCGCAACTTTTCAAGCTTGCAAGCTTGGGGGATAACACTCGTAATATTACTTAATTAACACGCATACGTATACCCGCGCAAGGGTGCCCATGAGTGGTATATGGTAGCATCTATATTTGGACACCAGGCCTGCACTCATAGTAGGTTTTTTTTCCTTTTGAGTTCAGCGCCCGGACCCTCAGGTTACGACCTCTTTCGGCGCCATTGATTCGATAAGTGTTGAAATAACGCAACGCTATCGGAATTGGAATGCAACGTAGGCCGCCGCCCTCGGAGAATTGGTGATGCATAATGTGATGTCGAACATCTCATGACATACTCCAACTTGAACTTTCTGTTTGCAACTCGCTGGGATCCAACTCGCCTCTAGTCTCGTAGCAGGTCCAGGGCCCTGATCTTTTCGAGCAAACGCAACGGAAAAACTAAAAAACAAGGAAAACTTGGCTCTCTCGCCTGCCTGTGCTCCGTCTGCTCCGAAACCATCTCGATCCGACTGAGAGAGAACGCATGAGCTGCAGAGTAGTTGACGTTGCACGAATCACATACTAGCCTCGTTCAACCACTTCAAATGCCACGTTGACGTTTCGAGCGACCTGGTTGGCAGAAACGGAGGCCCCCAAGCCGCCGTCGCGCCAGTAGCCCGAGTGCCATTGCTATCTACTATCTACCGTTCAATCGATTGCGTACCAAGACGGCAGGCAGGTAAGTCTATAAAATTCTAAACCCATGGTTGAATATATAAAAAAGAGAAGAAGAAAATAATGATGATAAGGGATAATGTGATCCGCCCACTCATACGCTACGCCCAACTGGCTAGTATACGTCCCAGCATACTCGGGCACGAATGCACACACACACATGCACGCATATACACGTGTCCCGTGAAAATAGGAATGATCATTATACTGGTAAAAGAGCACCCGCTGGAAAATAGAGCGGTGATAAGCCAAAAAAAACCTGAGGGTGGCTGGTGGCCGTATTGCTGCGGACACAGGGCAGGGTGGCATGAGGGTTGCGTCCCAGCTTAACCTGGTGGCGTCGTAAAAGGGGACATAAAGGCTGAGAAATGGGAGGGTGCAACGTGAAGTGCAGAATGAACGCCGGGCAGAAAAAGTATATCATGATTGATGAAATAATGAACCGGGAAACTGAGACGCCAAATAACCGGAAACCAAATTTGCTTTTCCCTCAAGATGGTGAAAGACAATTGAAAAGAAACGACACTGCTGCAGCTGATTGGACAGTGGTGCTATAACCGCTTGTCGACCTCGAACCCGCTGGTCACCCATCCTTGCAGCTGCAACGGGCGACCGGCCGCGGGAGCCTCAGATTGTAACCGGTCATGGTTGCTCCTCTCTGGCTGGCTTTTGGAGGCAATGCCGGTGTCTGGTGCTGACACGGTCGCTGTGTGTGTGGTTGTAGTTTCGGTGTTGGTTGTCGTCATGGTACTCTGGTAAATTGATTGTGTGTGCGATGGCGACTTTTCGCGCGGGAACGGCTGCTGTTGGTGAGCGTATAGGGCTGCTGCCGAATGTCTTACATCGCTGCCTAGAGGTGTGATGGCATCTGCATGCAAAGAGCTGATGTTGTGGTGCAAGCTATGGTAGTGGCCGCTTTCCTCATCCAAGGGCGACCGGCCAGCGCTCCGAAGTGGTGGGATGGAGTTTGCGATACTTTGGTAGGCGTTGGAGATGGGCGAGATGCTCTGTTGCACCATCGACGGGAGGGAGTGGTGTTGTAGGAGTTCGAGCGCGCGGCGCTCGATGAGGTAGTCGGTTGCTTGATAGGAGAGGAGGAGGAGGAGAAGGATGGAAAGAAAGGTGAAGACGCTGATAGTTTGAACGGATTAGCATGGTATCTCATAGTCAGTCAGTCTGTTGACCGATGTGTCCCGGTTGGGAAGCGTGGTGTAGATCGAATTGGCATGCATGAACAGAGAGGCTAGGGGCAGATGTGTCCTTACATCACAATCACGCCGGCTGCAACGCCAACCTGGGACATGATGCAGTACGTGTGAATGGTGCTGTTGATTTTCCCAGGGTCGTTTGTGCCGTTGCTTGGGATGGGGGTTTGGGAAGAGTTACGGCCAATGTCGATGCCGATAGCGGTTGTCTCTCTGGTATGGTCGTCCAAGAACTCGAAAGGAGGGTTTGGGTGCCGACAGCTGGGTTCAAAAGGGCCTGTTATCGTCGGGATGTACAATGTCATGCTACGACGGAAAAAGAAAGGCGGGCCAAGTGCTTCGGGGTCCAGCAGTTGGGATGCCAAGATGAGGAGGGGACCTGATATATATATTCGCCCGTTGGTGTGCCTTTGCGCATTGATCACGAAAGACCGGCTGTGACGCTGGCGGACAGATGTCTTGTTTCTTTTTTCGATCTTTTGCTTGTCAAGGTTTCTTTGCGTTGGAGGTCCTTCTTGAACGGTAAGATATATATCCAGGGTCCCCCTTCCTCATCTCGAGCCTGGCCCAAGCGGAACCCGACCAAGCAAGACACCAGTTAGCCAGAGGGATGCGAAACGCAAGAGTCGGGGAGAAGACAGGAAAGAAAGCGGATGGAACGGTGGGAGGCAGAAAGAGGAAGGAAGGGAGCGGTGGATGGGATGTCCTCTTCGAGCGGCGTGCGCATGCGTATAATATAACACCAAGGTGTAATTATAGCAGCCCAACAGGAGATTGTGACAAGCCTCAAACGCACGTGGAACCGAAGCGCCGTCGCCTGCAGAATGTTGCTGCGTTGGTTGTCCACCGCAGTGCGATGTAGACCTTCCCGGGTTTCGAGACAGGGCCATTGGAGGGAGGTCTGAGAGAGGGTCACAGGGCGCCAGACGGAAGCGTAGATGCGCATGTGGGAGCATAGTTTCGAGGCAGTCGTGCCGGAGCGGTGGGGGACTATGGTCCGGGCCAGCCCGGAGGAATGGGTATGCACTTACAAGGAACACCATAGACAGAGCAGGACGACCTCGATCGCGACGCTGGTTCGCCTCCGTCTGAGAATGGCAAGCAGCGGAAAGATGAGGAGCGAGGCCGAGGACTGCCAGCCGGGCCATCCCGATTTTATAGCATCGTTAGCGAGCGAGCGGAAGAAAGGAAGGAAGAAGGAAAAAAAAAAAAAAAAAAGGAGGCCTTCTCCGCGCGAGCAAAGAGCCGGCGATGTCGAAGCTTTTCTTCGACCGGGAGAGGGACAGCGCGGCGGTTTGGATAAGCTTTGGACGCCAATGGTCTGGGCCGTTCCCGACCACTTCCGAAAGGGGAGAGGAGGAGAAGCCAAAGAGCGAGATTCCGCTTTTGAACACCGCTCCCTCGTGCTGGCCGGAAGCCAAGAAGACTTGGTCTGTTCCAACCACCGCCAGAGCCGCCGCCTGTTTGCCCCCGTATTCAGGATTGGATGTAACGTCGTGGAACGACGACCGTGGCTAGGTGACCACGGCGGATGCACCATGACAGGGCAGATACGAAAGAGGCTGATACCAGACTGGCAAACGCTGGAGGCGAGAGCCAGAAAGGGGAATGTGATAAATGGCGAACAGCAAAGAAGAATGTTGCATGGGCGGGCAAGGCTTTTTTTTCTTACCAGGGCGATGAGCAGCACCGGCCTCCAGTCGCCTCGTTCGTCGGGCAGGCTGTTGTAGTCAATGTTGACGGAAGTGGAGCCATCCTTGACGATGAGCACCTCCTCCTGCTGGCGGATCCCAAACTTGACGACCGAGAAGACGCCAGCTGCCAAAACGAGGATGGAGCAGAAGACCTGGACTGCTCTGGAGACTATCAGCAGAATGCGGGGCGTTTTAAGAACCATCATCGTGCTCCGCCACTGCCTGTGCTGTCCATCAGATTTCATCCGAGGCCAAGGGTTCGCGAAGGGAGTGGAAGAGTTGGCGGTGCATGAAGATGATGCCAGGCGTGACGCGATCGTGTGGGATGATTCTCGTGGGTGATGCGTGGTGGTGGTGGCGGCGGTGGTGATGATGATGTCGTGGTGCCGTGCTGCAGCGCTCACGGCTGCTGTTGAGGCGTCAGTTGGGTGACCGTGCACAGGCGCATCCGTCGACATTTACGATATGCCTGGGAGGAGGAGGAGGAGCAGGAGGGACAGAGGGAGGGATGGAGGGGATATCCGGACAGTCCTGCGGAAGATGATACCCCCGGAGCCTGCGATCGATCAAATGAACGGCCTGGTGTGGATCCGTGACCGTCGAGGCAGAAAGCGGCGGGCGTGCGATCACACGCAAGTGGCTGTTGGCGCCAGCGGAAGTCCCTCTCGCGGAGACTGACGGGCTGAGGAGATGTGGCACTGCGAGGCCTAGGACAAAATGCGGAAGGTTGTATACGTATGCTGTGCCGGGAGGAGGAGAAAGTTAGAGTTTCAACCCCGGAGCCGAGCGAGAGAGTGAGTGAGGAGCGGTTCTCTTTGTGCTGGCTGGCTGCGCTGTCCGCCCAACAGGCTGCACGCACGCGCAGGAGGGATGCAGATGGTTTGAGGGAGTGAGGACAGGGAGGTGAGCAGGTCTGAGTGGTTGATGGGAGGGATTTGAGGCCCACGATGCAGCGTGGATGGCTTGATGGCCGGGCGAAGCTTTGTCTTGGCCGGCAGCGGACATCCGGATGCGAACTTGGCAAATGCTTGTTTGCGCAGGCACCGTCTTTGGCCCGCCGCGCTCCTCCGACGGCTGCCGGGAGAACATTGAACGCCCGTCGACAGGGGCCTCCGCCAGTTCCCAGACGCCGTTCGGGTCTCGGCACGGCGCCGTCAAGTGCTGGGAACGAGAAGACGAGCACGAGGGCGAGCACGAGACGAGCACAAGACGAGCACGAGACGAGCACGAGGGAGCACGAAAACGAAGACGAAGACGAAAACGAAGACGAAAGGAGGCTCCGTCCACGAGCCTGCTGCTTACATAAGAGTCAGTTGCCCCGGGACTCCGCGTCGACGTCGCGACGCGTTGCGGTTACACGAATCGTCTGGCGATCGGTGAAGGATCAGCTTGGCGTCGGTGCCGCTTGGCGGTCTTGGATGCCGCTGCTGAGTCATGGCTGCCCCGCGCCCCGTCGTCTATCCTCTTCTCCTACTACCACTACTATATTATCATCACCACCACCACTACTACTACTACTACTACTACTACTACTACTACCACTGGTAAGTACGCCATGCTCCGTCGCCTCTCGACGATCGAGACATCGATCTCTCAGCTGCTGACCCGGTCCTCCACCGCGCTAGGTTCCAGTCTCCCTATCCACGCCCCGCATCGACGGCCGCGCGTGCAAAGCACCTCCCCCTCGAGGCCACTCCTGCTGCTACTCGCCAATCGCCTGCGCGCAACCATGGCATCCGCCGTCGAGCTCGACCTCACCGGCATGGACGCCGCTCGCGTCTTCCCAGTCGGTCCCTCCTGCAGCGCGCGCAAGAGGCCAACGTCGCCGACGGACGAGACCGGTGACAAAGACGCCGCCTCCACCTGGCCGCAGAAGATCAGGGCGTACGGCCATTGGGACCAGCGCATCACGCCCCAAGCCGGCCTCACTACCCATGCCCGTCGAGATCGCGCCCTACAGCGAGCTCGAGCCCTTCTTCGACCATCTCTCCAAAGACCTCTCCGCCGCCGAGTTTGACGCCCACTTTGACGCCTCCCATCAGATCAAAAACCTCGACCCGGACCCGTCCAAACCGTTCGAACCCGGCCACGAGACCGGCTACAAGACCGAGTTTTTGGAATTCCCCCGCGGCGTCGTCTACTCGGACCACCGCATGGACCTCTGCAAAATGGTCGTCGGTCCGACCTCTATCGGTCCCCTCATGAACTCCCTCGAGTCCAATACCTTTATCCAACACTTCCTCCTCGGCAACAACATCATCGGCCCAACCGGGGCCGCCGCCATCGTCGACTTCCTCGCCAAGCGGCCCGCCGCAATGCGCACCTGGTATCTGGCCGGCAACTGCATCGACCCCGCCTCCTTTGACGACCTCGTCGACGCCATGGTCCGCAGCCCCGTCATCGAAAACCTCTGGCTCAAGCGGAACCCCCTCGGCCCCGCCAGCGACAAGTCCCTCTTCAAGCTGCTCTCCCAGCTGCCCCGTCTGCGCACCCTCGACCTCGACCAGACCGACCTCGACGACGCCTGTCTCGCCCGCCTGTTCTCCAAACTCTGCGACCACTTTAGCGACTTTCTCCCCATCGCCCCCCCTTCCCCGCTTCACTCCCTCTACCTCAACGGCGTCGGCCTCCTCCCCGGCCCCACCTCCCTCGAAGACCCTTCCCAAAAATCCGCAATGTCGCACATTGCCGTCTTCCTCTCCCAGCAAACCTGCCAACTCACCTCCCTCTACATCGCCAACAATCTCCTCGGCGACGCCGGCTGCACCACCCTCGCCACCGGCCTCCAGAAAAACAACTCCCTCGAGCGCCTCTCCCTGCAATCCGTCGGCGCCTCCAGCACCGGCCTCTCCGCAATCTTCACCGCCCTCTCTTCCCACCCCCGCATCAAAATGTTCGACGCCGGCCAATCATACGCCACCATCGACCTCGGCATGCAATTCAACATGCTCGACGACGCCGCCGTCCCCGCCGCCCTCGCCCTAATCTCCTCCGAATCCCTCAAATACCTCGATCTAGGATATACCAGCATGACCCAAACCGGCCTAAACAAGCTCTTCGAGGCCGTCGCAAACAACCAAACCCTCCTCTTCTTCAACGCGCGCAGCATCATCGAGCGCGCTCGGGATCCGCCCCGCGTCAACCAGATGGCGCATCGACTTAGAGCTGCGGTCAGACGCCGGATGGTAGACAACGTCGCCGCCGAGTTCGACGGTATGACCTACGAAACCTGGTTCAATAACGAGCGTCGCTGGCTGGTCAATGATCGCGAGGACGTGCGCGCCATCGACAGCGTGTACCGGAACCGGGATGCGGGCATGGCGCGCCGCGGGCAGATGGTGCTGAAGAAGTGGTGGACAGAGGAGAACAAAGATATCTTGCAGCAGGCGAGTGGCCGCAGCTGCGCCTTGGTAAGACCTGCAGGCCGACAAGGGCAGCCTGAGGCCGAGGCTAGTGCCTAGACTGGTTTGGGAAACTTTTCTTTTACATTTTGGAGTATTTGGCTAGCCCTCAAAATTTGTTGTATATTATTATGCCATCTTGACCTCGTAGTGTGCCATCTCTACTATTCTGACAATCGATACTGGCGTCCTTTCAAAGCGAACCCTCAAACTATAGGAGCTCTCCAGCTGCAGGATCTCTAACAACAGCTCGGTATACGCGCATGTCCGATCTTATGGGATAGCAGTTTGAATAAAACTGAAATTCCACTAGTTGTAAATTGCTCAGCGCATGATTGCAAGCTAGCAGCAACAGGGCAGATCTGGCATGCATAAATCAAACAAATCGTAAACCATCTCATGCACCAATTCCCCCCCCATAGAATAAAAATATACTAGCATCCTCTCAAACCCCCAAGCCAAACACGCTGCACACCTGCTAGCTTGATCCTGAGTTTCGCAAACCTTAAATATACATACGCCCTCCATGCATGCAATCGGGACCGACTGTCGAACCGTGCGTGCGACGCGCATGCACTTCTCGTGCATACACTTGCAAGTTCAAGCCCTATCCAACTACGCCCACCGCTGCAGTGCAGACAGCGTTATCTGAAGTCTAGTGTACTTTGCCATCGCGGGTCCAGATCGATTTCTTCCAATGCAAGTCAGGAAGGGGGGTGGGTTGCTCTCCGTTCCTCCGCGGCCTGTCACAATCAATGTACATGCGTGCACGCATACATGAAATGGCAAATGATGGCAAAATCAAATATGCATGACTGCATTGTACAAACACGCGACACCCATGCGGCCGCCGCGGCTCTTGAATCTCTGTCTTGAGATATGCTCGATGTGTATTCGGGTGCGGGTGCATGCACCGGGGCCAGAGACGGGCGTGCTCGTGGTCAGCCATCTATCCTTCCTTTGTAGATAGCATACGCGTCCGGCGCATCACCTGCACACTGGTCGGGATCGTAACGGGCTTTGGACGATATCGATGCCTTCAAGGTGCACCCCGTCAAAGACACGTTTGGACGAGTAGATAGAGATACCTTGAAATTGGACATTGCTATAAACTCAAATTGGTATTACAAGCCGTGGGTATACTAGCATACATTGTACATGCAAACAATAAAAAATAATGATACAAAAATCTAAAAACATACTTTACTTTTACCTTCTCTTTCTCCTTCTCTTTAACCACTAAAAATAACCGCAGGCCGTGCATTCTCGCCTGCTCGCGCACTCAAACATCATGTAGGTATGAGGCCTTGCATGTATATCAGCATATGGCGAGCGAGCGGATGGCTTGCCCGTTGCATCGATGCATGTATCAAACTACACCCGTGCAACACATAGGATCAAACATTTGCTCGCTGTCGAGAGAAGGTTGGTTGCATAACAAATTGGTAGGCCACACCAGGGGCCTGGGTATTGTTGTAATGTCATTTGCCGCTCGGCGGCGTAAGCCTTCTGTCCCGGATTGATCATGAACATGGCAAGGTATGTGTGGCGAAGGCGGGAACAGGGAATGGGAAGATCATTGTGAATGTCGTGGATATGGTACTAATGCTGCCACCACCACATAGTTGAGTGGTGGGGATGGCAAAAGTGGTTGGACCGGGGGTAGTGGTAGACGAGGTTGTGCTGGAACCGGTCGAGGTGGAGCTGGTAGACCCGGTCGAGGTGGAGCTGGTAGATCCAGTTCTAGTCGAACTGGTAGACCTGGTCCTAGTCGAGCCAGAAGATCTAGATCTGGAACTAGTCACCGTCGAGCTGGTGGACACGGTCGTTTGCGGGCTACTAGTAGTTTCGGTGCTTCTGGAGCTCGTAGAAGGTGTCGTGCTGCTAGACCCCGTCGAGCCAGTGGAAGTTATCGTCGAACGAGGCGTTGTGGTGGTGGTGGTAGACCCTCCATTTGGACTGTAAGAAGTTGAAGTGCGAGGAGTAGTGGTTGTTGGATATGGCGGGGGGCTAACAGGCGGATAGCTGATTGTCGTCGATGCCGGCACATTTTGCGGATACGCCGGTGGTACCGTATAACGTGCGCCAAAGCATGAGCACGCGCTGGAAACCTTTGCAGTCGATGAAGCATATGCGGCCAGAAACGTGGGGTAGGCGTACTGGGCGCATGTAACTTTCGTAGCCAGGTACTTTGGGCAGAATGTTGATGCGCAAGCCTTGAGCAATGGGTCGAGGTTGCAGTATCCGGGATAAGCATAGTCGATTGGTGCTGCTCGTGGTTGATACGCTTTCTTAGCCCTACCGCGGTACTGGGCAGGTACACCCCGCCTTTTAACACCACCGCCACCGCCAGCGCATGTCGTGGGCGTGACCGTAACTGTCTGAGTGAATGCGGAAGGTGTGAAACTCCATGTAGTAGTAGTGTAGGAGGTCCGTGTACAAATCCCACCACCGGTTGGGGTCGTGTGAGATGCGGCTGTTATAATGAGGGGCCGGATTCCCTGGAAGGTAGCAGCCGGGGACGTGTTGTCTTGGAAATTCAAAGTGGCGACTCCCATCCAGTCCTTGTTTAAGATGGGGCAGCTGATAGTCTGACTAGTTGTCGTTACGGCTAGGGGATAGCATGTCGTAGTGTATGTTGTTGCACCAGTATTTACATAAGTTATCGTTGGGATTACCGTTGTACCGGTTACCGAGGGACAGGATACAGCAATGACCGGGGTGGCGTCGAACGCGCCAGCAAAACCAAAGTAGTCAGCAGTGCCTGTAGGGAAGGCATATGATACGTCTGCTCCGGCCGTGCAGCTTCCCGGGGGACCATCACAGAAGCTGGAGAAAGTGCAACCCATTTTGTCAATGCCCTTTTGAAATGAGTTTGAATATGGTGGCGGGTAGGGTAGAAAGAGACTAGGAAGCAGGCCACTGAGTTAAGGCGCTGTTGAGTACACTTCCAAGTTGAGAGGCGGTTGGGTGGTGAGGAGGTTGATTCCATCGTATCCTCGTCCTGCTTATATAGATTCAGCTGGTACCCTCCTCGAGCGTGAAGGTCCATAGCCGATATAGAATTATGGCTTGAGGACTGGTTCCCAGATACGCACTCAAAGCATCCGCCAATACCACATAATGCAATTGCCATTTGATCAAGCTTGAAGCTCGGCAGCTAGCCTTCAAGCATCGCTTGCAGGGCTTCAAGCTTGCTTCACTTAGCCCAGCCATCTATTTCTCTATGCCTAAACAGGCGGTCAACTTATTGTGCCATACTATCCGGATTCGTGATACGTTCTTTTCGGGATGTGAAGCCACCTCGATCTGGAGTGGCTCCAAGGGCTTGGGCGTGAGCCTCAGGTCGCATTGAGGGGTCCCTGTGCTATATTGGAGCCTGGCCGTTCAGGCGAAAGTGCGAAGCATCAATACGAGACTACCCGTTAAGGTACGGCCGATTAGATACAGGCTGAGAACAACACGCTCGGCGTGATTCTTCTTGAAGCGTATTGTGGCTCAGGCCCGCAACAGCATGATGTCCACGGAGACAGCGCCTGCAGGGCCTTGAGTCGTTTGAGCGGGCCCCTGGAAGACGGTAGATGTTAACACCGACGGGTTTAACGTGTACACTAGGATAGTTACGGGAGTGGCTGACCTGTATGCACCCGAGGCTGCCGCATGCACCGCGATCGGTGGATAGATGCACCCACCCGCACAGGTGCGCCTGCGGGTACATTACAGCCGTCCAATGGTAGTATCTCAGGATTGATCGATGCAGATAGCAATGTCGACCCCGCCAAGCCTGGAAGTGATGTCTCTCGGGTCTTGGGACTTGCGTTCAACCTATAGAATTTACGGTATCCGATGCGTATGTGTGGGCGTGGCAGACGTGATCGATCGCGTCCGGCTGGTCGTGGTGGCATCGCTGTGGCATCGCGTGCAAGCCACGCAGACAGAGCTCGAACAGACGAATCACCTGGGCGTCCTATCCAGGGCCAGTAGAGTGCCTGGAGTAGTAGCTTCCAAAGGCGCTCCTGCTACACTCTTAGCCAAAGCTTATTATGCTTCGGGTCGGCAGTCAATGCAATATCGATACGGGTGACACGCATTCCTGTTTGAGATTAATAGTGAGTCCTTTGCTATCCCCGATACAATCGTAACAGCGGAATCATGCAGAGAGGTTCGCATGGCAGAATTAGCGAACCTTAGCGAGGGCCGTAGACCCGAACATGCCATCAATTCTTGCGATAGCTGAGGGGATGTGTGATGTTTGGAGAGCAGGGGCGCGTTTGGTCCGTTTGGTGTCGCAAGTCGCGGCTGTTCATTCAGCTGTTGGCTATGAATACCTCGGCATATAAGCTAATTGGGACGAGATTGATTTGGAGGGGATGCGGTGTCGCGAGCCAGAACTGCTGCGGGGGGGGATTTCATGGGTTTCGACCCCTGATATGCATATCGCCACCCTCGGCCACGGTTCGGCTAAGGCGTTGGTTGAGGAAATGCGCATAATAGGCGGCAGCTGGACTGAGAACAATTATAGAGTCGTCCCAGCTGTGGGCAGCAGTTGGCATATCGACAAGCTACTCAAGTAGATTCAATATCAAATGGCATGTTTGGCCACAAACGGAAACAGTAGTAGTATCAGTCGAGAAAGTTGAAAGAGCGAGCACCTCCAAAGACCGGCAGCTTATGCACGCGACAGCGTTCTCAGGAGGTCCGGTCTGCCTAATCGAATACGGCTCTCCATTCTCTACCGGAGCCCATGCTCTAACGATACACGTAAAAGAACACCTTCAGACGAGGGCAAAACGCCAGAAGCCTGTAGCCAACTAAAGCGTCCCAATATACTGGTGATATCCCATGAAACCAATCCCAAAATAAACCGCCGATATGTGAGAGATGTCTCCTCCCGTGGTATCTGAAGGTCCACCAACTCTGCCCCGCCAACGCCCTTACTTTGCATACTTTCTCGTCCACTCTCTCGCGGTCTTCGCAAACTGATCGTAGTTGTTCTTGTATTCGTCCGCGATGCCCGTCTCCACTGCGTCGTCCACATTCGGCTCGTTCAACAGTCCTGCCGCCATTTCCAGCACCTGCGAGATCTTGCAGGAGGGCTTCCAGCTTTCCGAGCGCAGAATGCCTAGACACATGGATCCCTTTTCATCATTGGAGACGTTTGGGTGGTAGATTTTTGTCGTGAACGAGAGGGTAGGCGGCTTAAAAGGGTACTCCATAGGTAACTCTAGGCGAAGGGTGAAGGCGCCGCCCTTTGTGGAAAACGAGGGGTGTTAGTGTGCCGGTATCGTGACAGCGGGGCACGCGGGCAGACGGCTGTTAAGGGGTCGGCGGAATACGTACAGCGTATGGCGAGCTTGCAGGAGCGGTGAGTATGACATTCCACTTGAACAGATCCTCTTCGGAGACAGGGCCCGCGGAGATTCCTGGTGCCGGCTTCTCGTTAAACTCTTTGAGCTCTTTCGTAATCCTCTTGACTGCGGCCATGGCGGTGGAAAAGATTGCGGCCTCGGATCAAAAGGCTGGCGAAGATTTCAAAGGGCGTGATTTCTGACGTTGGAGGTCGAGGAAGGAAGATGTTTAGATGCGAGAGAGAGAGAGAGAGAGAGAGAGAGAGAGAGAGAGAGAGAGAGAGAGAGAGAGAGAGAGAGAGAGAGAGAGAGAGAGAGAGAGAGAGAGAGAGAGAGAGAGAGAGAGAGAGAGAGAGAGAGAGAGAGAGAGAGAGAGAGAGAGAGAGAGAGAGAGAGAGAGAGAGAGAGAGAGAGAGAGAGAGAGAGAGAGAGAGAGAGAGAGAGAGAGAGAGAGAGAGAGAGAGAGAGAGAGAGAGAGAGAGAGAGAGAGAGAGAGAGAGAGAGAGAGAGAGAGAGAGAGAGAGAGAGAGAGAGAGAGAGAGAGAGAGAGAGAGAGAGAGAGAGAGAGAGAGAGAGAGAGAGAGAGAGAGAGAGAGAGAGAGAGAGAGAGAGAGAGAGAGAGAGAGAGAGAGAGAGAGAGAGAGAGAGAGAGAGAGAGAGAGAGAGAGAGAGAGAGAGAGAGAGAGAGAGAGAGAGAGAGAGAGAGAGAGAGAGAGAGAGAGAGAGAAAGAAGAGAAGGCTTCAGACCTGTGTGTGGTTTGACTCAAATACATGTACAAAGGCGCAGCTTCAGTCGGCCAGGGCACCCAACTGAACTGGTGACAAATCTGCTGGCAAGCTGAGAAAGAGAGGACTTGGCCAATCCTTGGGAATTACCCCAGATGATAGGTCGACCGCCCCGCCCTGGTCGTGTCGACGTGTTCTGGCGGTGGTGATGCTCTTCGTGGTGTTTTCAGCCTTGCCCCTCCCCGGGGGATTGGATCGGGGTTGTTCCCGGGATTCTCGTTCCGGGCAGCTCCCCGGAGGCGATATCACAAATCTTCACACACCATCCCACAACCCTCCGCCGACGTCGACACTCTAACAGAACCACCGCGCCCGTCGGAGAAGAGGTGATGCCATTCGGCATAGGCAACCAGCTTGCCAATGCCAATCCTCCGACAAGCACGCCGCCAGATACATTGCCCGCGCTTGAACGACCGGCGCTTCATGAGGTCGAGCACAGCGACCCCCCAAGGGCCACTGCGCCAGAGACGCCCAAAACATGGAGGGAGCAGCTATTCGGAAACCAGTTCCTCACGGCAGTACGCACTCCCAAGCGCACCGTATCGTATGCGCAGCTAACTGATGCAGTGACCATCTATAGGGCGTTGGCGTCGTCGGCTTGACCGCCGGCCTCGCCCTCGCGCGCAAGTCTTTCACGATTCTCTCCCAGGCCGTCGTCCGGCACTACCTGGTCACCCTCGAGATCCCTATCCGCGATCAATCGTACCCGTGGTTCCTCCAGTGGATCCATCAGCACCAGCGGGACCTCGCACAGGCCAATCGAAGCTCATCTCTAGCGAATGCCCCACCAGTCTCACCGTTCAGGTCGCCAATTACCTACCTCTTCACCCGATACACCCCTAGAACCCACCATCTATCCGTCGCCACCGCTCTCTCCCGTCACGATAACGGCAGCATCAGTACCTCCTTCTCTCTACTGCCTGGCATCGGCAACCATGTATTCCGCTACAAGAACGCATTCATCCGCATGTCTCGCACGCGAGAGCTCAAAAACCTTGACCCGAACGGCACGCCCTGGGAAACAGTCTCGTTGACGACCCTCTATGCCCACCGCCACATCTTCACCGAGCTGCTCACTGCCGCGCAAACCCAAGCGCTCAAGAGCCAGGAAGGCAAAACTGTCGTTTATACTTCCTGGGCGACAGAGTGGCGACCCTTCGGCCAGCCGCTGACAAAGAGGCCGATCAGCTCCGTTGTCCTTGACAAGGGTGTCAAGGAGGCAATAGTCAACGACATGACCGACTTTCTCTCTTCTAGCAAATGGTACCACGATCGCGGGATACCCTACCGTCGCGGCTATCTTCTCCACGGCCCCCCGGGGAGCGGAAAGTCGAGCTTCATCAAGGCCCTCGCAGGGGAACTAAACTACGATATCTGTTTGGTCAATCTGTCCGAGCGGGGCCTGACAGACGACCGTCTGAACCATCTGTTGAGTAACATGCCGACGAGGAGCATCGCCTTGCTGGAAGACGTGGATGCGGCCTTTGCCAACCGAAGACAGAAGAACGAGGAGGGCTACTCGGGCGCCAATGTGACTTTCTCGGGGCTGCTAAACGCGCTAGATGGCGTTGCCAGCAGCGAGGAGCGGATTCTGTTCTTGACGACGAACTTCAAGGAGAGGCTTGACGAGGCTTTGGTGCGACCGGGGAGGGTCGATATGGCGGTGGAGATCGGATTAGCGACGGAGTGGCAGGTTGAGAGGATGTTTGAGCGGTTCTACGGTGGCGAGGATGGCGAGCTGGATCCCGGACAGCGCAAAGCTGTAGAGAGACTCTGCAAAGAGTTTGTGGAAATCCTAAGAGCGTCTGGCGCGTTTGACGGGCCAGGAAATAACGGCATCAGCACGGCGGAGCTGCAAGGATTGTTTGTATATCACAAACGGGGACCGGCAGAAGCCGTCGCGGCTGTTCGGACAATGATGGAGAAAAAAACAAGGCCATAGAGCCGTCTTACGGGTCGGGTAGCCCATGAAGCTACCTGACGTCCAGGATTCAGAGTATTCAATGTATATAATAGCTAGATAAGTGTGTATTCCGTGTAGATATAAACAGGTTGGGTTACTAAGTAGTATATTCCATGGTATCACTATCGATCACGGGGTTTGCAAACGCCAACCGCTCTCTTGCCTAGGCGGGTATTCCGAATAGCATCAGCACTGACGAGAACCAAACAATATCCGAGGACCCATCTACTCATACCCAGATAGAGACTTTCTCTGGATTCTGGCTAGCAGAGTAGCACCACCCCGTATTTTGGGAGTCGGCAAGCTTATTTTGGCAGACCCCGCCACCAATGTGACATCCACAACGACAATCCAACAACCCGCAACACTATGTTGACAATGCATAATGCGATACTCTGAAACGCGCCTAGTAATTAAAAGGCAAATGTTAGCATGTTGCCCTGTTGGGTTTCTCCGGGGCCTAGGAGATATTGAGGGGTTGTTGCAAGGATGTCGGACAGACTTCTATAGCACCTCGCTCGCCTGATCGAGTTGAATTCTAAGCCTGGTAGGAACTGATGAGCCAACTCTTAGTCGAAAGCGTGGCTTCGGCATTAGCAGGCCCCGAGACGAAACTTTGCAAGGCCCGTATGCACTCATTTGTCGGTGTTCTTTCTCCACTGGCGCAGTTTGCTAGCCCTCCTAGATAGCATTCGTAGCGAGGGTGAATATAAAGTCCTCACATTGCTGGGCCTCCGACAGTTCCTATTCATCGATCAAGACGGTGAGGGTGGCTCCACTGCACATGCATAACCTTTCTTCCTGTGCTTGTCGAGCTCTCGCGCTATAGTAATAGAGTGCAGACAGCGTGCGCTACCTGATCAGAGCACACAAGGTACCGATATCGTTGGTCGGAGCACATCGCATCTCCTACAGGGTTCCTAAATGATCTCAGCTACAATACCAACTTGACATGGACGGCTGAGGCCGTCCATGCGAGTCATGACTTGTGAGTTCCAAAGGAGTCGGGTGGATGCCGCGGTCGACTAGCTCGAATATTGAATGTGCTTGCAAATTGCCCCGCGCGGGCGTCGGTTGGCAGCACACAAGAGGAGGGGTATTTGGAAGGAGTGATCCGGTGGACTGTTCTGTCGCCGTGTAGGTTCTGCTTGCGGTGTGGTTCCGTCCGGATCAATTGCAACTGCTGTGATATCAGACGTCTGATGGTCCGGTTCAACTATGATATCTCTGCCCACGCCGAGTAGACATTTAAGCCCCTTCTGTCGCCCTGCACTCTCCATCTCTCCCTCTCTCACTCTCCATCCTCCTCTCCACATCGAGCTCAAGTGACTAGACCGGACTTGAAACGGCAATCTTGCATCTTTGTTTTTCCTCAATCGCCTCCTACGCAGTCGCTTGCCCAACGACTTGTGCTCCATCCTCCTCGCTCTTGACCACCGCCAGCCAACATGAACGGTATCAAAATGTTCATCAACTTGCTCTTTTGCCTCTTTGGGCTCCTCGCCTTGGTTCCACTCTCGTCGGTAAGTCATATATACTCCCATCATATCGACAAAGCCCTGTATTCCTTTCATTTCGGGCCTGACGGTACCCCGGTTGTCATAACAGTCCACCACCGACCTTGTCTCCAACCAGACCTTCTCCGAGGACGAACACGGCAACCACTTTGTCCACCTCGGTGGGCACAAGCTGAAAGTAGTTGACCTAAGGGTCTCTGGCGAGTACTCCCCTGGTGGCCCAACCTACGATCTTACAGGCAGCTCGATCCAAGTAAGTCATCCTCCCAGCAACTATAACCGCTCCCAAAGCTGCCTTGCTAACGTGCTCGCCGCACCAGACCGTGTTCCAGAAGGTGAAGCAGTCACCTTACTACAACGAATCTGCCTGGCTGAACGTAAGTTGTTCCATCACGGCAAGAAACATGTCTCCGCTGTGGACATGCGCTGACTGGTCACTTGGCACATAGCACACCATGCCCCGCAAGCGCAGCCTCCACAAACGGGCCAAGCAGATATACACCTGTCAAAGGTTGCTAGGGACAAACCCGATAGCAATCAAGCCCGACGATGTGCAGCCGGCAATCGACTACCTGCGCACCAAACAGATGGCACGTGCGTACTGCTATGCAGCCAGTAACACTTGCACCGTCCTCGCCTGCCACAACTTGGCCTCCGTCGTCCTGTGCAGCTGGCGCAAGGATACCGTCCGCATCTACTGCGGCGACGTTGCCGGGCCCATTGCCCAGCACCTCAAGGACACCATGGTTCGGGACAAGTCGTCGGCAATCCGCAACATCGAATTTTGGCAGCCGTGTACTGGAGACCCGGGCCCAACCTGGTTCTCCGGCCTAAGCTTCTGGGACGAGGATCCGACCTGGAGCATACACATCTATCGTGTGCCGGGTGCAAAGTGTAAGGCCTGAGTCTGTTGTTTCTTGTCCTTTCCAGGTCGGTTGACTCCCTTTTGGGAACCGACCTGCCTGTATATCATTTCGTGCTTGGGTTCTTCTTTCCTGTTCTATAGTCTCTGCGAATGAATTAACTGTTCGCGTTTGTAATATTTCTTAGGCGTTCGTGTCTTCGTGGAGGCCGCCATCAGATGCACAACAATTCTCCGTCTTCGTAGCCATATAGGATTTCCCTGATAAGATCTTGAATCCCATGACTCAGCTACCCTTTCTAGTTCCAGTTTATGAACACCAACGGTCCCGTGATACCGTCCTGAACAGGGCGGCCGGTCTAGAGCCCAACGTAGTTTCTGCTTCAGAGCTGCAGAGCAGCATAAAGTTTTGGTGTTCGGGCGGATGGTCATAATTGACACCAACAAGAAGGGTATAGGCAGACCATTTTTCCCCTGCCATCCATGTGAATCTGTGGGGTATACTGCGTGCCTGAAGATATCTGCGGGAGTGTAGTACCATGTCCTCCCCGCGAGGAGGGCATAGTTCATCGAAAAAATGGTTAGAGCTGCCCCTCTCATAGGACTTGGATTGAATGGGTTTTCTGAAGTGAGCCTCCTCCTCGCCGTATAGAATATTGTTTATAATACAACATGTCTAAACTCCATATCCCGCGAGGTCACCATGATATATCACGAACCATTCTCGCCCAAGATTCACCCCATGTGTGCATGGTTTGATTAGGCGTCGTGTGCTCATACGCACGGCCAACGGCATAGACTCTCTAGATCTCTTTGACCACCTATAAGGAAACTGCCACCAATTTTTCTATGCTAGTAGAGCGGTTCGATTCATAGAATATAAATTGTGAGAAATAACAGACGGATCTATAACTATCTGCATATTTAGCCTGTTGAGCTTGATTTGACCATGAACCATGGAAGGTCTGCAATGGAAGGGGACTGTTTGAGCTGATGTTCGAGGCTAGTGCGATCTCTAGCACGCTTGTTAGGGTACCACGCACATCGGCGCGCGTTTTCCAGCAGTGAGTGGCATTGGATATAAGAACCGTAGAAGCCGAAGTCTCTATAGATTTGGGTTGTTGCCAAGATGTTTTTTCGAGGTTAGTCGTAATACTAGATATATAGTTGCTAAGTGAAACTGCAGACTGCGAGATTGCTCACGATATCTCGTAGCAGAGTAAAGTAATGGTCCCCCTGTAGTCGCGCAACTGCCCGAGCGAGGTTAAATACATGTATTTTATGTATTCCAACTTCCGAAGAGCAGAACGATGCTGCTGGGACACATCTGATCTTTTGGAACAGTCGACCCATTTTTAAGGTCTACTTTTATCCAACTAAATGTGAGGGTACCAGGTCATATAAGTCTCACAGCACAAATAAATCCCCATCCCACCGTTCAAGATATTTGAACTCACAAATTTTACATTTGACGGCCACGGAGTCCCATATATGTCGCAGATACCACAGAGCCAACTCGCCCAGCTAAAAAGCTGTGGCCATGGTGGGAAAGTGTCGGTCGTCTTCCAAATCTAGGGAGCTTGATATGGCGGAGGGTTTCGAATTCTTCGACTGGTCGTCATCACGAATAAATTCAATAGTCTCTACCCAGGCATCATCAATATTTCGATAGTATATCGGTATATTCAACCCGTTTTAGTCACTGATCTGCCAATATACACCCGCCTACCAGCAATGGGTCACGCCGTTTCATAAACCGGTATGTGGCATAGATTTTTACTTAGCCCGAACGATAGTTTCTTCGACGAAAAAAAGCCCCAACCCATAGACCATGACAACCAGCCCAAAATATGGTTTAGGGGGGACTTGGTACTTGTATATAGTATTCTGCAGCCATGTCCATAGAGTTGTGGAAACACGAGTAGCCAGACTAATTTTACATGACCAAGACCCAGGTAGACCTTACCGAGGACCACTTATAGGGTCATGCGTCATAGGATATCGTGCAAATATATATAGAGAGAGGTATGACATCGATAAGAGCAGGGAAGCAGCCTTGTAGCTGGGAACAGGACTGGCGATGCTTGACCCAGATTAGGGGCAGGATGTAGATGACAAGGTAGAATTATGGAAAGGGAGAGGATATTCCTGAGCTATATAGCCACTGAGCCGAACCCACACCGTGCGTGGAATACAGCGGAATATCGCGGTTGTGACTGTTTTTAGCGTGCTCTAGTGTTATCTTCAGTGTTAGAGCTCTCTCAGTATCTCGTACCTGCGGGAGACTGAATAGAACGGAGCGCCGGAGAACAGCTTTGAGGCAACTCTAGCGCCCTAGCAGAACCCGGATTTTACATATGACTACCCCACAATCCGTCATTCTGTATAGTGGCCCCCATTTGCCCAAGGCCAGACATCCTTGCAAAGCCAACATGACATATACACATACCCAAAGCTCCATAGCAAGGTAACATTGTTCCATAAACCAAGCACCTCTCTGAGAACAATAGGTCAAAAGTTTAGATGCTTTCTAAGCATGGTGATGATATTCCCGCAGCAGATTTAAACTAATTTATGCTCACAAATCTCCAAGACATCGATATATTACTCAAACAACCCTTGTGAAACTGCATTACAATCTGTATATAGGGGTTGAGCGGGTGAGCGGGTGAGCGGGCGAGAGCATGCGGCAGAAAAATACGACAGAGTATTGTGTTGTAGAATCAACGGACAAAGCACATATTCAGGAGCTCATAGTAAATACAAATCCTGTCTATATCTAATTTGTGCGCGTCCGGGGGTCTTGACACTTGTTGTAACCCAATAAATTAGGGTTTTATCGTAGTAGCGCCAACCAAGCCGCCTGTATATGTATACCGTCCACAGCCATACAAGCAATGCCGCTTAGTACCAGATCTAGATCTCAAGACGCAAACAGGTGCCATGGCTACTCCAATATAAAAACGTAATTACGACTGTTGTATTATTATAACATTGTGCACATATCATACAATCTAACGGGATCCGGTCACATTTCACACTCCCCAGAAGACAACCACTAAAAGTCTCTAAAGTACCGATCCCAGTTCCCATCATCCCCTTCAAAACTAAAACCCCCGAAGTGCACATCCTCTTCCTTCCTCCCGCCGTCCCGCCCCCACCAGCTGCCCCGCGTAACAACAGGGCTGAAACTCGCCTCGGTAAACTCAGTCGAAAAGTTCTCCGCCATCGCTGGATCCGTAATCAATGGTGCGATCGGTGGATCCAGCTCGCGGCGCTCCAACTTCTTCCAATTGATCTTGCGAAAGAATCTATGCTTCTGGATCGTGGCGAGATCCTGGGGCATCTTGTACCCAAGGCGCTTCGTTGGCTCCTTGCGCAACAGGCGAGTGAGCAAGTCCTTCGAGTCCGGCGAAAGGTAAAATGGCAGCTTGACCTTCTGCTTGTTAATTTTGTTGAGAATCTGGGTGTTATTTTGGCCAGCTACCAAAGATATTGTCAGCACCACCGTCGAGATCAAGAAAGGTCGCTGTGCAAACTTACGGAAAGGAGGGCTCCCTGTGAGTAAATCGAAGAGTAAGGCCCCCAGGCTCCACCAGTCAACCTCAAAGCCATAGGTTTTGCCCTCCAAGACCTCTGGCGCCATGTATTCTGGCGTCCCGCTCAAGCTCTTGCATCTTGCCCCGTCTTCGGCAACTTTACTCAATCCGAAATCAGTCAGAAGCAGATGGCCCGAGGCGTCAAGGAGGCAGTTCTCTGGCTTCAAATCACGGTAGACCACTCCCACGTTACGGTGTAGGTGATCGAGCGCGAGAACAATCTCCGCACTATAGAACGCTGCAGTATCCTCGGGGAAGATCCTCTCCGCCGCCAAGTAGTTGAACAATTCACCGCCTTGCGCATATTCCAAGATGAGGTAAAGTTTCTGGTGATCCTGGAATGCGAAGAACAACTTAACCACGAATGGATGGCGAACAGACTCTAATATGGCGCGCTCCGTTTTGGTCTGTTCGATCATCCGTTTGTGAACCTTGATCGAGGCCTTCTTGAGTTGCTTTTGCGCATAGAGGCGACCGGTTGCTCGATGGCGGACCAAAAGGACAGTACCGAATCTAGCTTTTGATAAGCAACGTAACAGACGTGAAACATGAAACAGGCTGGCTGCATGGTTTACTTACGTCCCCTTCCCCAGCATGGTAAGCGGCTCAAAGTCTTCCGCACACATTTTGCGCTTCTCAGGCACCTTGGGCACATGGTCGATAGCAATCCCGTTGCTTAACCCCTCCTCTGTGTCGCTCTGAGGGCCACTGCTATTCGGTGACTTTTTAGATCTTGCATAGGAAGAGATAAAGTCATGTTCCAAAGGGATTTCGTAAGAATCGCCTGATTGACTCTCCGGCGAGTAGGAATCACATTTGTGAAGAGAAAGCTGGGACATCAACTGCTCAGTTCCGATCTTGGTGTTGAGGGTAAGTTGGGGGATCTGGGCAGCCATGCTGGCCTCTCTCAGCGAAGTCGAGAGTGAGGATACGCTGGACCTGGGAGCCGGAGAAACCCCACGCCTCATAAAGATTGGGGAAGTTGCGGGGCTTTTGTCTCGGCCCAGGTCTAGGGCAGGCATCTTCTCCGCAGCCTTTAGTGCCTCGAGTCTTCGAGGGGGCAAAGCTGGGGACTCCTCGGCTATCTTTGAAGGTGGAGGAGCCGGCGACCGTGATGCCTCCTTGGCTTTCTTCCTTCGATCCCTGCGCTTGCGGCTTTTCGATCTGGATTCTCTATCTCCATTGGTCGCAGTCAAGGTTCCCAAGTTGGCGGGTCTCGAGTCTCGAGCCCTAAGGTCTTCAGAGTCATCGATCGCCACGTCATTGCTGGCACTTGGAATGTCATGGTCGACAAACAGAAGGGCCTGTTGGCCCTTGAGGACAACGCTCGAGCGCCGTCGATGCCTGGGATCGATTGGCTGGCTTGACCTGAAGACACTTGTGCTACTGGTGACAGTGACTGTGCTGTCAACCTCCCCCCGGATCGTGGTGGTCGTGGTGGTCGTCGAGGAAACGCCGGCAAACCCTGGAGAAATCCAGCTGTCGTCGTGAACAGGGAAAGACCGCTGTCGAGTGGTGCCACCCGGGGGCGGACTCCCTACTTGGAAGTCCGGGTCCACGGCATCAAAATGGAACATGTCCACAAGTCGATACACGTATGGCCGGTCCTTTGGTCAAGTCGGTGACGTGTTCGGCACAGCACCGTCGCAGATACTCGAAGCCTTCTCTCCAAGCCCCCGTGAGGGTTGCCGACCGGTTGCAGGTTTATCCCACTCTTCAAGCCCACGCTTTCCCCACAGGTTTAACGATGGTGGGGTCCCAGGGCAGCGTTGCGCAGTGCCTGAAACGAGCGATGCGTCGGGGCCGCCGAGATCAAGGTGCAAGGCGCCGGACCTTGGTGATCTCGAAGAAGAGAAGGAAGCCGCCGCCTCCGGTGACTAGAAGGGAAGCCGGAGAGAATGAAACGAGAACTGGAGAAGCGCTGAAGATGCCCATAAAGTGCGATTTCGTCATGTAGGTAACTACTGTCTGTAGAGAAGTCTGTCGAGCGGTGGTGTCGTCGAGGCGATGGAGATGATGTTTTGGGACAAAATGAGAAGGACTGCCGCTGGCGATGGGAGGAATGCTGAACAGCCAAGTCCGCACGTCTGGCCAACGCAAGAGAAAAACAACCTCGGTGGGGGACGCTATCCCACAACAAGCATCAGAACACCACCGCGGAACCACCCAAGCGACGGACCAGTCAGGAAGCCCGCCGTGCTCCAGATGGACTGCCTTTCCCTCCAGCAGAGTGCGGAGATGACCCCCGGCCATGCTGGAGACCCCGCCAAACGGCTACACATGGCAGACGCTCGCCGCTTCATGCCTGCGGCAGCCTTCCTCGGCAACGGCAATCTAGGAATCGCACATTGGGCCTGTGCAGGAAACCTCCCGGCCTGATGAAGCCAAGGGAGCAGAGATACTGGAACCTGGACCCGTCGTCCAATCTATATCGCTTCCAAAAGCGGGTAGCTTCCCGATGGAGAGAGACCACAAAGACCAACACCCAACATCCAACGTCCAACACAGGCAGGAACCCAGGAACCGAGATATCAACAGCGAATAGCAAAGACACGCACCTCAAGCCCAGTCTTTACAGGAGCGCAGAAATGGTTTCCCTGGCTTCGAGACTATGATTTCCCAGCCTTGGATATACTAGTTGTAGCATGTAGTGTCCAGGTATAGCAAGGCCTTCTCCTTGCATCAATGCCTCAGCGCAAGCGTCACTGCACCGCATAACGCTACAAGCCAATCTAGGGTTCCAATCCACTCTACCGCTCTTGTGACCGTAGATGATACAGCGTACGCCACCTGCGCCATGACTATTAGCCCTATAGATGCTGTATTAAGTAATATCTGTCCGCAAGCTACTACTGCTTTCTTCGGTCTTCTTACTTCACCATCCTTCCTAAACCGTCGCCCTCATATGTTCTACCACCAGCTCAGGCCCAGCGTTTTGATACTGACTATATATACATTTATCATTTATTCCATTATCTGTGCCCTTTCTACTGGATCAAATCCATCATGGCAGTACCTCGAAAGGCAACGATTCATCAACACCAACGCGCAGATATCTAGATAAGACGAACGCGCAGATATCTAGATAAGACGGCGCACCGATGTGTATACACACATACGATGTTTGCATCACATATACGATTCTATTGGGGTTAACATGTCGATATATCATAACAGACCGAAACTCTATACTTGCGAATCATAATACACGGCACGTGGATTAGCGTTAGGAGACGCAAACCCACCCCTACCGTATACCACGGATGACCCCAACTGTCACCATGATATCAACGAGGGAGATTCTTAAACTGGTCTGGATCGAGATGCACCAATTCAGCCAGCTTCGACGGTTCTTCATATGTGCGCGGATACTGAATGTACGTGTTCATGCTGACAATGCATCCCAGATGTGGGCGGTTGTTCCCTGATGCACTCATAATTACATTCGCAACCCATAGAACTATAACTATACTACTCATCTAAATGTATACAAGACTCTCGTGCCAGCGAACGGTCAAAAAAGCCAGTTCGCCTGCAACGTCACGATCGCATCCCTATACTTGTACGTTCGGACCACAGCGCTCAAACAATGGCCTTCCTGTGAACAGGGAGCCCCACGAAAACACCTTAGAAATCATTCGACCGAGTTGGGATGGGAGATGTCCTCCGATTCAAGGACTCCCCACATCTACCCCGAATCTCTTGGATGCTTAATTCTGGCATACGGCTGCTCCATGGCTGGGTCAGTCGCGAGCGAGCCAGGGGGGGGGGGGGACAATGAACGTTTAACAGCTACAATATATTAATAGCATCCCGCCAGGGTATAAATATCACCTATAGGCAGAATCTTGATATATATATATATAACAATATATTAATATCGCAGACAGGCAGGCACAGACAGCAAAAATTAGCTACCTCTACTATTTATATATATACTCCTAGGATCCCCGCACGTCTGAGCCGCTAGCGAAAGGGCCATGGCAACTTGGCTATCTTCAACTGGTAGTAGTGCAAAACTACCAAAATATGCACATATGGCGCATGGTAGACCCACTTTCTAGCTCGTGGAATTCCAGAACTTCGTATGCGGTTGTACCACTTTGCCCACCTATGGGCCTGGGCCTGGGCGGACGGCAGATGCATGTGTTGCAACACACTACTTACTCTGCTGTTTGGCTAACGATTTGGTCATGGTGTTGCATGAATTCATATTAATGAGCAACGTTTAAGGACGAATCCGTAGATTTCGACGACCCATGCATATTATATGCATTACCAAACATATGTTCCTCAAAGGGGGCAAGAGCGCAACTCTACAGCCGATAGGCAGTCTTCCGAAACGTTCGAAACGTGTGTCATGCGCCCACAAACGTTGGAAACGCTGGATACGTACGCTGCGCTACGTGGACCTCAGCACGCGGAATCTATTGCTGACCGTGAGGCTACCATGTGGTCTCAAATGTGGCACCCTGGGTTTAATATCGGTGTACTCGGGTTTTATCTAAAGCGCCCGGTGGAAAATCTAGTATGTATTTATCGTGTTGAATTAGAGACGGATAGCTGTATGTATAGATTTATAGTTATGTTGATATAAAAATTTGAATCCGTGTTTGTATATATACGGGTGTGCATAGACGGTCCCAAGTGGCACGAATGAGCTGGATATCGGTCGCAAGAATAGCTACATTATGAAAGATGATCCAAGGCCAGTACAAAGCTTCGAGGCGACAAAGTAGGGTATCTCATGCGGTCTCCGTATACGTGTAGGTGACCTCCGTGCCGAGACATGATAGCCGGTAAAAGCCGGGAGACAGGGCGCTCAAATTTTATTGCATGAAGACGCTAGATGGGCAGAATTACTAACCACGGTTGACAGCCCAAAGTTACCATGGCTTGAGTTGACATAAAATGGATACCGGCTACCGGCTACCGGCTCGATAACCACTCAAGAGGTTCCCCTTTGAGCTCTAGCAACGTGCCATCGTGTACTGCAGCAAGGACTGCGTATACGTACGCGTGTGAGATTGCGCCTCGCTCGCAAGCTTTCGGTTCTGTATCTAGATACCTAGCGGACGTTTCCATCATGCGAGCGTACAGCTGTTCCTCCAGCAAGTGTACACGTGTGTGGGGGCATAAAAGGGGTATTCAAGGCGGCCCTTGATCGATACTATAGTACTAGCGTTCTGGCAATATATACGAAGCGGCTTGTTACTCCACGTATCTGCGTGCTCATTACCACGGCGTCTGCAATATTTGCATGAATATCAACATTTTAGATGGTCGCGCGAGCCAGCCTCACTCCTTGGTTTATAAGGTGCGAACATGTTGACACTTCTCCGACGATAACTAGTCCCCCTATTGATGCTTCGGACGATAACTATCCGGCTTTTGACTTAACAGCTGATGTTATTGACGTTTCCGTGTTCCGGCCCAATGGGTTTGGCCGCGAAACAGATCCACGCGTCCAGCCATCGACGTATAATATCGCATGTGATATACCCCGACCCACTCACTATCAAAGTTTTTAAAAAGCCAAGCCAACCGACGAAGAGCCGTCCCGAGTGCACAAATTCGAATTGGGCCGGGCAGCGGGAACAACTTTTTTTTTGAAAAGCGTAGCGCGCTTTACTACAAACGCTCTGAGGGATACGAGATGGCTTCGACGGCAGCAAGATATCTCGTCGATTTTGGTTTAAAGTTTGGGATGCGCATATACACACGGCCTCTGACCTTCTTATCCGGTACAGATGCAGCGATTAGCGGCAGCGTGCATGCGAGTAGTATTCTTATTCCTGCAAGCTCCTCAAGACGGCATCGCATGGCTTGCAGCAACAGCGGGAGGTCGCCTCACGCCGGCTTTGACGGATCAGGAAATTCCATGGAACGGGATGGAAGTCCCTCCTCGGCAGGAGCCCGTGGACCAACCGTTGTTCCCTGTTAAAATTGCATGTTGGGCATGGATTGGCTTTCCATCTGCGCAGTTGGATCTGGTGGAAATTAAGGCTGAAAAGAGTAGATATTCTCATTTCGGGAGAATTTTTTTTCGCGGGTTCCCAAAAGAAAAACGTTAAGAATCAGTATTCCGAGTCACAAGCCTGCGGGCAATAAAGTTTGTATCTTTGAGGAAATACCCGGTGAACTTTCCCACCGGCAGTCATGTTACTGGTCAGATTACTAAATGATTACAAAGGAGAACAGGTATTGCGAGGGATTGGAACGGTCGTTCGCAGGTAAAAACGTACTTTGCAATTGTACCTGTAGTACTTCGTACTGAAGCCTTTACAAAGTAAATTTAGTTTTTTTGTGAAGTCAGGGGAAAGTCCGAGCACCCGTTCTAAACGTTTTATCCAATTCCTCGGGTAGAGCATGCGAAAATGGTTCCTGATCGCCCCATTGAGCGGGGCTATTTCTCCTGAAACGAAACCAGGCAGTCCGTTTCGTGCACGCAAGCAAGGGAAGGGGTCCCCTCGCACGACATGCCGAAAGCTTTTAAAGTTCGCGCACGATTTCCCCATGTGCGTCAAGATGTATCGGACAGCAAACCAGTCTGGCTGGGCTATGTCCTGAGAGGTGCTAGGGACGGCATCTAGCGTCTATGTGCTTTCACGCTTAGCTCTTCAGAGACACAGGAACTGCAGGAGGAATATTAGTCTCGAGAGCAGAGGGAGCTGGTTTCGACAGGCGAACGGCACAGAGTGCATGCATGTGCAGTGTCGGCCTTGAAGGTAATATTGCAATGTGAAAATCTCGCAGAGAGGAGACTGCGCACATGCATGTACTTTGCACGTAGCGGCCTGTAGGGCACCGGGATGGTGACTGGCACCTTCTACATTCTTTGTTGGCGCGGTCGAAGGGATGTTGATTGGAAAGCAAGGGCAAGTGCCGACGGTTGGTTGAGGGAGATGATAACTTTGGGTGGACGAAGGAGGGGGAGGAGGAGGTTCGATTTCTGTTGCATCTCGACCGGTTTCCTTCTCCTGCGCCCAACATCGCGCCACTCACACCGCCAAGAGGAAGAATACATATTGGACGTTCCCGGCCTCGTCGACGGGGCCCGTAGCGGTAGCGGTACCTGGCTGTCCCTGCAGGCGCATATATCTGCAGTCTACTTACGTCTTCTGTCTCCTGTCCTGGGTCGTTTTTAGGCTGCCGACAGATTAACAAATATAGAATATGCTCCGCTGGGTGCAGGAGCCCGTATTCCGAACTCCATCACGGCGTCCAGAATTTGCTCCAGCTCGCATTGGACATATACATTCTGGACGAGCCTTTAATTGCAATATCTCTGCCCGCGACGAGCGACTCGCCCGTGGTCGCATCCGGCGGCCTGCACTGTTTACCTACATAACTCGGCCATTCCTTTGCTGTTCCATCGACACATACTTTTGCCCGTCTGATACGCATCCCTCGCCTCCAAGCCGGGCGCTCTGACAGATCCCGTCGCGGGCACGAACCCCGTTCGGACGAGAATTCGCCCCATTGACAATTCCAACCGGATTCCGCGATCTCTTGTTTTGCTGGCGCGGATGCAACTTGGATATAACGGCGTGCTCGCTCGTCCAACATTGCGAGGTTGCGCGCGCACACACAGTCGACAATATCAATCCGAATCCACCACCAGCACCATCTTTCCAGTCGGACAACCAACCCAACATCTCCACGTACAAACCACGACCTCGACCTTGTCTCGACGGCCTCTCCATTATCCAACAATTGCCCTATCAGATAACTCCGTCGCCAACCAAGATTGGCCCCTCCGCGAACAGAATCCACGCCAACGGCAGCGGTCTCAGCTGGTTTCGCACCACCAGGCGCTAAACCCGGGTTTTCGATTGAAGACCGAGCACACCCTCCGAGGCCAGTTTAAGGTCCAGGCCGGCTATTAATTCGAACCCGGTCCGCTCTCCGCTTCCGCCCAGGCACAGGCACTCTCGATTCGGGCGACTGGGAGGGAGGAGATAATCCGCTGGGACGACACCCTGTGAAACTGGGCTTGTATTACTGGCTCTATCCCGTTCCGCGGCTTTTCCTTTTTTGAGAGACTCCAGGAATATTATTTGTTCTCACGGCTGCCCTTTAATCCTTCCCTTTCCCTCCTCCGTTTCTCCCTTTTGCGGGAGGTCAACTGGGCATTGAATGCCTACTGCAGTCCTGAGACCTCGCCAACCCGAAAACCTCTATAGTCCGGGCCTCAAGTATCACCACGTCCCTGACCAGACCGACAGCAACCATCGCGATAAACCACGGGCAGGAAAACCGGGCGCCGGAGCTGTTGGAGGCGGAGGCACAATCGGAACCCGCCGTCTAGGTACAAGCCAGGGGCCGACCATCCAGGATACAAAGCCCGAGACCGGGTCCAAGGCAGCCTTCGACTTCGACTTTGCGAAACCAAACGAAACCAAAACCACCACCACACTGCAAAGGCCGCGGCCGCAGAACCAGCCACAGCACCTTGTCTCCCAGAGCCCCAAACTGCGCCCAAGCCGTCCTCTCGGAACCAGAAATGCGAACCGACCGGTAGACTCAAGCGTTCTCGACCAGGCCAATCGACAGCCGAGCAGCAGGAAAAGCCTGCCATCCGTCGGCTGGTGCCGTTCACGGACACCAGAAAGCCGCAGCCGATGCCGATTCTGATTATG
>KI966411.1:284219-299056 GCA_000525045.1 Drechslerella stenobrocha 248 | reverse complement strand
TCCACGCAGCCGCTGACATGCCCGGTCACCCGCACCAGCATCAGTATCACATGGCTGTTGGGGGGAACAGTGGTGGTGGTGGTGATTCGGTCATGCCGTCTGTCGACAGCCCGAATCACAACCACAACCACCACTACACCCACCACCACCACCACCACCCACATCACCACCATCAGGGCCACTGGCACGGCGCTCCTGGAGGACGAGCAGCGGCGGTATCGAACGGTGGAGGTGGAGGAGGAGGGGATTCCTCTCCTGTGGGTTCCCCTGGTGGTGTTTCTCGGTCAAACTCGGCCGCGTTGCCCTCGCAGGCTCCCTTCCCTCCACGCAGGGATTCCAAGAAAGGAAGCAACCAACTGCACCGCCGTCCTTCGCCGCCTGCATCTGCATCAACCTCGCATCCTAATAATATCGGCACTTCCCCAAACGTCCCCTCCGACTGGCCCCTTGACGGCCAGCATCCGCATCAGCATCAGCATCAGCACCATCCGCGTGGACCATACCAGCCTCGGCGTCACCCCTTGCAGAGACAGCTCTCACATCCAAACGCCCCTCCCAGACGGTCTCATAGCCCTGCTCGGCCGCCCGCCAGCGGCATCAACAGCAGTCCCGCGCAGGACTACGATCGAGAACCGCACATTATTAATGGCTATCCTCCCGTGAGAAGCTACACGCCGGACCTCATGTCAAATGCCTCACCTCAACGCTCGTCGCCCGTTCCCTTCGAGAACCATCCGACCCAGCGTCAACGACCGCCCCCTAGCGGGCCTCCCAGTCACGGACCCTTTCCCAACAGCCACCCGAAAGGCCTCAGAATCCGAACTGGTCCCGCGCCACCGCATATACACACCCAGAATCGAGGTCGCACGACCCCTGACCAACGCTTCGATCGAAACGGGAGACATCCAGAAGAAAGCGGCATGAGGTCTCCGATAATCCAGATGCCCTTGGCATTCAACAAAATAGCCTCGAGACAGGACCAGTCCCAGTCATCCTCCCCAACCACACGATCACCAATTGAGGGCTTCCACTCCCTAACATCAACCCGTCCAGCCGACAGAAGACCTACAATCCTTCGTGCTGAGGTCTCGCCATCGGATGAGCGTTCCTCCCCGCGTGCCACCCCCGAAAGCCTAGCCGTGAGCCGACACGACGAGATAACTAGCCATCCTAGCTTATCTAAACCTTCTTCGTCATCCCCGGAACTACGCCAGAAGCGATCTCAGTCCCCATTCCCGGAGACGCACTCGTTTACCGAATCGCCATCAGCAATCCGTGGCTCCTTCAGAACAGCACTCAAACAAACCGGCTTGGCAAACGCTAGCGATGGTGCCCGGTCCTCAGTCGTAACAAACACCTCCGCCACAACAACTTCCGCATCAGAAACAGGCGATGTCTCGGGTGAAATGTCAGTGGAGGATGCGATAGGAATGTACGAATCTGACGACGACGACTGGGATCCCACTGAAGTTCCGGTAGTCGACAGGCAGAAGCGAACCGATAGCGGCACACCAGTCGAAGAATCCAAACCAGTGTCTATGAAAGAAGACAGAATGAGCAGGAGCGGCCTAGCAGACTTTTTGATCAAGCAGCGAGAAGAAGCTGCCTCTCCTTCTTCACCTGTCACCCACGAGAGAGGCGTGAGTCTGATGTTGGAAACCGGCGTCAACTTGGAGGCAGAGCTCCGTGATGCACAGAGCAACGAGTGGGAGGCAATCACTGATAAGCGGAGGTCTGCTCAAGCTGATACCATTCCACCTAAAGAGACTGAAATTGTTGATGATTGGAGTGAGATTAGTCGTCCATCTCCAGACGATACCCCTCCCCGATACCCTCCAATGAAGCCCGCTGCCCCGCGAGATCGATACGGGTATGTTTTTATCTCTCCCCCGAATGTGTTTCATACGCTAACCCGCGTCTTAGGTTTCGGACCGAAACCCAATATATCACCGTTGCTGAATATAATGCTTGGAACTGCAAATACGAGGAAATTCTGGTCCGTCGGAAGAAGAAGTGGATCGTTTTGCTCAAGGAAGCAGGGCTTACGCCGTTGGACAAGGAAATGCCTGTCCGATTCCCGCCTCGGTCCCAGAAAGGTTCGATCCACCTATACCGCCATCTCTATCGTCTAGCTTTTTCTTCTAACTCTACTATAGTCAAGAGGTTCGTCCGGAAAGGCATCCCGCCTGAATGGCGAGGCAACGCATGGTGGTTCTACGCCAACGGCCAAAGGTACATCAACAAGAACCCAGGCCTCTACGACAAGCTGGTTGCCCAAGGCGCGCCAGCTGATTCTGAAGCCCCTGAGCTCATTGAACGCGATCTACATCGGACACATCCTGACAACATCCACTTTAAACCGGAGCAAAAGCCGCCCGTCATCAATGGCACAAAGCCAACTAAACACAAACAATCGAACTCTAAGGTTGTAGAGACGCCCATCATCAAAAGCCTCCGTCGTGTTTTGACTGCTTTTGCCGTTTATGTTCCGCGGATTGGCTATTGCCAGAGTCTGAATTTCTGGGCTGGCATGCTGCTTTTGTTTATGGATGAAGAAAAATCATTCTGGATGCTTTACATTATCACGCACCAATACCTTCCAGGCACGCATGAGAGAAGTTTGGAGGGCAGCAACATTGATCAAGCTGTAAGTTTATGTTTCAAAGTCAGAATCTTCGATCGGAGCTAACATGTCATAGGTGCTCATGATGGCTGTCAAAGACGCCATGCCGCATGTCTGGGCTAAGATCAGCCTGTGTCTCGATGGCACCTCGGTATCTTTCAACAACTCGAAGTTGCCCGACATCACACTTTGCACTGCCTCCTGGCTGATGTCAGGTTTCATTTCCAATCTCCCCATTGAAACTGTCCTACGAGTTTGGGATGCTTTCTTCTACGAGGGCTCCAAAATTCTTTTTCGCGTCTCGCTCGGGCTGTTCAAGATAGCCGAGCCGGCCATCAAGGCGGTCAACGACCCAGTTGAGGTCTTCCAAATCGTCCAAACAACACCAAGGAAATGCATAGATGCAGGAGCCTTGATGGATCTTTGCTTCAAGAGACGGAACGGGTACGGTCACCTGAGCCAAGACGATATTGATAACCGGCGACGCGAGCGGAAAGACTTGCTCGAGCGCGAGAAAAGGGCTCTCAGCGAGGGCGTACCAAGAAGCAGCAAGGATGACTTGTCAATCCGCAAAGGATTTGCCCGTGAGCTCCTTGAAGAAGGCGAGGACAATATCAGACGGTTTAGAAATTTCATCAAGCGATAAAAGCTTTTGATGCCTTTGAAACAAGCCCGCTACCGAGAGTATAGGCTCTGGATTGTTTCGGCTATACATTCTAATATCTTTTTTTTTTATTTCCTTGGTCTATGCGTTTCCCCAATTTTGGATTATCTTACTATGTCTTTGAAGGTTCACCTCTCAGCGAAAAAAAAAACTTCGGCGAATAGGCGTTTCTCTCTGACGTGTGTGTTCTTTTTCTTTTCATTCCCACATCACCAACTTTTACACTGCACCCTACACCTCTTTTCACTCCCCTCGATTTCATTTGTATCATGCCTTCAGCTCGTACTTGCATGCGGAATTTACCTCGGACGGCGTCGAGTTGAGGTCCATTTTATATTACTCATACATCTGGCAGGCGACAACGGTTTCCTTTCTTCCTGGCTTCCCCTTACTTTTCTTTCCAAGCTTGCCTTCTTTTTCGGGTTTCTAAAAAACATCATTTGTGAATTATAGGTTTTTTTTTTTTTTTTTTTTTCTTTCGCTGCAAGCCTGTTCGTTTCATTCTATCTGACATCCCATGATGAAACTGGGAGTGTTTTCCATTACCGCACATGTACATATATTACTTCTTCCCCTTTCTACTTTCTGGAAACTTGGGCAAGGTGCTCAATTCTACTCGCGTTATATCTACCTTGTAGCAGCGTAGGCTGGGTGCGTTCCGATCTTTTCTATCCCTGTTCAAGTATCAGCTGCGGGGTATATCGAGATTACTTATCTGTAGCCAGAATATATACTTGGGTGGAATACCGTTTCCGTGACCATCGCTGAGAAATTTAAAAGCGCCTTGCAAGAACAGCTTAATCTGCTTAATTATTATTATTATAATAGCGCCGCTTAGAGTGCCACGTAACACAAACATGTGGCTATATATACATATTACGCGCTGCTCCGTCCAACAAAACAGCCGCGCCACTCCCACAGGTGTGATACGTCTAATTAGTCTCCCAAGGAGTAACAAGTATATGTATCCGATATTTATTTTTCATACAAGAATGACGCGCTCGGGGTCGAAGCCAAGATCAAACGGATCCAGCAGGAGCCCCTTCGCGTCCAGCTGCTGCTGCTGCGCCGCTAGCTCCTGTTCCAGCTCTAACTCTAGCTGCAACTGTAGCTGCATCTGCCGCACCCGCAACGTGTCTTCCGGCGTCGGTGGGTCCGGCCCATACCATACCGCCAATAGGTCCCCCGGGTTGTTACCACCCCCGGTAGCTCTCTCGCGCTGCATCACAGGCGAATTGAAGATAGCACGCCCAAAGCACTTACCCATCCGGCTGTTCTTGTCGGAAATATCGTAGGCGGCTTTCGCGCCGAACACCATGCCCGTGGATCCGGCCTCGAACCGCGGAGCGCACTGGTAGTCTAGGCAGCGGGCTATCTCGCGACATACATTATCGGGATTGATCGCGGCGATCGCACGGCGCAGACGGATTGTAGTGCAGCTCGAACCAGGGGATGAATCGGCTCAGGTGGTGGGCGCAAGCCACAGCGAAGGTATTGTACTGGAAGATGGTGGTGCAGGTGGAGATGTCGTCGAAGAAGAAGACGGTGTCGAAAAGGGGCCCTTCTTCGTCGATGGTGCAGGATTTCGTGAAGGAGGATGAGGGGACGAGGTAGGTGTGCGGTTCTCGGCCGTAGGTTTGGCTCCATTTGCGCCGCCAGGCGAAGAGCTTGGATAGTATTGCGGTGAGGTTTTCGAGGTGGAGTGTGGCGGCGGAGTGGGTGATGTTTTGGGCGAGGGCGTAGCCTTCCTCGAAGAGGCGGGGGAAGGAGGTTGAAAGGTCGGTAAGTTGGTTCCAGGGGCCTGCGGGAGATTAGCAATCCGCAGTGTTGGAAGAGGAGGCATCCATTCTCATCTTGAGGGAGATGGGCGATGTGGGGATTTTGGGGTACGTACTTTTGCCTCCGGGGTAGGATTGCGCCGGGACGCTTATCCATACTTCTTGTTCTAGGAATGAGCGTTTCCGTTCCATTATACCAACGAGGACGATGTATGGCCGGACAATCTCGAGGATGGCCGCAGCTAGAGGATCATGGAAGGAGTGTGGGCCGAGTGATGATATCAACCGCCCAAGAGCGGTAAGATGATACAACCATGTCATAGTCGACCACGAAGTTAGTACCTAGTGATGAAGGTAGATGTTAGCTCAACTGTGCGAGTGCTGTTTGTACCCGTTATACACACCTCGTAGTGTGAAGCCATCATGCAAATGTAGAGAAACACAGCAGGGTCAGAGTTGGCCAGGCCGTTTTTGACATGGCCCTTCAGCTGTCGGAGCAGCTTGAGGTATAAAATGTGCCCGTGGATCTTCGAGCTGACGTCTTTCTCTTTGAGTGCAAAGTACGTGGCAGCGCATGCTGAATAGGCGTCCTCAAGCTCCTTTCGGGTCTCGGGGGTATCCCCCGTCCGGAATTCCAGTGGGTATATATGGCCGAACCGGTAGGGCACCATTGCATCCTTCGAAAAGGTCCTACGAGGGGCCGAGACGTGGATGAAGTCTTGGACATAGACGTTGACGTAGGCTTCCGACCGGTTGAATGGAATGCATACGTTCAAGGGAGTCCGCTGTGTGACGTTTGGGGCAACCAAAGCATCAGATATCGTACTCGTCTTGGATGGGTGGGTTTAGTCTTGTCAGCTTATAGATCTAGGGCGTGTATAAATTTGGGGTCTTGAACGCGCTTACAGAATTAGAACGCGCAGCTTCCTTCTGACGAGCTTTTGACCCGGCTTTTGGTTTCCTCGATACAGTATTGGCAACAACCACCTGCAGCTGATCGCTTTCAATTGTCGTCGTCGGCGCTTCCTCCCATGATATCGGCGAGATCTTTTGCTGGGTGGAGTACACAAAATGGAGCGGTCGCGCGTAGCCAGGACACTCCCTCCCGATCTTGAGGCATCTTGTGCAGCCAGGGCGGCCCTCATCTGGCAAGGTGACACCGACATGAGTAATCCGATGTCATCCGCGCTCCCTATTTCTCGGGACCGGGGAATAAAAGCAAGGGAGCGGGGCGCTCTGACAGAAGCATCTTGCGTATTGTCCCAAAAGGGAAGTATTCCGCGATATGCTTCCCGAGGCCTCACTTGGACAGGACGTCTACATACCACATTTGATCTTGCGTTCGCGGCAGGTTTTACACCCTTTGCTGCGGCCTGCGACTCCGACCATGGTTGATGACGGGGAAGCAGGCAGACAAGGCGGGAAAATCACAGCTAGAGTAGGGAACGGTCGATGGTTCTGGAGATTAGCTGGGCAAAGCTAACTTATAAGAGAGGAGTATGGTCAGAGGTCCCTTAGCCGCTTGGTTTCTTTGTCTTCTGCTCAACCCATAGAAATTGCTCAAGCCGTTTTGCTAGTGCGAACGAAGCTAATATAGGCAAAAGACGAATTATAATTGGGCGTGACTGCTATAGGAAATGGCTAGTTCCCACTGTTTGACGAGGTAAACGTGCCCAACAAAGGCAAACAATAGAGGCATCGTATTGACCTGCGACGGTGTATTCCTCCTCTCAGGAGCCATAGGTTGCGGAGATGCTCTCAGCAGCAGTCGGAGCCGTGATCCGAGAACTTCGATATCTGATGCACTCCTTACCGTGCCAACATTGCAGCAGCGAAAGGTGGCAGCTTTCTGAGTCGCCTGCAATGGGAATATGTGCGAGCTAGTAAGGGGTCTTGCTTCTTCCCACCCACATTCGGAAATCCTATCCTCTTGGTGGCTTGTTTTCATGTCGCTGGCATGCGGAAAATCGTATGATGTTGTTGAAAGGAGTCTGGTGCAGGCCGTAGCCCGCCGACTAGACCCCAAAGAAGCTTTATTGGCTGGTTGATTCGCAAGTCGGATGTCGGGGTAGATCGGCGCCCGCCCTGTGAGGAAGCAACGGTCTAGAGAAGGCCTCGCTTAGACCGCTCGGTGCCAAACAGACGCCGAGAGCTACAATGAGCTATAATTAACGTGAGGTGCCATCACACGGTCTCCCGCGGAGTTCCTGGGACCTTGTCGGGGACACCGCCTTCCGCGGGGCTGGGGCCTGGCGAATATCGAATGTCGCCTGGGACGTGCCCTTGACCCTATTGACAGCCAGGCCCTGGATTTCAAGACGAGTGGTTGCACTGTTACACGCATGATCCCTGATGAAGCACCTTGTGCCACCTGGGGGTTTGTCTCAGCATTCACAATTCGGAAGCGTGCATCGAGGCTAAGGCAACTGCGGGGCAGGGAACTCCGGCTGGTAGGGAAGCAACTTAGATGGTGGTGGCATGGCGCGTGGCACCTTTGATGGCAATATATATCATCAGCGATGAGCATTTCGAGGTACAAATTGAAAATGCCCTTCATCCCTTGTCAGATACCTGCGATCGAGGTCAACTATTGTGTAGTGGTACGCGCACCTATTCGCGACAGCGCGAGCATGTCTGTACCGAAAGGAGGGCCAACTGGCCGGGGATATGTAGCATGGGCTAAGCCGTTCAGCTGGCCCGGGCCTGAAGGGTCCCCTGCTCCTATCCAACCGAGGCCGCATGATGCCGGCCGTATCTAGGAAACGACCTGGGTATAGTAGCATACGGGCCCCTTGGCGGGTTGATTGGTCGTTAATCTAGCCGGCGATGATGAGTTTCATGTGGTGGTATGTCAGTGTGTATGTATGTGCAAGCGGTCTGGACGAGCGCAGGGCTGCGTTTCGAACGTTTCTCGGCTGGCGATTTCGCGCGCAGTGCAGTGATGGCACTCTTTCTGCAGGCCCGTCTGCCAGCTGGGCCCTGGCTCTAAACACACATAGGTTCGAGTGGTATGTATGTGGTTGAGAGGTAATATAGCGGCTGCATGGTTGTACAACGATTTACACTGCGATGGACCATTGTGGCCTTTCCCAGTATGTCGAGACATGCATTTCACATTAACCTAACCTAACCCAGGCAGTAGGTACATTATCTATATACGATGTAGCATATCTCACATGATGTCTATATGGCAGGGAGATATGATCTGGGGCAGCAGTTATCCACACAACGGATACGAGCACTGGATAATACATGTCCGGCCCCAAGTCTAATCCATACCGTGCTACGGTATGGAATATCGCGATACCAACCAGCAGGGTCTTTGGGCCGCCGTGTATACGCATCCCCCACATTGCCGGCCACGGGCGCAAAACCCACCGCTTCAACCCTCTAGCTGCCACGATATGTGCTATAGCTCCACGGTGCCAGGAGCACCGGAACATGGTAATGCTCCCTCCCGTCCTTCTCCATATTGACCACAAACGTCACCTCGACGTATGGGAAAAAGGTGTTTCCTTTGAAGTAGTCCCAAGTCTCAAACCGTAGCTTGTAAACCTGCCCGTTTTCAATGTTGAACTCTGAAGACCACGCCGCTATCCTGCCATCCGAGTTTGTTGTCGCCGACGCGACGGCCGTGGGCTCTGGCGGCGGCCCGCTTGCAAGGGCGGCCACCGACGGCGAAACGAGGGATAGGGTGACGGGGACCGAAGCCGCTGGTGCGCCAGAGGAAGTGTCAAGGACGTGACAGGTTATCGGCGGCATCTTGTGTGGGTTGACGGCTAGGTGGGAGGTGATGGATTGCAGCCGTGACGTTGCCGTTGCGCGCATGTAATGCTGTGGATTGTATAACGATGGCACACTCTTGGTCTGGCGTTTCGCTGGTGTATGGTGGATCCTGAGCCCTGAGCTTCGACTAGTGGCGCACGGGAGACTCAATCGATGAACTTTGTAGTCGGGGGTGTCCGGTTTATATCTGCGCGACGGGCGTTGGAAGAAAAATGCGAAGCGTCAATGCGTGACGTCGGAAGTCGCCGAAGGCCAGCGCTGAGGCGTGGTACTATCAGCGCCGCAACACAAAGTGCAGTGGCGTTGCTAATTAGTGAGGCGGCCATGATGCGGCGCGCGAAAGTGGAAAGCGCGCCCGAGCACCAATGTAAGAGCAAATGCGGCGTGGCCTTGTGTTTAGTACTCCAAGGCGTATCATTGGCTGGGCATCGAGAGATATGTCCTTCTGTCGATATCTGGATACGTAAAATGTACGTATACACGTATCCTAGGCTGCGCATGCATATACACAATCCTATTCGATCATATGCTCCTATCCAGATGCGGGCCGACATCTGACTAGGAGATCTACTGGTGTCAACATACGCATCGCTCACTCGTACCGGAACTCGGATGATGCGTTGCTCTCTAGCTCAGTATCTCCCAGTTGTTCAGTTTCGAATTTACATAAAAGATTACTAATATATCGCCCTGGAAGCGTCATCAGTGATCATGGAAAAAGCAGGTTGGCTTGTAAGCACAGGTATAGATTCAGAAACTATATGATCTAACCGGGATATTCGATCCGTGTATTGAATTTTGATTTGGAGTTGTGGTGTATGTGTAAACAGCCTTTGAGGGCATTCAAAGTTTTTGTACTTGTTTGAATTAGCTTCATTTTCCGTTTCCAGGCTTTTTGATACCTAAACGGGCACTATCTGTCCTTGTTAAGGAATTGTGCAATATATAATTCTCAGGAGCATGTCAGCGCGCTCGGTCAAAACAAACGTACCTGTCTTGATTACTAACATGCATCTGTTAAAGTTCGGTGCGGAGAGAGTTCCCTCCAAGCGTGCAGAGTCGGCGGCTTATATGCAGAAGAAAGCTTAGCATTGCATGTAATGCGTGTCAGCCAGTCAATATATCTAGCCGTGACCTCTAACAAAAAATTGCGAATTCCGCAAACTTGCCTAAATAGGTGGCTTCCTCGGCTGGGCCGGAACAGCTGGGCGCATCAGAGCAGTACTGCGACACCAACGAGATGTGTAGTTGACTAGCTATAGATCCTGAATTTTGGAGAGTAGAGCGTAAGCTGACACATGCACGGATTGCCGTCCTGCTCGCGGTGCTCTGGCGTCTGTAAGTAAACGGTATACAGCGGGCTATAGCTATAGGTCATTGTGCATCAAGTCGGGCCAATTTAGGTCCGAGGCCTCAAAATGGATGATTTCGGCCAGGTTTCTTGGACCCAGCAGCTTATAGACGCAGCTTGCTGACATTGACATGGATCTGATCTTGTTAATTACTAAGGAAGTATTAACTAAGTAACTGTGGAGTTGTTTGGTAGAGGCTCCGAGACACGCCATTGCATTGGCGGACCGGATGCGTCGTCTCATAGGCTGCTTATATAATGCGGCACAACCGAGGAACGAGGGGCTCTTTCGGCCGGGAAAATGGCCGTGCGCGTTAGTACAACTAAGGTACTTGTGCCCGATCATCCTTAAAATTCTTAGTAATGCATCTGCGGTATACGTACTCGGGCGGACTTTAACGAGGAACTTCCGGCTTCCGCGCATGGCGATTGCTAATTCCCAACGCGATGCACGTCATTACTTCGACTTCAAACTGGAGCCCATGGAGATGGGAGAGTATAAAGAGGTCATTGTCCTCTTCTCAAATCCAATTGTTCTCTTTTCATCATCAGCAAGCATTGCAATATCTGTCTACATCATCTAGCTCTTCAAGCATATAGTGGATCTTTGATTCCAACCGTTAAACCACCCACTCTACTACAAAATGTCGTCCTCAGCAGATGTCGCACTTGTCTACGGCGGCTTTGGGTTCGCCCCGGATGCCGAAACGGGCGAGTACACTGAAGCCCGACGTCTTTTGGATGTTCTCACCAAAGTCGGTGTGAAAACCATTGATACCGCCCAAATCTACAACCAAAGCGAAGACTCTTTGGGCAAGGCGAACACCGAGAGAAGCTTTATCATCGACACCAAGATTGGTGGCGCGTTTTCCCCAGGGAGCGCCAAGGCCGATGCTATCGTCAAGCATGGCACCTGGGCGGGCCAAACATTAGGGCCGGTAAGTTAACAATTGCTCCCCGTATTTTCTGTGCCCCAATTGCGCAATCGACCGCTAACGCTGTATACAGATTGATGTCTATTACCTCCACTCCCCAGATGAGTCTGTTCCCTTTGAAGAACAGCTCTTGGGCATGCAGCAGCTCTACGAGGCTGGTGTTTTCAAGCGCCTAGGCCTGTCCAACTTTACCGCAGAGCAAGTCCAGAAAGTCTACGACATCACCGTCGCGAAAGGATGGGTCAAGCCAACCGTCTTCCAGGGCAATTACAACGCGTTTGCTCGTACCCTGGAGGATGACACCTTCCCAACTCTCCGCAAGCTCGGCATTTCCTTCTACGCCTACTCGCCCCTCGCCGGTGGCTTGCTTGCCAAGACCAAGGAACAGTTCGTAACAGCTGGTGGCCGCTGGGAAGCCGGCACTGCCCTCGGCGACATGTACCGTACCATGTACGGAAAGGCGCCACTCCTTGAGGCTTTGGATGAATGGAATGCTATAGCGACAAAGGAGGGCGTCACCCGCGCAGAGCTAGGATACCGCTGGGCTCGCTACCACAGCATCCTGGACGCGTCCAATGGGGACGCCGTCATCTTTGGTGCCTTTACGGCAGAGAGGATCACGGAGACTGTGAACTGGCTCAACAAGGGACCGCTGAGTGACGAGGCAGCCAACGCTGTCAACGCGATTTGGGCGAACATCAAGGATTCTGCTCCTCGCGACAACTACCATAGTTACGCGAAGGAAAACTTTAAAGCTTGAGGCATTTGCTGGAGTTCATCGGGGTTATACATTGTGTGGAATGAGGCAGGCGTATACGTATATCAATCATAGTGTTTTGTAGTTTAATGTCAAATGATAATTGTACAGTGTAAGATCACTGCTCGAATCCATTCTAGCTGTCTGGACGTCTGGCCAACACGTCGCGCAGCAGCGTATTGTTACATGCGGCGTTTGGAGGCTTGGATGTTTCCTGGTATATTTATATTGTCGGTACTATTGTTAGTGCTTGGAGGGGCTCCACACCGGCCTTGTCCGATCGCACTATATTCCTTAATTCGGTAACTTTTATGCAGGAATGTCGCTCTCCCGCAATCCACCTATAGATACCTGGTAGATATTGCGACTCTCAGATCAAGATCTCTTGGCCTGTCCCGAAAATCAGACGAGAGCCGGATGTTCTACGCGCCGACTTCCGATGATATCATGATTCAAGCCATATACGTATATACTGTCGTGCTGAGGCTGAGACGGCCAGCTTTGGCGGCATGCAACATCGCTTAGCAGAAACTGCTTAGTTTCCGCGGGACAATTCTCCATGCTTCAATGTATACACAAACCGGGGTGTCCGAAAAGCTATCGAGATCGTTCCCGTATACCCAAGCTATAGCTACCACGAAGTGAATCATCGTATATTAGCCATGGTGTTTATGCTTATGCGAACGATCGTATAATTACCCAGCACTTGCATCTACCGGCTCTTAAAAATACCGCACAGGCAACGCAGCTTGCAACAGTATTCATTCGTTTCTTTCTCATCTTCGATATATAAATATTATTTTTCAAAAACTAATCCTGTCGCTATTGCATATTATAATCAACTACTTTTCGTCCAAGAACAATACAAGCTCACATATATACCACCCCGGATATCAAACTATGGAGGCGACCTCATCTCTGCCGCTGATGTTTCTCGCAGCGCGAGAAACAACTCCATCCCGCCCCCTGCCATCCTCCATCGCTGCCCCGAACGCTCTGGCAAACCTAGATTTCGGGGTTACCTCTATGACACTTCTATACACCGCCATACTTCTCAGCTACGCAAGCCGCCACTTCAAAAGCTACAGGAAAGGCCATAAAGACAGTCAGTCAACCCTCTACAAACCCCGTCCGCCTTCATCCACGCTAACCATGCATCTCCATCCAGTAATAATCATCCATTCGCTCTCCGGCCTCTCAGAACTCACTCAATTCTATCTCCCTATCAGCTCTACCGCCTCTGCCGTACCCGCCGCCGCCGTCTTCCTGTGCCTCATCCAGTGCGCTACGAACCTCATACTCGTGCGCACGCTCACCCGGGGTATCCCGGCTCTCGTCCGCCCCGTCTACCAGGCCGGCGCGCTGCTGCGCACCGTCTTTGTGCTGGCAGCGTATGCTGGCGCCTCCCACGAGCTATGGCACGACAGCATCGTCATCATCCATGCGTTCGCGTATACCCGCCTCATCTGCTTCTTGTTCACAACTGCTTCTGCATTTACGGATACTGAGGTCTCTGAGGGCGCTGGTGCGGGTGCAGAAATCAAAGGCATGTCTAAGCTCAGCGTTGCGCAGACGTATACTGTTGCTGTGTATGGTGCTGCGCTGGTTAGCATGGGCCAGATGCAGCATGTGTTTGTGGGTCGGTATGCGGCCGTTGCATTCCTGGTGATCGTTGCGGTTGTAATGCGGCTGGAGGGGTGGGTTGAGAGGCAGATGGTATTGGTCGCGGGATGTGAGATGAAGAGGGGGTGCTTGGGTGATCATGTCGCGTATTTATTGTATAGAATTGGTATTTGTAAGCTGGAGGTTTTGCTGCAGATGGATAGAAGGGTGACTGCTTGAGTTTGATTTTCCTGTTCGCATCTGGTGCGATAGATCTGGCGCAAGGTTTTGCTCATGGGATACGGATAGATATAGTTGGGACTTGGGATTTGGGATGCATATTTGGCGCAGGTCGTCGAAGGCTGTTTATAAATATATTGGGCTTGATGATATATGGTTTTAAATATACAAAATTCGATTGGCAAGATCTAGTGCTATCTAGATGTGGTCCTGCCAATATATGAAGTGGGTGTCTACATGTCTTTGGTTGCCTTTCGGATCGCGTGGTTAGTCACGATATTGTTCACTCTCTAGATCTAGGCGTTTTGCTACCATCCACCACCGTTCATATGATATCTTCATTATCACTTGTCTATCGTACAAGTAGTTCGATAATACTGGAACAGGAAAAAAAAAAGAGAAATAGAAAAGAACAAAGACAGAACGTAAAATTAAAAGGAACAAAAAGAAAGGTTTGTGGGCCTACTCCCCGGCGCACCCACTGCCGCATCACCATCGAGTCCTTGTCTCGCAGCCCGCCACATCCCCACCGATCCCGCACCAGTGCTGTCGGCCTCCAGCCTCGGCGCATCCCAGCGGCGATAAAACCGCCCAAACGCATCGGAGCCCCCCTCTCCAGGCCCACGACGCCACGCCACCAACCGGCCGCCCACCACTGTGCTCCCATAGCGAGCCCGCACACGATATTGGGGAACCGGAGGGCAAATGGGTGGAAGAGCGGGAGGAAGAGGGGGAGGGGAAGCACTCATAAGCCTGAGGCCCCTAATATGTGGCGTTAAGCCGAGCTGGCGCCACGGCTGTAGCGCGGGTCGAAATGATGGCCGCGGTAGGAACTTGAGCGCGGAGTTGGGCGTGGGAGCCCCTCTTCGGGCTCGCCTGCGTCCCTGGCTCCACCTCCAGCGTTAGCCTCAGCTTCGGCCCCGGCTTCGTCCAAGCCCATCTCCGAGGGTGGTCGACCCGCGCGCCACAGTCGAGAGCTGCTCTCCTCTCGTCGGTAGTGGCGCTCGTAACGGCGCCATCCTCGTTGGTTTCCGCGAATGCTGGCCATAGCTGCTGGCGACGCTGATCGGGAGCGCGGCCTGGCAGGGCTATGGCTACCGG
>KI966411.1:195039-284131 GCA_000525045.1 Drechslerella stenobrocha 248 | reverse complement strand
GGCCTGGCAGGTCTATGGCTACGGGGTACGACGGCCATGGTCCTGCTGGGAGGCTCACGAGCGGGACCGCAGTAATTTTCGGGGCCCAGGCCGGTTGATCGGTCGAGTATCCCTCCGACAATGTAGCCCCCGGCGGCCGCCCAGTGTTGGAAGAAAGTGCGTTGGGCATCCTCAGTATCCATGCACTCTCGGAGGACGATGAGCTTGTTGACTATATCGATCATATTTCCGGGAGAGAGAGATACTATATGTGGAGGGGTTTCCATGAGCCCCTGGGTTTGAGCATCGGATTCGGGCGTGGTGTCGACCCTGACCATCTCGCCTCGCTCGTTGGAAATCTCGAGCTACCCGCACAGTTCCTGCGTTAGAGACAAGCTAAACCAACCTAGGAGAGCTGCAACAATAAAAAAAGGCTAGAGAGAAGCTAGAGGGGTAATTGGAAGTACATACGTTTGCGTGCTCAGCTGGGTTCGCCTCCATCACTAGATTGCATAGGGCCTTCTCTAAAGGGACGGAAACCTCGCAGCGCTGGCCCGTCCACCTTGTGAACGCAACTTTGTACCAATAGATTCCATTGTCATCGGTGAACAAGCTGAGGGTGATTGGCGGCGGTGGTTGGTTCGAATTCGTTACCGGATACTGGCAAATAGCAGTATTGTCCGTTTTATAAGTGTCTGCGTGCAGGCTCTTGAACGAGAGATAGGGAATGATTGCGGTCAGCTCGGACATGTTGTAGGATGAAGAGGCGGAGAGAATTCGTATGGAAAACGTGGGTACACGAATGAAACCCTGAAGGGAGCTGCAGATTAGGGAAGGCAAAGGGTGTTTGGGGTTGATGGATGATAGTGGATCGCGATAGGAGCAGAGAGGATAATATTGATGTTTAGAACATGGGCAATGGGTAACTAGGAGGAGATGTTGAAGTGGTGGTGGTGCATTAAATTTGCAGCAACCAGCGGTTTTGTGTACAGCGACGGGCAAGGTGCACAGGTCCAAATGATATTCAGTGCCCACAACATCTTATTCACCGTGACATCCACGTTATATCTATGCAAACACTCAGTAGCGCTAGGGCTATCTTCATAATTGTGTATAACAATAAATACAGAGCTAGCCCGATACCTCAAACCCCATCTAGCATGCTGGTCATATTGTCTAGCAAAGAGTATTTACTACCCGCTTTGAACTGATATCATACGCCCCAAAAGAATTATTTGCTATCTCTTACAGATTTTGAGCGGAAAGGTTTATATCAATTGACACAAGCGGGTTTCTATGTAGCATCAGGTTTGAGAGCTTGACAGCGTATACAGATCGCAATACCCCCAGACTTGTGTTCTGATAGCTGTAATTGGGAGCGATACAATACAACACAGGTTTGTGTTGTGTGAGGTGTCGTGCCAACTTTGGAGATTATGTCGTACCAATTGATCAAAATGATTCCCCCTTCCTAAGCTCCTCCAATTCATGCATGCTCTACAGATCGAAATTGCGTGAAAGGCTGCTCACATAGTATATGCTCAGTCCCGCGGCAGATGGTGCACAGGGAGTGAAATTATTACGTGGGACTATACGACTAGTATATGGTAGATATCTTGTAACTTGTATTCAACATTCACTACATTTCACTACATCAAGTTCGATACCCGAACGTTTATAACTAGAAAGTAAAAAGTACCTACAGGGAAATCAAAGAAGGATACCAGGATATCACAAGGGAAGAAATGTACCCGTGAAAATAAACCCACAAACCAAAATCATATCTTCTCCTCCCAAAAAAGTAAAAAAATAACATCGGAGGATGGCGTGTGAATCCTTTGAACTCCATCTGCAAGAAACACCTAGGGGAACATAAAAGCGAAAACTATAACCGTGAAGCTAAAACTCCTTCAGCAGTTCAGTCCCGGACATAGGAAACGAAGGAGAAAAACGTGGAAGCACATATGGGCCGTGTACAAGCAAAATACTGTGTAAGAAAAAAAGCAGTAACGTTCCCACAGCAGAACCAATAAATAGGCACTAGAATCAGAGGTTTGGAACTTTTCGGATGCTCAAAGCGAGTGAAAAGCAAACTTTTGGCCTTTTGCGCAAAACCCGGACAAGAGATTTGAAGAAATGATGACACAACGAACACCAACAACCAGGTCCAGGAGGATATCGTAAAACAAAAGTGTATATAGCGAAAGGCAAAAGGCGTTGCTCGTGGTATTCCAAAGGGTGTATCCGCCCGAGGCGGACATAAGATGGTGGTTGCAAGATAAGTGAAGATGAAGGAAATGATAAGGGTCTAGACAGCCGCTGGGCTCACTGTCAGAGGTGCGTCTGCGAACAGTGGCTCTAGAGGCACTGGAAAGGGCATCGGGGAGACCGGGGCTTTGGCCCGCCCAGGTTGAGTGGCATCCGACTTGCGGCGCTGCGAAGGCGTGAGTGAAGAATCCTTTCGTGGTGCGTTCTTTTTGATTCCGGACTGGTGGATACTGATGACACTGTTGCTTCGCGATAATGCGTTATTCTGGTTGGCGCGGAAAGCAGTAACAGGGACGGAGAAGGCACGGATAGGAGATGATTCTGGACCGACGGGTGGTTCTTCGTCGATCAGTGAAATCATATTGATGGCGCTGGATGCGAGGTCTTCAGAGGCGGTGTCGAGATTCTCGACGAGGTAGTCGGTCCACTGGGGACACACATTGGCATCAACGACAGAGGATTCGTCCCATTCGGAGGTGAGGAACCAGTTCTTGTTGAACAACGATGACGCCGAGTCCCAGTCCTCGCTGGGAATGGAGGTGCTGTACTGGCTGTATGATGGGAGATAGGCGAATAGTTCCTCGCTGGCCTTGGCGCCTGGCGTAGCGACCGTGGTGTTGCTACTGCTGTCTGACTTTCGGTAATAGTCTTCAACCGTCATCGTGAGAACTCTGTTGAAGCCCCCAATGTTCTCAACGATGCAGATTAAGCGGTCGGGGTCTGGCTGGAAGAATCCGGTTCTCGGTGGGGCGAAACCCTTCTTGGGAGATTTTGTGGGGGTCTTTTGGTTGACGGATTCTGGGACAGGCGTTGGAGATGGCGACCTCGAAGGAATGGACGGCACTTTGTGCAATGTTAGGACTACACCGCGCTAGCATTGTGGCAGACAAAGGGGGGCGCTACTTACCATCATAGATCGTAGCATCGCTATCGTAGTCGTCGGAGTCCCCGGATGCCTCGTCGGAGAAATATGGTTCGAGCATGTCGTCAGAGTTTTCGTTGTTGTCATCGCATATGGTGTATGAGTGATTCATGATTTTTTGGACAACTGGATCATCCATATCCATGTAAATGTCCTCGCCGTCGTCATCAGTTTCTGCGGAGAGGGCGGATGGAGAGTTGGCAATCTCGAGATTGATGCCAATGAATCCGTCGTCGGAGGCTGGTGGAGCGCCAATGATGAACTCAGTTTCTTCCTCGAGAATGCTTTGATCATCTTCATCAAAATCGTCCATGTCTTCCTCTTCGAGTTCATCGATGTCTCCGATTGAGACATCGTCATCCTCCATATCGCTGTCCTCGGTCTCAGAAATCATAATGTTGTACTCGTTCAAGGCGCTCTCGTCGTCGATATCGAGATCCGTGGTGAGGGAGGAACAGTCGCTATCACTGTCATATGCGTATACGGGAGCCCCACCGCGTTTCTTAGTGGGAGTATCATCCGGCATATCGTCACGGATCCGGTTGATCGAGATTTTCGGGCGAGAGAACGCCTGCACCTGGTTCGCCGGCCCCGCGCTGCCTGTCTTCTTATTGTGTTTGTGTTTTCGGTGTTTCCTACCTTTAAGATGACCTCTCGATGTCAGCGCGGGGCCGTTCACATAAGGCCTGTCGGTCGAATCATCAGAGCCACCGTCACTGTCGCCATCGTCTCCCTCGGCAACCTGGCTCGAGTCATCTCCAGCGACATCCCAAGAGCCCTTGATCTCAACCTTTTTGTTGGGCTTGGCGGATTTTTTGGATTTAGATTTCGAGACTCGATTGGACCCCGGGCTTGATTTGTGGAAGATATCTTCGATATCCTTACGAGAACTCCTAGGGGTTCGACAGGATGCCAAAGTCCACTCCATTCTCATTCTGTTATGTCTCGCCATGGTACAGGCTGTGGTAGGGTTTTATTTGAAAGCTCAAGGACGCTTCCCGTGGTATATAAAAGGCCAATTGACTGTGATGGTCAATGGAAAGAGGGGTGCAACTGCCTTGTGGGTTTCGGCAGGGTACGCCGACGGTGTATGTGTATGGTCTGCCGTTTTCATGTTAGCATCGAGTAGCAGCATATTGAACGATTCTCGGGATGCTAGCATACCTCAAGAATTCAATATGCCAGTCACTACCCGGAAATACGGCGATGCGAATGACAATTGATAGGGCTGGGGAAGGGTTGAGAAAGATAGGAGTGACCTTGTCGAGGAGGAAAAACTTTTGAGGGTTCAAACGTGCAACAACTTTTGTATGGGTTCCCGAAGTTCACGGTATAAAACGCCAACGAGATGGAGGGTATGTTATATCAACGAGAGCAGATGAAAAGGTCACTTTTGGCATTCACAGGTTTACGGAACCGTGCAAATTTTTAATGCTTTTCTATGCCGGGCGACGGGGACGAGGCTTCACGCGGGATGTGTTGCGGACGGCGTTGGACCTTGGCGGCTGCAGGTTTCTGCTCACAACAAACGCCAAGACAGGCCCGAAAATTCTGTCGGGCCAGGGAAAGTTGCACGCGGCGGGTGTGAATAAGGTTTTCTCTGTGTGAGACTCTATATCTGAGTTGAGAGGTGGTTCGATGCCGGGGAACGGAATTTTCTGCAGAGTCTGGCAGCCCGAGGAAGTGGATTGGAGGTATCTTCGTCTCTTCTCTCTATCAATCGCGGGTGTGACCGCGAGATTGAGTAGGGGACAGAATCCGACTCCCTTTGGAAATGCAGAGGACTGTCCCGCTCAATATCGCTGGTGAATTGGTTGTAATTGGTTTGAGCGCAGGCTGAGAGCTTCTGGCTAAGATTCTTGTGGCAAGAGAGCACAAGAACGGGGTCGCGTGAAGGTTGGTTATCTCGGAAGGTATCGAAGACTGGAATCAGTCGCTGAATTGGAGGTTTCTTTTGCTGGGGACGAGATTTAGTGATCAAATCGTCCGCTTATCCGTCGTTACTTCGATATCGTTCGTTCTATGTTGCTAAAGCTGAAGGCTGAGGTAACGGAGTGTAGACACTTCGGTACCCCAGAGGGCAATTTACAGCTCTGCGACAACCTGCATCCTGGCGTGTATACTATATGGGCTCAATGTTGAATTGCTAGAGCGGGGATGGACTGGAGTGGAGAGCAGATGGGGTCCTTCGGGAGGGACGAGATCGATAAGTTGCAAAAGGAAGAAGGGAAGGAAGGGGAAAAAGGAAAGGGAAGAAGGACTCGATAGGCCGGGCGATGGGTTTTAACGGCGGCGAGCGAGCGAGCGAGATTCTCGCCCACAACCACAACCACGCTTCGTTCCTTTTTCTGCGAGCTGTCTGGCCGGCTAGCCGACTTTGCAGGGTGGACATCAACCTCTGCGGCCTCGATCTCCCCCCAGCACAGGAAAGAGCACGTACGTGTAGATATTATTTTTACACCAAGTATTTTTCTCTGCCAGGTAGCCTCCTAGCTTGTTCAGTGTGTGCGAGAAAACACACGCTGCTGGCGGGGCTGCGCTAACGTCCTTCGGTTTAGTTTGCGAATGCATCCCTCATTGGACCCGCCAGCCTGATATTCAAATTGGCGAAGTACCCGGAGCTCCATCGTCGAGGCCAGGTACTTGTACCTTGTCCAGAGGGCCGCCGATGTGGGGTGGCAGGTATCTCGAGACCGTCCCGCCGCCCGGCTGCCCAATCAGCTCGATGCGCGGTGAAAATCTGTTTGTCCGTGACTTGGACTTCGAACACCGTTATGCCCCTACAGGCATGTCGAGCAAGGCCATGAAAATACCAGTGGCAGCGCAAGACAGACGTATTCGCCTTCATATGCATCTACCGATGGCATTTGATAGCCCCGTCACAGTGGCAGCTCGTTCCGGCCTCCTCTGACCGGACCTGATAACTGGCCTCTGAGTAGGTACTCACCTGCGCCTTCCAGAGTTCCAGTCGTCGTACCAAGTTACCCGGTCCAAAAAGTCTCCGGCGCTTTGGTTATATATCTTAATAATATCGCTATAACGCCTCCGTGCTATCAACGCTCCCAAAGTCGCCATGTTAGATAGGAAACATGACCACCAATATGGCGTCAGAAGGGATCAGGATACGAGAACGGCTGTTTCACAGTGCCGCCTTTCGAGCTTCGAGTGCACCTTACGCTTACCGCTCCCTCGTCTGAAGGCATGTCTATCTTGCCTGTGGCCACCCCAAAGGGCCACCTCAAGGGTCTTTTTGCCGGTACATCTTCATGACATCCTTCAGGAGGTATTCATAATCCATTGGGCGGAGCAGCGGGGCTTGCTCGACCTGCCTGGTTGTGAAGTCTTGCAGGAAAATACGCACGAGCTTGCAGCTGTTCTCTCATAATTTTCAGACAGACGACACCACCACAAGATCGGGTTTATTGCATACAAGGCAAAAAAAGTGGAGAAAGGACCGTCCATGCAGCGGAAAAAGAAACGGCGCAGGCTTTGAAAAAGAAAAGAAGAGATGGATTGTTCGAGGGAGACGCGGCAGACATTGCGAAAAATAAAAAAAATCAGACGGCCTCTTCGACATGTGCACATTGCACTATTGGCCAATGACTATGCCCTGCCCTCAGGCAAATATACCGTAAGCCTTTATGCGGTGTAATAGCATGCTGCAGGACTTGGACGGCTCCAGCTGGCTAACAAGGCCGTGATTTTCCATCGGCCCCGACTTGAAGATCCGCATGCATCGGAAATAGTGAAGCTCGACATTTCCCCGTTCGTCATATCGATCCTCGTCTCGCCTCCTGCCCTCAATTAGCTTTCAGAGGACATCTGAACTAACCAATTGAAGTTTCTTTTATCCATAGAGCGATGTCATAAAGTTTGAACGTGAGGGGAAGACGTCTTAAGACGGACATGCCCCCCTGTCTCGTGATCACCTTCTCTTTTGACAAATTCAATATGTGGAAGACTGATCTCGGGGGCGCCTTTACTTTAGCCAGCTTGAAGGCCAGAGCCTTGCTCTGCTTCCATCGTCAACAGCTTTGGTACCGGTAGGGCGGGGAGCATCTTCGTTTACAAGCGAAGAATTTTTTTTTTTCAGGATAACGTTTGACACGCTTGCCCTTTATCGATAAGGGCTCCAAGACCTCCTTGGCTGGCTCTCCCCACAAGCAAACGGAGAAACGAAAAATCCGCGCCGTGTTGTGAATTTGCTGATGGTGGTGGTGAAGCCGGGCAACGCAGATGGACGGTGTGAAGCTGAAGTTGCACACGACGACGCCAAAGAAACCACGATCGATTGTCAACTCGCCAGACCTCCTTTGCCCCCTCCTCCCCAGATTTTAGCGTTCGCCATACGACAAGCAGCCGATGGGACGAAACCTCGAGCACGAGCAGTCGCCTAATCTGACACGCTAGCTAATCTCACACTGACACCTGTTTTCGCAGGAGCTCGATGGGCCACCCTGCGTCTGCCTCCTCGACCCTGCCAAACCAGCTCAACGGCCAGGCTAGCCCCTCCCTCAATGCAAATTCAATTGTTCCGGCCAATGTAACTCCCCATCTTAACTTCGGACACATGTACCGCGGTTATTGGAGAGAGCAATCAGCGGGGGCTTGGAGGTTTGCATGCAATCCGGGTTGGTTCCAGGGCGGTCCAAATCAGCTAACTTTCCTGGCGGTGGTTGACCATCTTCCTTGAGGAAGTGCGAGCGCCCCCCCCACAGCTCAGCTCTGCATGGACCGCTGCAGCAGTAATTAACGGAAGCCCTGCCTCAGCCAACCCGAGCTCGTCGCTGCAGGAGTCGGCTCCGCATCTGCAACAGAGACGCTGACAGAGGAACGCAGCACGCCTGGAGGACCGGATATTTGTGACATGTGGGCTCGTGCAGAGTCGATGCAGGGCCAAGTCAATTCTTCATCCAACGACGAACCTTCCGCCCTCCCCAGAAACGACTAGAAGAGCCGCTACTGACATTTGCGTCCAAGGAATCTCAAGACGGTAGACACGGCGAAACTCTCTGAACGTTTCGGGGAATTTCGATACGGTCTAGCAAAGGAAGCCCCTCTTTGGCTCGCCTAGATTGGAATCTTGCCTTTCCACCCAATTTTAAACCCGCCGCAGCGCGCGCCCCACTATGAAATATTTGACAATGCCGGAAAGGAGCATGGTCTTCTAAAACCAGTCCCCGCTCCTCTTTCCGAGCGCTGTATGCAGAACATTCGAACTAGCAGGTGGTAAAGATAGAAGGGTCTCACCTCCCGACCTATCAACACCGTGGTGAGCTCGCGCAAAACGCCGGATGCCGAGTTCGGTTGGCTCTCCTATTGAACCGTTTGCCTTCTCTTCCCTGCTTGAACACACGAGCGCGGGCATGCTTGGCTGTATGAGGGTTTCACGTTCCTGTTGGGATATTGCTACGGTCTGCTGTGTTCGATGCTGGGTACTACACACTAGTGCCCGCCCTGCACATTTTGGTTGATCAACTTGAACGCATCCGGGGTACATATGCGTGCGTCTCCGAGACTATGGTGTGATAGTCTTGAGGTGTGAAAATCAGGAAGTTACTATGGCCGACAACTTTCTCCAAAAACGATTCCAGACCTAGACTGAATTACAATACCTAGTTTAGGGAAAGTCAGAAACACGTTGGCTCTTGACAAGCCATTTCTAACCAGGAAGATATATGTCTAGATACCGCGAAGCATCAACCTCGAGATTAACGCACGATACACGGTCTAAGGCGTCCTTATGGTGTCGACCCTTCACCACATCGTTGTTAGTGAAATATATAGAAGATACAGGGCCGATACACTAACGCAATTAGTTCATATCCGGGTACACAGATTAAGGCGGCCCGTTAGTTCCACAACTTATTTGTTCACGTGTATAATCAGGCTTAGTCCAATAGTTACCAAGGATATCAATGTGCATCCACGTACGACATCGTAACTGTAGTTTATACAATAGATATTTGAAGCCGTGAGTTTAAAATCGCGGAAGTATAGTCGTGCTAGCGATCCGATTTACATATGCGTAAAGAAACCTGGCTGTTCAAATAAGCCCGATGCTTTGAACTATGCCGCCGACGTCTAGCTTGTTTTCATTTCCCTATCGTTTTGATTATCGGAATCTAGTACTATGGCCAAACTCGTCTGCCATAAGCCCGCCGCCTCGACAATATATACTGAGCACCTAGGATGATATCATCAGTCTATCGCAGGATTGCTGCCCCAGGATAACCGGCGGGTCTGCCTGGACTGGTGTCAATGAGCTCCATATACTGATAGATCGAATTTTGTGTCCTTACATTTAGTGTATAGTGTCTGACTTAAGGAGTAGGAAGAATAGCTCTGCAATCATACTTCTGTAATATTTGAGATGTGCCTAAGGGGATAGTTAAGATAACAGGTGCTTGTCTTAGAAGCAACATGTGTTTTAGTCCAGAGGGTTGACACAGAGGGTTGACACTCACAATTCATATGCAATGGGGAGCACATCAACATCCTCAGGTGTGCCATGCTCACTTCATCTCTTCTAAATCCACAAATCTTTCAACCCAAAACCACCGAAACCTCTAGCTGATATCTACACCCGCCTAGCTTGTCATAGATTCCTCTAGGCTTTGAAATTAAACTTCTGGCTGCATCAATTACCTCCCTGCATAACCTGGGTTGCTCACACGCTCACGTAGTCTGGGAAACTCAGCTCACCACGTACATGTACTAACTAGACCTGTAGCTTCTGGGAGAACATCCTCTAGTATACGCGCGGGCAAAACCATCAACACCACCTCCTCTGTTTCTAAATCACGTTGCTCCTGCAGACTTTAAGTATTTGCCTAGAAGAGATCCCTTGAGCCTACAATTCTCTAGGTGCGTTTACCTATTGCTCACTATTATCTTTGGCATACGTTGAGCAAATCTAACTACTAAGCAACGTACAGATTTTTCAATCAGCAGCTACTCAAACCAGGGATAACTGGTAACAGTTCTTCCAAGATGAGCAGTCAATGGACGCCTTCCCTGCACATTGTCTCGTAGGTCACAGCAGTACTCCGTCTCCGTTGACAAATATCCTTCGCCTTAGCCCACGGTCTACGACACGATTGATGATGTAACAGCTTTCTAACCTTATCGCGTAGTTTACTGAATTCTGAGCCTATTGTAATCAAAATTGGGAAGGAAAATGAAAGAATCCTTGTCCACAGGTCGTTATTTACGGCCTCGGAGTCGCCTTCCCTCAAAGCCGTCGTCTCTGGGAAATACAAAGAGGGTAAGGGTGAGAATGGCCTTGACTGGACTTCCGAAGACCCAGACGCTGTCAAGAGAATGATAGCTTTCCTGTATACCGGAGACTACAATGTCACGGAACCGAAAGATGTCAGCATAGGCCTGGCTCCATTCGTCGAAAGAACCAACGTTGATGACACGGATGCGCAAAAAACTATCAGTGAATATAATTTTAATGATGGAAGCACGAAGCGAGACGAGGTGGCTCGTGCGCTTACACCAATTCAACACCATTTAAAGGATATCCACCTCCCTACCTGGAGGGTCAATACGGAAGCCGGGAACCTGGAATACGCAGATAGGTCCGGCCGGATTTTCGAATACGGCCCACTCTTTCTCGCCCACGCCAAAGTTTTTGTCCTGGCCGACTACCACCAAGCGGAGCTGTTGATGGCTGCCGCGCTGCGAAGACTCTCACAAGTGATGATCCATGCCGCCGAGTCGTCCGCAAACCTCACATCGGATCTCATCCAGCTGGTTAACTATACCTATCGCCAGGAGGTTCTACGCCCTGAGAACCTCCGCAAGCTCGTTGCACAGTTTGCAGCACTGCATTTCCAAGAACTCAATGGTGGTGAATGGGAGGAGGTTCTGGAGCAGGGGGGACTCTTTGTTAAGGAAGTATGCACTCGTCTCAGCCGCCGAATTAGTGGTTGGGGACCCAAAGGCTCTACCACTAGAGGGGCTCGGAGAGGTGGGAAAGGCAGAGTACCGGGTTCAAGACAGACAAATGTAAGCCAGCCAGACGGTTAACCAATAATATCTACCCTCCTCAGTATGTTATAGCGTACAGCTATGTTGGCGGTATAAGTTGTCGTTGCGGCGGGAGATTGGGTTATAGAAACTAAGACCCTGTGGTGATGATGTCAATAGGTCAATTCGGCAAGGGCCCCAGCTGTCCTTGAAAATGTTGTCCAGGATATCGCAGGTTTGACTGTCGTTTCCGCCAGCCCCCTTACCAGCTCAAGCACAGCAATGGACGACCTTGGCTACTGGTGATGGTGTTGGTTTAAGCTTGCAGTCTTGGTGTGGAAGGTCTGGAGCTATTTTACATCTCTGGTTGCAAATATATCATCAACCGGGCTAGATGGCGCGCTAGTTTAGTGCCGTCTGGATATACTCTGGTATGCTGGGGACTGGCTGCGATTTAGACTCTGATACAAATGTTGTAAATCAATTATGATCCACCAAAACGCTGTATCTAGCGAGATAGCTTTAGACTCCTTAGGCATTGAATTCGAAACTTGTAAAACTGTGCAGACACAAAGGACTTGTATTTCAAACATATGGAGATACTGTTCTTAAGGTCTTAATCAACAGAATATGATTGTTACTTTTGTTGGAGCGACTTGACCTTCCTTTCTACAATTTCTTCGACAAAGTTTGTGAGCCATTTGTTTTCGCTCCCTTCTCCCCCTAGGAAAGCTAATACGCTTTTCTAAACATGTTTGGACGTACATTAGTAAGCGCTGAGTCTAATAGATTCATGTGTGTGATACTCACCTCAACGTATTTGCCAACCTGGTCAGCCTCCACGTTGACCAACTCGCCCACCTCTTTTGCTGCTGTTACAACTTTCTCCTGGGTATACGCGATCAACATGACGCCGAATTCCGCGGTATTATCGTTCACATGCGTTACCGTCAGGCTCGCACCATCTACTGTAATAAACCCCTTCTCCACAATGTACCGCATCAAGTCCTTATGTTCGTCCGCAAGCTTGAATGTGAAACTAACGGCGTTGCCATCCGCGACCTTTTTTGTAATCGTTGCTGTCGAGTCCACATGGCCCTGCACCATGTGGCCTCCGAACCGGGAGTTGGGAGGCAAGGGCTGTGTGGTGCCGGGGTCCGCTGGTTGTGCGAGTTTCGACGATGTCGACATTGCCCGCTCAAGGTTGACCCGCGAGTTCACCTTTAGCTGCCCCAGATTTGTCCGTCGGAGGGTTTCGGGCGCGATGCCCAGCTTGAAAGCCGTGCGGTCATCGGAAAGGGAAGTGATTGTAAGACAGGTTCCGTTGACGCAGATGCTGTCGCCGAGAAGGGCATCCGAGAGTATCTCCGCGCAGCCGGAGATGGTCATGGAACAACCATTGCCGCCAGAGGAAGAGCTGTCGAGCTCAAGGAGCTCGGATACAGCTGTTGTCGAGTTAGTTTTGGGGGCCTTCAGCGCTGTCGAGTCCAAGGTTTGGGGGACATACTTCCGATTGTTTCTGTAAGAAGGTTAGCGGTGCTTGTAGAGCTGCATGAACGGGGCCGAGGATTGGTTTTGCAAACCTACGAGGCCAGTAAACATCCTGCCAGTGGTTGAATCTAGATCTGAGGTTGTTCCCACTTGCCGACGAACCCGAAGGTTACTAGGATGGCAAGTCTTGGCGACAACTCACCTTTGTTCAAAATGCAACGCTGGGAGACTCGTTGCCTGATTCGCTGGTGAGAGGAATCTATAGGCGCAGTGGGGGGGATCCCCAGTATTCCTAGGGTTGCGTGATAGAGCAATGTTCATAGGCCTGAGAAGGAATTGTAAATCGCATTTGGGGAACAGGTTGTTTGGCATTCTGGCACAAAGCGGTACTCGGGTTACCTACAAGTGGACCTACCCCAATCTACACAGGCATTCTCTTCCTCAAAATCCCAGCTCTTAAAATCGCTAGCAGCCAATTCGCCTTCCTCTCCTCTTGGCCAACTATTTTCAACATCCCCTCAATTTCTTGGAGCAACGTCTCGTCCATCGTCGCACCGTTTTCCTCCAACAGCTTCAAAACTTCCTCCAACGAAGAAACATCCTCCTCGATCTCGCTGAGTGCGTCCCTACCACAGTTTTCAACGCCCTCCAAATCGCCGAACTTGACACTAAGGGCGAGAGGATCGCAGAGATCTTCGTCAGGGACATCCCACTCTTTCAGCGCCCAGGTGATGGCCAAGCAATCCCCTTCATCGACAACCGACTCGAGTCTGATTCGAGGGGACATTTGCAAAACGGGCCTGCCGTTGGTATATCCAACCCCCAACCTTTTTAAATTTGCAAGTAGTCCCATTTTGTCTCGTCTGAACGGTCTCTGGCTCGGCTTCTTCCGTGTGTATCGATATTTTGACGGCTCCCCATCACAATTCGTGAAAAAGTCTTCAGGATCTATAATCCCTTCTTCAAAGTCCATCTGCGTAGGAAGGTCTGAGTACCGAATTATCTTCAGGGAACAAGCTCGGTTGTTGCCACTGTCGGGGGGTGGAATACTGCCAGAAAGTTCTGCGGCGATTTTGCGAAGCCTTGAGGAAGGTGTAGTGCGGGAAGCTGGTCGCGGCGCAACACTGCGCAGCTTGGCCCTGAGTTTGGCCCCGAGAACTGAATTGTGGCTGCTAGCTGGACTTGAGGTTGATACAAAAGACCAGGGTGAGCTGGAGCTATCAGTGCTTGGGGTGTTGGTGCGGCTTGTGCGAAGGCGTGGAATTCGGCTGGCTCGAGCTGATATGGGGGATTCGATGTGCACAGACAGGTTGGACGGCATTGCGCGCAAACTAAACTTGTACAAAACAATAATGGAGGTCGCGTTCGCAAAATACGTGAGTGCCGATTGCAGAAAGCTACAGAATAGCAGTGTTTGTAGATAATAAGAGAGAGAAAGACGCAACCCAGGGCGACCTCGGCACAGGCAAAACCTGGTTGTAAAATCAAGAGTAAGCGGCGGACAAAGTATAATATGTTGAACAACCGGAATACCACCCCTTCATTGACTATTCAATATATAGAATCTTTGCCCCACGCTTCAGGCAGATGATTTGCTCAATAGACCCGCCAACCTGCCTTGAGACAACCTCTGCTTTCCACCCTCTTGTGCCACAGTAGTCTATCAAAGCCTCCCCTCCGGCAGAATTAAAAGCTCTCTCTGATCTCCTGGCCATTTTCCTTTTGTGGTTCCGCTTCTCTCGGCGATGTTCGGCCCGAGAAATCAGCGCCGTCGAAATCCTTGTAGACTTGTCAACGAGACTGTAACCGCATGGAGGGACTATATCCGGTTAGCAGATATATTTCCTGTGTTATATTTGACTAATAGCAACTAGCGCCATGTACACGCTTTACTATAGGTATCACGAATATTTCTCGCAGTTGGTCCAGTCATGGCGTCAGGGCTTACCAGACGGTATGTTTCCATCACTCTTGGCACTCAATCTTTCATGGCCTTTTTCGTAGCACGGGATGCGGCATAAACTAGCCGACTATACACACATATGAGTATTAGTGTACATTGAATGCCTAAAGTGAGCTGGTAGTATACTGTACACTAACCTCCGAATCCACTTTTCGAGAATCTAGCTGAATATTATGGAGCCGATTGCAAATCTCTTTCTCTTTCCAAGACATACTGTTGGTGGCTACCTGGGTATGAAATTAATAGTGTTTGGATTTATCCTGTTATCAGCTTGGAAAGCTACTACAGGCTCTAGGAGATATTATTCAAACTTCAACTGGATATATAAGGAAAAGGTACTATTGTAACACGGTTTGCAATCTGCACAGTCGTGGCAACCAGAACATAAAACTGCAAAACTAGAGGTTCTCTCAGCGAACAAAGCGCACCCAACTGCACAAGTATGATCAAAGAAGATTCCAGCTCCTACGCGCCATGCCTACAGATAATTACAGCCAAGAAGGGACTCGCATCTATTGTAGAGCCCTTTGGATTGTCACATATATGTAGAGATTTTCAATTTAGACATCTGTCGCAATACGCGATAGACCAAACGTTAAACGCCTACATACCTAGTCGGATTTATTCTGCCGCGAGAAGTTTCATACATGCACATCCCGTCAAAGCTTAGATTTGTACGTATGGTTTCAATTCCACCCCCATGGTACTACCACGTATGGGACTGAAGTGGCTACCGAAGTTCACCATGGTATATACACTGTATCTGTGCGCGTATGTAAGGTTATGAGTTGGTCCCATAGTTTATATGCTCAGTGGCTATTCGACAGAACTGCTTCAGAGGGTGCTGTCAAAAGGGAAATATCAGGGTACATCCACAAATTATTTTTTAAGGCAGCTGAAGTTGATTAGGATTCTTCCAGTTGCCGGTTCGCAGAGTGTTCTAGAATCAAGAAGGGTACTTGCAGAAGCGGGTATACTTCTACATCCTAGTATCAGTCTATTCGGCACCCAATCGATGCGGAAAGCAGCTCAATCACTGTAAATATGAAGCACAAGATATACGGGGCTCGACCTTGGTTCTGTCAGCTGATACCGTCGTTACTGCCATTTCACATTTATAATAGGCCTCATATAAAATTATGCAATTTCCGGGATAATAGCGCGTATATCGAGGACTGTCATTGCATTTGCGCCCCGTATGCCATAACACGTATTAACCTGCGCTTTCGCGGCCTGAACCATATGCCATGGAGTACTTGCGCTTGGACTGGCAGCTCGTATATATATGCCTGTTGCCTCAGCAGGCGCTTTGCGTTCCATCTGGGGTAAATGAACCAACAAGTCATTTGAAACATGACCTGGCTAGGTAAGGTAGAATAGTTGATAATATGGTTCATGGAATTGGATCGGTATGAGTGGAATATAAAGAAAAAAAAAGCAGAACATGTAAAGAAGCAGCTACAAGCTTGATGAAGATTGCCATCGCTTGTAGAATCTTGTGTGGTGAATGAGTGGGCACGTGGGAAGGAAGATGAAGAGGACAGATGTATTACAGTACAAGGTGAATGGAGGTATCTTTTAAAAAGAGAAAGATCTGCCCAAGCACTACGATATCGCAAGGGAGCGTCGGTGCAGAAACAGTCCCAGCATCTAGCATGTGGGAGGCCGTTGTTGGATAATTGTGCGCAAACTTCATTTTGTAACTGTGGGGACCTTAGACTGTTGGGTCAAGCCCTCCTCAGGTCCACATCGGCAAATTCCCAATTGCCAGTCCGTGCCTTGCAATTTATAGCTAAATTTGTCGCCTCTAGAGCATCGGGGTACATGAACGCCACCAATTCACAGAACCTCATAAACATTGTAGTCGAAAAGGGGAGTCGATCTACCTAGCCCAAGGAACCCGGTACTTGTTGAAAATATTATCCGGCTTACCCCCGAAAACTCCGGCGGAAACCTCACAATAGCGAACCTGCTATTAGGACCTAAACCAAACCGTATAAATCAACGATGGTTCGGCCAATTTAATCCGGCCATATAAGCGCGTACACGTTAGTATAGCAGGAGAATGTGTACGGACCAGCATTGAACCGCATCATGTGCGTAACCGTTCGTCGGTTCGGCAGTTCGCCCGTTGCAACAACTGTACAACTTGCCGGCTGGTTAAAGGAGTTGATGCAGGCGAAGTCCACTGATATGGGCGTGAAGACCCCCCCAGCCTTCAGTTGCCAGCTTGGATTGCCCTGTGATCTTGAGGCGCTGTTGCCACCAATCCAGCCGCCACCGTGGAGTGTCCCTGGAAATTGGCCTTCTTTGTAGCGTATGAGGTTTGTATACGACATTGGGCCGCCTTCTACAACGACGGGTGTCCCGGGTGGGACGGTGAAGCCATCCTGCTCAAACTGATGTACCAAAATGTCAGATTTATGAATTCTAGTTTCTAGTCCGACGGCTACCTACGAAGCTATCACGCCGGTGAACAGCTTCTCAAACACAACTTACACTATCGATCCATAGTTTTCCTGAGACGCAACTGACCTGTGCGAGAGCGAAGAGCAGGACGGAGACCGCGAATGAAACGGGGTTGCAGTTCTTCATTTCTGATATATATCTATATGGTAGAGTGAAACAAGAATGGATTGAGATTGTCTGCTGAGGATATATTGATACCCAGGCATCGGACTCCGGGCAGGTGGTGCTATATATACTGGATCTTTCTATAGGTATATACGGATACCATAGTTCGGTGACTGGCAGACGCGCAGAGCGCATTAGAACAGGCGCCCGAAATAACGCCCCTTATCGCAAGATCATGGAATAGACCCCGGCCCGGCGGGGCCGTCGATCAACTTCCAGATCTTGCTCCCGTGCTTTGAGTGATCGCAGGCTCCAGCGCGTGGTGTTGCATGTTTACAGTATGCCATTGGCTCGGCTGCCTGCATAAACCGAAAACAGGTTAGCCCAACTTGGCGAAGAAGAATTGGCCTCTTCAATTGCTCGATATCGCGATGTCAGGCACCAGCTTAGGCTTACGAAGGTAAATTGGACCAACTCGCCTCAGATGGGATTGTAGTTCAGGGGTAGAACGTTTCTTTCGCACTCCCAGAAGCCCAAAAAGCTTCGAGTCGAAACGATCCTAGAAAAGGTCCCCGGTTCAAATCCGGGCAATTCCAGCTTCTTTTTTGTCGGGATAAACTATACTCTTATCATTTTTTTATCTGCGTGGCCTGCCTTTAACAAGAGGGTACTCGAGGGTGATTTTCGAACCGATCAAAAGTTTTGGCGCTTTTACCAATTGAATATCAAATGGAATACAGCCCGACAAGGTAGAACTCTGGGGCCATATAGGAACGCAATATGGAAGCGCGCAATCGTTCGATACGCCTTACGCGATTGATAAAATCGAAATATTATATTACATTCAGCGGATAAGCCGCGATAACCTTGAACGGGCCTCGGTGCTGAACCTAAAAAGTGATCCCCCAGCTTTGGCCGATGTATCTTGACCAGGTGGTAAGTAGACATTGTCTCTCTTCGTCGGTTGTCCCTCTTCTAGCGGCGGCTCTGGCGCAGATTCGGGCTCAGCAGCCGTATGTGTGCTCTCTTCAGGTGTGGGTTCTGGGTCGGGCTCAGTTGCCTCTTTGGTAGCCGTTGGCGCCTGGTCGTCTTCCTCGGACTTGTCTAGGACATATTCATGTCTCCAGCAGTCCTCGTCATCAGCATCGCAGCAATCCGGGAAATCTTTGTCGCCGGGGTGGCAACAGTACGGGTCTTCTGAGTCGCACTCGACGTAGCAGTCGGATTCTGGCTCCTGCGGATCGCATGGCTGGGCATCTGGCAAGAACGATAGCCCTGGCACCGAAGGTGCCGCGCTCGACGTCTCCGTTGCAGTTGTTTCGGCGATAGTTTCAGTAGTTTTTGGCTCCACCGTTTCGGTTTCCTGTTGGGTCCGAGGTGGCTCCGTCGGCGTCGGTTCAGGAGTAACTGCCACGGCACCTTCTGTGGGGAGGACGGTGGTAACCGCAGTGGTAGGCGGCGGCGTTTCCGTCGGCGGGTGCGTAACCTCAGGAGGACCTTCCGAACCCTGCGGACCATCTTCTGGCCGTGCCTCTTGGGGCGCTTTCTGCTGTTCGGGTTCTTCAGTCGACGGCTTCTCGGTGCTAGTTTCTTCAGGCGGAGTTTCCGTGGATTGGGCCTCTCCTGGGCTGGGTCCGGCCGTCTCCTCAGGCTGTGGCTCCTCATTGTCTGTCTGCGCAGGCGTGTTTTCCGGGGCCGCAGCGCTCTCGGGTGGTGGATTCTCTGTTGGAGTACCAGCTACGCCCGACGGTTCTGGCTCGGATGGCGAGTCCGTGGTATCAGGTTGCTCTGCTGGTGGCGAACTCCCATCCACTAGAGATTCCACGTTCCCAAAGATATTGATAACAGGCTGATCTTGACTTTCTGTATCGTCGCTTTGCTCTTCGGGTTCGTCCTGTGGTTGTTGCTCTTGATCTGGTGGTAGCTGAGAATCCAGCTCTTGCTTCAGTTCCTGAACTTGATCCTGAACTTCTTCCTGGATATGGTCCTGGATTTGGTCTTGGACCTCCTCTTGGACCTGCCTCTGCACTTCCTCTTGGATTTGTTCCTCGAAATTTGCTTCCCCCGGTTGCTGCTCCAGCCCCTGTTGCAGGTCGTCCTGGTCTCCCTGACCGGGCCGATCGGTTTCCTCCTCTGTTGTCACTACCTCTTCGCCATCTCCACCATTTTGGAAAGTAGCGTCTTCCTCCAAGGTATTCTCTCCAACTGGTGCCTCCTCGGGCTGCTGTAAATCATCCACCAATGAAGCCGCTACTACCCTGGACTTTCTGCCAAGAACCAGCCTAAAACTCGCTGAAGCATCCAGGTTCAACCTATCGTTATTCAAGAATATCCTCGTAGGATCGTTCTCGAAATTTGTATCGCTGGAGCCCTCGCTTTCGCTCACCTTCGTCTCAACATCAAGTTCTACCGTGTCTAAGACCTCGGTATTCTCAACTACATCGGTGCCGTCGTCGCTTTGGTCCTGCTCGATTCTCTCGACAATCTCTTCCGTACAATGCTGGTCCTGGTACAAGACCACTTTCCTAAGCTCCAGGTCGTCCGCTCTGCCGTTGTTTGGATCCAAAGCCACATCTGCGAACGCTCCGGGCGGTGCTGAGAAGTTGGGGACATATTCAACGTAATTCACCGTTGTCCTTCCCGGCTGCTGCGAGTTCAATCTGTTGCAGTTACCGTTCCACCCGTAGGCATAGTCGGTGTAGCCGTACATGGTACCATCTGACAGGTAGAAGAGCAGCGCCTGTGTCGATATCTTGGGAAGCTCGTCAAGGCTCATACTCATGCTGGGCAGCACCAGCTGAGCGGCCCCAATGCTGGACAAAGCCAGCATCATTGACGCTACCCGTTTTGTATATATCAGATGCACCATTTTTGTGTCCTGTCGTAATTGTGCTAAAAGCAGCGATCGAAGTGCTGATTGCCGTGGCTGTCGAAACCGCAACAAATTTACTGCGCCTTGTTTCGACCTTGCGAGGTAAGCGATCTCGCTCAAAAGACTCGCGTGTAAATGTCGCAACAAAGATGCCTAGGAATAGTCCCAGGAGCCAGCTATCGCCAGTAGATTTTTTATTTGTATTTATCACATTATAGGGTAGGCTATATATCGTTCTACCTAGTGCCACGCGTGCTCCATGGTGGCAGCGTGTGGCATGGCAGCCGAAGGGCGTGGTACATTTGAGCGTTTTGACGAGAGGAATGTTGAGAGCCTTCAAGTCAGTTCTATATGCGGCACCCGGCGGGCAACGTGTTCCTATATGTCTAGGTGAATGAAATAAAAGTGCTCATACGCACGTTTCCCCAGTTCAACATGCACAAACCTATGCCCCATGAAATATCGCTCGGTATACAGAACTGAGAACTCCCGTTTGACAGGTACTCGTAGACTAGACGTTCAAGGCCAGCACTGGGAAAACATCTAGGGATGCAACTTACACCAGCGGAGCAAATGGGCAATCACATATAGGCACGCGCGTAGCATTCGTAGCATCTAGCCTCCAAGACAGGGCGCCGAAGCTGTAGCCATTCACTACCCATCATCTCAAACCTCAAGCTAATCCACAGGGGCTATCCAACTTATCGAGTCATGTCATTGCGCTGCCGTATTGAACACGGGATCCCTAGGCGTGAGCTTCAAAACTCCATACTATAAACACAATACCTGACCGCGGGACACCTCCCTCGAGATATTCGAAAGCATGCACCTCAAAATACAACGTCTCGAATGTGTTGCCTACAAAGCCCGCAAACCTTCCCTTCTTGGCATTTGGCCTCAGATTGACCACATTTCCCAAATGCTCCACCAACATCACGGTCCAGCTAACCGGCAGCTTCACCGCCCACTACCAACTGTCACCTCTCCGCATCGACTGTCCATTCGCCCAAGATGCTCTCCGCGCTAGCTGCGTACCAGCCGCGCCAGCTGCTGGCGCAAATCCTCAACTTTGGCATGATCCTCTCTACCGCCTTTATGATGTGGAAGTCCCTCTCGCTCATCACCAACTCGCCGTCACCCATTGTCGTCGTCCTCTCCGGCTCGATGGAGCCGGCGTTCCAGCGCGGCGACCTACTCTTCCTATGGAACCGGGGGACACAGACGCAAGTTGGCGAGATTGTCGTCTTCAACATCCAGGGCAAAGATATTCCTATCGTGCATCGCGTGCTAAGGCGGCACGTCAGCCGGTACGCTTGAACTTACGCGCAGACGCCCCATGTTGCTCGTAGAATACAATTCAACATGACCTGTAGCTAACCCGATTGATTCTCTTCCTTACCACTAGGCCGTCTGCGAAACAAGCCAGATCGCGAGCATACCCGCCTCTCAAGCTACTCACCAAGGGCGACAATAATGACCAGGACGACGTTGTGCTCTACACCCCGGGCCAACACTACATTGACCGTGAAAAGGAGGTCATTGGTAGCGTGAAGGCGTACGTGCCATCCGTAGGGTACGTCACGATATTGTTGTCGGAGCATCCAATGGTGAAGACAGTAGTGCTGGGGATCATGGGCTTGTTTGTAATACTACAGCGGGAGTGATTGGCAGCTCTGGCATGGGGAAAGTTCGGCTTTTGCATATGATCGTGCGCCCCTGTTTCCATCTCCCATGTATTGAAAGTTGGAGATGTGTCGAAGGATTGCATTGGGGACCGTGCATCGTATATAGTCTATATGCATTTTCATGGGTATCAATGTTCCAATATACAGACGTCTGCCCCGCCAAAGCCGACTACGATCAACGATCAATCAAACCTCCTCCTTGTCCATATCATCCCTCTTCCCGCCCATGCCCTTCCTGACCTTCCGCCCAGCGCCCTTTTCTCGCTTCTTCTCCTGCCACTCCTTCACCTCCTTGATCGCCTGCCGCTGTGCCTCACCCACACTCTCCGCCAACAGACTCACCTCACCCTTCTCCACGTCCAGCGCGTCCAACTTCTTCCCCAACGCCTTTTCAATTCTTGTAAACTCCTCGATATCGTATTGTGTCACCAGGTTGACGCAAACCCCACTCCTGCCCGCCCTTGCCGTCCGCCCCACTCTGTGGATATACGTCTTTGAATCACCCGCAATATCGTAATTAACCACCAAATCCACCGTGGGGATATCCAGCCCTCGAGCTGCTACATCCGTCGCCACAAGCACATTCCGGCTCCCCGCTTTGAACTTATTGAGCGCCCCCAGTCGCCCTGTCTGACTGAGCTGGCCGTGCAGGGGTATCGCAGCACACCCAAGCAGCCGCAATAGTATGCTGACGCGCTGGGCGTCCACGATTGTCCGCGTGAAAATAATCATAGTCTTGCCAGCATACCGTTCCGCAACAAGATAGACCAGATAAGTGTCCTTATCCTTCTGCGGAATCAGCATAAAGTACTGCAGCAAAGACTTCACCGTCTGGTATTTGGACGAGACCGCGACACGGGCCGGGTTGGTCAAGGACATGCGCTGCAGACGCTCCACTTTATCCGTCATGGTCGCAGAGAAGAGGTACGTGTGCCGCTGGACGGTGGGGATGACCTTTAGGATCTTTTCGATGATGGGACCAAAGTCGAGGTCGAGCAGCCGGTCAGCTTCGTCCATGACAAGGTACTTGAGAGAGCGCAGGGAGAAACCCTTGGTGTTCTCGAGGTGGTCGAGCAGTCGGCCGGGCGTCGCGACAATGATGTGCGGGCGCTTGGAGAGCGCAATGGCTTGCGGCATCATGTCCATGCCGCCGACGATGACGCAAGTCTTCACCCCAAGTGAGCCGCCGAGGGCGTCAGTTTGCTCCGATATTTGGAAGGCAAGCTCACGTGTCGGCGCGAGAATGCAGGCGAAGAGCGTGGATTGCGGGGAGTGGTAGAGTGCCTGGAGTATGGGGAGCGCAAAGGCAGCCGTTTTGCCAGAGCCTGTCTCGGCGAGGCCGATGAGGTCTTTCCCTGTGAGTGCGAGCGGGATGGAGGCTTGCTGGATGGGCGTCGGCTTGTGGAATTTGAGGGCCTCAAGCGTTTCGCAGAGTTGGTCAATGATGCCCTATAAGCATTGTCAGCGGCGCCTTCATAGCCATGGTCCACACATCAGCTTGAGGCTACGAACCAGCTCCTTGAATGACTTGTCGTATTCGTCCACGTCGCTCGCGCCGTCGGGAGCTACGTCGTCGGCGCCAGTAGCAATCCCATTGTCGCCTTCCCCGGCTCCAGAACCGTTATCCTCAGGCGACGGTTTCCTCCGTTTCTTCTGTCTACTATCATCCTCGTTCGAGTCCTGTCCAATCTTCACCGGGGCCGCCTGAGTCTGAGCCGCCTGCGTGTTCTTCTTGATAGAGGCGACAAGATCCGTGAGTGAGGGCTGGTGCGGTGCCACAACCTCCTCCGCAGCAACTGGTCGCGAAACCTTCCGCTTCTTGGCCTTATGTTGTCTGTCGCGATCCATTGTAGCGCGGTGTGAGTTGTACCGATGGTCTGTAGAGCGGACTTGGGTGGTTGTTCGCGGCGTCGCGCAAGGATGCTCGAACAGGTTGGAACAAAACTGAAAAATTTGGATGTTACACAACTCGCCGCTTTTAGCCGTCTGCAACACCCCAACACCCAAGCTTTCGCAATATGAGTATTTGATATCGCTACTAGTATATATCATCACCTAGCTAATTCACTGGTCAAGTGCCTCAAGGCCTAGGCACTGGGTACAGGAGCCTCTCGTAGTGGCCCTATTTGGCCGTTTAGATGTAACCTGACTCGCGAGAAGGATGCCACAACGCCGACTGCATTCAACATGGTATGTCAAGCAGCTGGCCGACTGTCGTGTACAGTCATAAATAAGAATCGAATGTAGTATATTAGGTATTAAAACAGCTAATTAAAAGTGCGTCAACAAACCCTCATGCCAATAACCCAAGCCCCGCCAGAGTCCCAAAAGTAAACAAACGGCCGAACTTTTCTAAAAGTATCAACCAGGTATCATGATCGTACGTTATCGCTAAAACCCACGTGCTGAAATGCAAATATTTCAGTGTACGACATCACTGGCCGTCATCCCGCATAAACAAAAGACTCAAACTAAATCGCAAGCATGCTATGCAGTGAACGAAAGTATTGCAAATATTAGAAAAAAAAGCACGAATAATTAATACAACCGGGTATGTTCGTAATATGGCCAATGGCTTTTGAAGCAGAAATCGTGTGATGGGATGGTAGAAATAGCGCAGGAACTCCAGAGATAGCGTAAAAATAATGCAAAAACGGCAATAGAAGATGCGATCTTTTCGTGAGACGGGCGTAGTTGGAGTGCCAACTACACCTATAACAGCGTTTTGTATGCTGTAAGCAATAACGAGTGTGATTCGAGCAGCTAAGAAAACAAGGTCGCAAGCAGCTCGTTGATCAATGCCCCTTATGGTCTTTTCCTATATGCGTCCGCAGATTCCCTCGGCCCCGAGGGCCGTAGAACACACGGTCGCAACCAGGGTTCACACAAGGGTAGCGTGCTTCCCTTGTAGCTGTGTTGCCATGCTTCGTCCGTTTATGTCTGCTCAGGTTGCTCGTTGTAGATGCGAACTCTTCACACCCAGGGACATCGCAGTAGAGCCTCGTCCCCGTCGTGACCTTCCTCCGCCGCGCGGGAAACGAAGTAGCCCCATCGCCTTCAAGGTACTTTCTTTTTCTTGATTTCGTCGGCTGTGGTCCCCGCGAGGTTGAAGTCATCGTGGGCTGTGGTGAGGGGGACCGGACCGTTTCAGCCATGGGCGAAAGCGGGATATCGGGTGCAAAGGACTGCGGGGATGGCTGTCGCTCACAGATAGTTGGACGAGGCACTGCCAGTGGGCGTGGATAGGAAAAGTAATCTGTTCCAAATCTGCTAGCGCCACGCATGTTGGGGTTGAGGAACAGCTCGTCAGGTGTGATATTGGTAGAGTTCGGGTTGCTGAAACTAGTCTCGCTACCTGGAATTCCACGCGGTGAACAATCCCACATGCTTTCAGAGTTATGCGGGGAATTTGACGATGCAGTGCTGCTAGAAGGAGAGTCCTCCTCGGGAACCAAATTCCTCGGTTTTGGTGATGGGTGGAGAGTGCCGATTGCGCAAATTCCAACATTTAGTGGAGAGGAAACCTTGATTCCATTGATGGCACCAGGCCATGGCAGCTCTGCTGGGGTATCCAGGTCCGCGACATCTGATATGGGATCAGGCAAGTCCGCTTCACCCATCGTGATGTCTTTGGTCCGCCAGGCGAGCGCATTTTCACCAGCTGATCCCAGTTCCCTTTGCGAGGGTCGTCCCATAAACCAGCGGACCTCCCTGTTAACCCGCCCATCAATGTACGGCAAGGTGTAGTCCGCGTCCCCCTCGCCCTTGCACAACGGCCAGAGATTGTCAGGCACAAATGTAGCACACGAGGTGCAATGCCATACAATCGCCTGGACAAATGCGCGGAACTCTTCTTGCGTCCTTCGACGCACACGAACAAGGTCGACCAGACAGTTCTCGAAGTCCCTAATGGTACTAATATACCCCCGGTCAAGCATGGATAAAGCGGAGGCAGTCACAGTCCCCACACTTCCATATTGGCTCTCATCCAAATTCTTGACGACATCAAGTTGGAGATGAGGTATAAGTTGTTTTGCCAATGCTTGTGGCCCTCGGTCCTTGAATTTGACGCGCTTCTTGAAGCCCGATGCCAAGGATGAGCACACACCGCCACATAGATATGCGAAGATGATCCCTGTGTCCTTCAGCTCTGCGAGAGAGTAAGTAAGTGTTTGCTTTGCATAAAGCAGGAATTCGAAATATTGGCACTTACCTTGCAAAAACCGCAGTATAACAGCGAATATACCGCAGCCGACAAGATCCTCCCATGAGGACAATGGGCTAGGCTTTGATGGTTTGATTGATAACATCTTTGGGGCCGTTCCCTCCATCCCCGCGCTGATGGATAAAAGCTTAGGGTCGATGGTCATACCCATTGCCATGCCTTCTAAACCGGGAGAGCAGTGGTTACGCATGAAATCTTTGAGCCCTTCAACCTCGTTGACCAAGTATCCGGCTTTGTTTAAAGCTTCGCTACCGTCCCACGTCTTTATCCATTGGAGGGCGTATTCGAGCTCCTCCCACATGACGTTCACTATCTCATCAAATATGTCCCGGTCGCTGGGCATGCCTGCAATCACGGCGAAGGCAGGGAGACAAGATCGAAGGACAGAAAGGCCAGCCTGGAACTCAAGCTCGTTTGCTTTCTCAGGAGAAAGGGATTCAGACTGAGAAATGGCGTAGGCAACGTGCAGGAAACAGTAGACCATTTTGAGAGACCTCGGCACTTCTTCCGCGAGAATCATATCCACAACCGACATACCAACGTTGATGATATCTTCGACGCTACCGAGAGATGCCACGAATTCTCGGAATTCCTTCGATGCTGTCGGTCTTGTCGTCCCAGAGAGAAGCTTGTCATAAGCTTTGGTGGCTGCTGTGAGAAACCTTGTGTTCAAGACGGCGAGTTTGGCTCTTGACAGCTCCTCTGACTCAGTATCCCGATACTCAAGATCCAGGGGGTGGGTTGCCACGGGGTTGGTCCCAAGTAGGCCGGTATTGGGGGCCTCTGCTCGAAACTGGTGTTCTGTTGATCGCTCTTTGCCCTTCCTCGTACTCCCCAGGGTTTCTTTCTGGCCGCTCTCAGCACACTCGGCGTAAGAAGGCTCGTCTTCTGGGCGGGGACATGGACTGCCTATCGTGTGGTTTGCAGGGTCGCATGACGGCTCTAAGGCAGACGCGGTTGGCAATAGTGGCCCCGGACCAGTAGTATCTCGGATGCTACGGAGCGCTCGTGCTAGGGCTGGTGTGCCGGGCGCCTCCGGTTCGGTGCCCAGTGCCGAGAGTACAGTCGCGTGCTTCTTTGCCAAAGCCTGGTCTACAGGCCCTTGTAGACCAGGACGATGGGCCAGGCCGTTGTTCGATGTAATTTGGCCCAGGTCCCATTGCAATATAGACGTGTCCTCCTGATCAGATTCCCCCTGATTTGGCCTGTGCTTCGAGCTCCCAACAGCCGAACTGAAGTCCATATCCAAGTCGTGATACGGATATTGCTTCATAGGCTGGATGTCGCTGTTCATCTTGATGGAAGTTGTAAATCCATGCCAAAGCTGCCCGAACTCAGAAGTTCCAGCCCGGCAGGACGCGGTGGCGGAGTCTAGCATCAAGTTAATATGCTTCTCTGACGCTGAAGCTCCCTCCAAGATGTTGTCCTCTTCCCGTGCTAGTTCGCTAATGCTCATTTTCTCCAGAGAATGCGATCGCACTAACGACGGACGTTGTGGGATACCATGATCTAACTCCATGTGCTGAAGTCTGTCCTCGCAGGTTTCGAAACGCATGCTGCACCCGAAGGCGTAACATTCGGGCCCGCCATCACGGCTTCTATCCCACCGGGGAGGTGGCATTTTGCCACGGGAGGCCCGAGCAGTATTAATCTGCAGAGGTGGGCCTTCGAGGTGGTGCTCGATCATATGGATTTCTAGCTCCTGAAGAACTGTGAAAGATTCGTTGCAGCCCTGAACTAAGCACGCATGTTCTCTCGATACTCCCTCCTCATACCCTTTCTCTAGCCCCGGGAATAAACCGTCTAAATTGTATTCATCCAGATGAGGCGGTTGGTCCAAACCGAAGGGTTGCTGAGGGGAGAAGGCTGCGTCTAGCATGTCGATGGCTGTCTTGATGTCTTGTGGTTTAGTGCTGTCCACCTGGGCCCAACTCGGAGGTGTTGTGCTGAACCAATCGGGCATTCTGGCAGCCCAGCTCCCATGCGCAACCTCGAAGTGATTTTTCAAAGCGAGGTACCAGTCCCCTCTAGCTTCACCTTCGCGATACCTCAAATCAGCTCTACAGATTCCGCAAATCCCGGCCTCTTGAAGCTCTTCAACGGCTACACTTTCCGTGGGTCCAACCACGCTATCGCTGGACATTGCATGCTCTAGAGTGGTGGAGTAGCCATCGGAATATTCTTGGTGCGGAGTTGTCTGGCGGGCAGCTTCAGCCTCACCGAAGTCAAGAACGCGTTGTACTTCGACATCGGATAGAACCATGTCGCTGACCTGGGACAGTTCAGGCAGCCTGGCTTGGTTCGCCTCGTTTGGCGTACTGCTCAGCAGGGTAGGTGTTTCGGCACCACCTGTTGCGGCAATGGTGATGCTGTTGGCACCAGTATCGGCAGTACCGGCTAGCCCCTCTTCAGCCAGAGTTGCTGGATAGGACACCACATCATCCATGCCAACTGTGTGCCAATCACCAAGAGCATTGACTGCAGCAGTGGCAGTAGAAAATGAGATAGATTCTGGCTTCTTGCTGCCGGGCTGGACCTTCGGTGGCGTATCCTCTATTGTTATGTCAGTGTCAGATATATATACCGAAGCAATGCCTGAAACTGTCACGTACTCTCTGGCTCGCCTTTACCCTTCTTCCCAAAAATCCACCAAGACTCTTTCCTAGGTCTCCCAAAGGTGGGTGATGGCGGCGAAATCGCGTGCTCCTCAACCGCCTCTTTTTCCCCCTCATCTAGGCGTTTCTTTAGCGAAAACGGCGACTTCTGTCGCTTGATCTTCGCGGCGGCGGCGGCAGCTTCCATCTTTTGTTTGTGCTTCTTAGAGATAGCCAGAGTCTCCAATTCAGCCTTACGCAGGTACGCTACAGCTTCCTCGTCCGTCGGGCTGTTGACAAAGCTCTTCCAGAGGCTTTCGTCCTTGCCGTCGCCAGCCCAGGTGCGCCTTCCCGTCGGACTGGCGCTTAACGAAGGGTATGATGGCGGTTGCATCTCGTCGAGGAAGCCGACTAAAGAAGCGCCATCTGGGATTCCGTCTGACCATGGGAAGTTAAGGTTCATATCGGCTGGGTATTGTGAGTTGGAGCCGTCGCTCCCTCCTGTAGCCAGTGCTGCTGATTCGTTTGCGGCATCCGTAGTGCTACTATCACGAGCATCGCTATTGCTCCAATCGGCGTCATAAGGCGGCGGACTATCAAAGTTCCCAGGAGGCGGGTGCCCGAGTACGCGCTCTGGCGTGATATTTATCGAACGAAGGTCGAAGTCGCGGTCCAAGGATGGGGTCAAAGTCTGGCTGCGAGTCCGCCCTTCTGGCGACTGGGGGCGTCTCCCCTGGGCACCCGGCTGGCTGGGTGCCGATGAATATTGCTCTGAGGAGCATTCTCTGAGGAAGGTGTCGATTGATTCATTCCGATGGAAGCGGAGCTCCGGGGAGGATAGGTTTGCGCGCAGCTTTTCGTCATTCGGGCTACCCAGGTGCGAACAAGATAAATGATTAGCGATCCGAGCTCCGTGTATATATCAAAGTCCTCCCGCATAGGACAAGCACCCTCGTAAAGACGGAGCCTGCGAGTGGGAAGGCATACTCGACCACGTGGAGAAAGTCCTCCATACCGCTCTCTCTTTTCTTCGAGTATGCCATAGTCGTGACAGCTCCGATGATGGTATGTCTCTTGTACCGTCTATCGGACTGCTGCTGCAGCAGTGGGCGCTGGCGGGAGAAATACAGCGGGGCGTCGGAGGGCTTGACTGTGCTAGCTTCTTCTGCATTGTGAGCCTGCTGACGAGACCGCGACTTCCTCCACCATGGCAGAGGCCGCATGGTGCCTCGAGTTAGATCTCACCCTATTCTGCTGCAGTGCCGCCCAAAGATGCTGAGGTTGAGGAAACGAGATGTCACAGCGCGTGCACTTGAGCTCGCCCACCACGTCCAACCTCTCGGTCTCCAAGCATGCACCTCTTCGCCTCTTCACCGGTACGGCGGAACGGCACCAAAGACCTAACAAAACAGCTCAGGCCCGAAAGCAAGAGCCCACGATACGGGAGAGACAGAACAAAAAGGATATAATGGATATCGAGTGGAAAGGCAAGCTGCCAGAAGGCTTTAAAAGAAAAAACCAGACGCAGGCGGCTGAAAGCACGTATTTAATTCGACTGCCCTACGACGACGAGCCCGTATTCGCTTACGGCCCCGCCAAGGTATCAGATCAAGGTGGCCTGGGCTGACTGGCTAGGGGACGGAAATGGAGGAGTGCATGCAGACAGACGCCTGTCTTCTATCTGTATGTCTGTCGACATCTGGATGGAGGTGCATATCATATTATTTCCTGCATACTCCAACCAGGGTACGTGCTCAAGAGAACCTCTGCTCACGAACTCGCAAGTAGGATTCCTGCAAAGAGCCCAGATCGGTTAGCAGCATTCGCCCGATATGGGCCTAAGCCTGTCACCACTGGTGGTTCCCAATTGGCCGTTTCCCAAGTCTCTGGCAGCTGTCCGTCCTGTCGAGCATTTGGCCGGGGGCAGCCAGAAGAGTAGGATCCAACAGGCAGCGCAGCGTGTGGACGAGTGCGCCTCGCATAGCCTCACTGCACTGGCCGGCGCTCACGAGTCCATCTGGTCTTGCCTACAGAGTCACATTCGCGCTCCCTAGGCAATTTTAATCTGTATGATTATGGCCTGCTGTAACTCCGGTTCCTGCCACCTTGCACTGTGACGTCGAGGCAGCGAGGGGGATTGTGGAGCCAGCAGCATTTGCCTTGCCTGGCGCAGCAGCATCGCGACATTGCCGGCGCCCAGCTTTCGTTTCGAATCTGGTCCCTTCTCCACGACACACCCATTTCGCGAACCAGAGCTGTCCCCCTTGGCGGCCTCTGCACCTTCCTCGACATCGACACCCGGCTCTTTCGACGACGACCGAAAGCACACAGTTCCAGGCACCGCCGTCGTGCACACCTGAACCGGGTTAGCTCCACCCATCTCCACTCATTGGATGACCTTGCCTGTTCGGTGCCGAGTTCCCCTCGCTGGGCCGCTTTTAGGATTCTCCTTGGCTGCCCTCCGTCTAACCAACGGCCGTTATGTGAAGCCGACAGCTTCGCTCCAATCCCGACTGTCAAGCTATCGGTGGTTTCGTCATCGTGGTCACCTGCCTCGCTCCCTGAAGCAAGACCCAAAAAAAAAAAAAAAATCACGATAAAAGTAACTTGCAGCAAGAGGAACAAAGGTGGAGATTGGTCGCGATCAATGCCATTACAATTCCCTTGCGCAATTGGCCAGATAGGCCACCTTGCTTGGGCCGCAGAGAAACCCGAGCAAAACCGAGGAACCAAAAGCGCAACCCTCGGTTTCGACCGCGGTGCCCCTTGAATGATTGCTCAATCCGAAACCACGAAGAAACATGACAAATCCCCACCGCCGCCAGCAAGGTGGACGCCAAAAAAAATATTTTGACCACGAGACAGCCATCAAACGAGAGAGGAAAAGTAAGTACTTGGTAATTTAAAAGCAAAGGATCCATCGACGCACGTCGCACAGAGTTAATTCGGCCAATTTCGACGCGCTGCAATATTTCATGCATTTCGTCCCTCCCCGGCTATCGCGTATCTTTTGCTTCGAACCGAGTCGGCATGTTTCGGATTTACCTTTTGGCCAGCCGCATACATCATTGATGGCAACATTTTGGAAGGCCTTCCCGGCACGTACCATCCTTCTTTGGAGATCCGATGACCTGATTGATTCGTCAAGGAAGCTAGCTATAGCGAGCTGTCATGTATGACGCTATCTCCTCCGGATGAAATGCAACAGTTTCAACGCATCCCGCTCGCAAATTTCTCACTCCCGATTGTTGACCATGTCTACCTGCAGGCTGACGCACCAAGCCAGACAACCTGAAACAACAGTGCTGGAAAATAAAAACGTCTACCTACGGCATCTAGATGCTGCAAGTACTTCATGAACTACATACCGATACCAGACCCTACGACTGTCCACAATTGCAAAGGCAGACAATAGACTAGACTGCCCAGATCTCAAGCCCTCAATGGTGGCAGGTCTCACACAGGCCCAGATATTTATACACCCCACCACCTCCCTCCAGGTGCCTTCAAGTTACAAAAATTACCAGGCCTCTAAGGCTATCAATCGCCTCCATTGAGTCTGCGAAGTGTATATATGACGTAAGTGTATCTACGTCCCAGATGTGAAGGGATGAATCTAAGTTCTATCTAGCCCTAGATCCTCGCAGTGCTTAATAACATCACCAAATAGAGTTACTTCTCCTTGTACCGTTTGCTTCTGGCTCCCGACACAAACCCCAACAAAACTGTCGTTGAAGGCTGCGATACGTGTAGCAATTATAAACAATCAGGGCAGCGATGAGGCTGGTGAAGTCGGCCGGCCGCTATATGAATCGAGCCAAAGCATGTCTCAACGGACATCAATATCCCCTCAATCACGGCGCTGCTATACACTGTAGGATCGTGCATTCGGGGAATCATGAACAACGCATAAGCTAAATCGCCCGGTGTCCTAGGGCGTGTCGCGATTTATCTAATACAAACAATCATTTTAAGACTGAAACGATCACTTTGTAGAGGGACATGCATAGTAATATAGTGTAGGAATGCTAAATAAAGCTTAAAACGTGCAGGAAATCGGGACTGTTCACACCTCAGGGCGTTCCAGGCTGTCTTCAATCCTCCATTTGTGTTTCAAACTCGGGGTCCACAGAACCCGTGTATCCACCGGCATCATCTTGATTGATAGACGGGAGTTCTAGGAATATCTCCAATTCGTAGTCATACCCGATAAGTTTGGGATTCATTGTATGGTGGCAAGTATCAACATTAACTACCATAATAGTTTTACGATCGAAATCGATCAAGGCATCCGGGGCTCTCATATCATTAATCATTAACGATTTTCGGCGGAATTGGCCCAAAACGCTTTTAAGCCGATCCAACCAGGCCCTATTATCTGGGGCTTTCCCCCACTTGGGTCTCTTGGTACACCTTGTACGACCGAGGTGGCAACAACCAGCCCAGAAGGCATTTCGTTAACCCAATTAGTTTGGCCCTGAGCTACCAGTTTGGGGGTGATTGTGGTCCCTTCCATCCTGTCTAGGGCATTTAAAGCACGCGCCCATTTGCTGTCGATGGAAGGCCATTAGAAAGGTGATATTATAGAACGAATAAGCTAGGTCGTGAAGATGCCTATGCGGCAACCGCCAGACAACATGTACCCGACCAACTGCCCTGCGGCCGAATCGTATTGTAAACACCTCCGCGACGGCGTTCTAAGCATCAGGCAGCGCTTACCAAGTAGTCGTGCCAAACTTCCCAGTTCGCGTTCATTCCCACTGTTAATTCTCATCTTGCCGAGGTCGACTGTCCAGTAGGTTTTGATCTCGACTGGGTTTTGACCTCGAAGACACAGTTGGCAGCTTGTAGAGTACGTGCTGCAGCCAACAACTTCTAGAGTCCCGCCTCAAAGATATGCTAACCAATAGTTTCCAGGAACGTGGTACAATCAACAGCTTCCGGAGTGCCTCAAAGGTACAGCCGAGAATTTCTGAAGCGCCTCAAGGATGGAGCCGACTGCTAGTAAGTTAATGCAACAGTGCTGGAAAATGAAGACGTCTACCTGCAGCATCCAGGTGCTGCAAGTACTGTATGGACTATAACTACTAAGTACGTATCAATACTCGATCCTATGATTGGGCAAAATTTCAAAGGCACCAAGCCTCCAACGCTGGCAGACGCCTTCAATGAGCCTGCGAAGTGTATATCGCGTATGCGTATATACTAGTGCTATCGTATCTACACCCGAGACTGAACGAAACAAACTTAAGCTGTATCCAGCCCGTTGTATAAATTGAGCCAAAGCATGTCTCAACAGATACCTATATTCCACCAATCGCAGCGCTGCTCTACACCGTGGTTCGGGAAACTATGAGCAGCGGATTGACCAAATCTCCCTGGTGTACCATATACCGGGGTATGTTGCGATTTATATTACAGAATATAGACAATCACTTTGTAAGGGGACACACATAGTAGCATAGTGCAGGTGCACCTTGAAGCAGTACTAGAGTTGATACAGGGACTGAGAAAACCCTGCTTGCGTTCGAACCATTCGAACGCTGTTCCTCGAATATGAGACAAAAAACCTATAAACGCGTAAAAAGCGACGAGTATCCACACGACGAGTATCCACCACTCAAGGCGTCCCGGACTGCTTTCAACCCTCCATTTAGAGCTCAAACCTGACGTCCACAGGACTAAGTATTGACCAGCATCATCATCGTTCATAGACGGGATTTCTAGGAACCCCTCCAATTCGTAGGCGTAGCTAACCAGCTCAGGTTTCGTGCAAGGGTGGCATGTATGGAGATCAACAATTATGATAGTTTTTCTATCAAAATTGATCAAGACATCCGGGGCTATTAGAGCCGCAATTAAAAGACTTCTCCTACGAAATTGCCCTAAACGTCTTGAAGCTGGTCTAACCAGACTTTATTTTCTGGGGCTTTCCACCAACTTGGATCTCTCGATACACCTTCTACAATTGAGGTGGCGAGAATCATCCCGGAGGGGATCTTTCTGTCGCCGTCAGTAATCAACTCGGGAGTGACCCCGGAGGGGATCTTCCTGCCGCCGTCAGTCTGGCCCGAAGCGATCAACTCGGGAGTGACCCCGGACCCCTCCATTCTATCTAGGGCGTAAAACGCGCGTGTCCATTTGCTGTCGATGGGAGGTTATCAGAAGAGCTATATCACGGGATGGATAGGGCTGCTTACTGATGTATGTCTGGTTCAGGGAAGACCTTCAAACAGCATGGATTAGAGGTCCTACTGCCTTCAAAAATGAATACCCCTAGCCACACATGCTGTGTGATTTTCTCGTGTGCGTGGAATATTCCTCGTTTTTTCTCCTTATTGCTATAGCTGAAGATTTCGCACCAGTCTATACTAGGAGGATAAGGCTCCTCACCCTTCCCTAGCTTGTCGTCTCCTGTACAATCTTGGCTGGTAGAAGAAATTGGGGAACATAGCTCGAGAGGAGAAAGTTTAGTTTGTTCCTCCGTGATGCACAACCCGAACAAGTTGTCAGTCAATGACTTGGTGGTGTTGGGGGCGGCGATGTTCTCCTTTTGATTTTTTGCCTGGCTTGCGCCGGCTGGAAGTGCCGGCTGGCTGTTGAAGGGTGCTTGAATATTGAAGAAACTGTCCTGGAAGCCGATGGCTTGCTGATGATGGCTGGATCCGGCTCCCGAGGATTTGGCGTTGTCTTTCTCTTTCGACCGCCGTAGCTTGGGGGGGTACCAGATCTGGATCCAGGTCTGCTTCCCGTCCAGACCTTGGTGAGGATTAGTGAACTGGGAGGGACTGGTTAGTAATTGGCGGTTGATGGGCGACGTCACACTGATCTGCTCGTCGTTGTCGATCCTAACAAACAGGACGTCTTTGTAAGTCGCGAAGATACCGATACGGCAGCCGCCGGATTCCTGGTCTCGTCAACGAGGCCTCCGGAGCCCAGGGCCTTTGTGGCACTTACCGCTGGGTATACGAATAGATGAGTGGACTGAATAGAGGGCGAAGGGAGATGTAGGCCTTTAACTTACTTTGAGTGGGTTGGCGAAGTGGAAAGGGGACAGTCGTGAATTCATGAACCATGAATATTGGCAGCAGTAGTAGAGCAATCAACAGCATATTAATATTACTATCAACATCAGCGTCAACGTCGACGTCAACACCGCAGTCAGATAGCCAACCTCATCCTGGTTTCCATGCACGGTCTCTCAAAGATACAATCAATGGCTTCTCGAGTACGTGGTACGAGGACGTGGTACAACCAACAGCTTCTAGAGTGCTGTCCCGAAGATATACCAACCGATAACTTCTAGAGACGTGGTACAATCAACGGCTTCTGGAACTCATGAGATGCAATCAAGGACTGCTGGAGCGCCTCGAAGATACAACCGACAGCTGCTCTGCTGAAGACACAATCAACCGCTTCCCGAGTGCAGTCGATGCGGCTCTGCTTTGTTGCATTTCGGTTCCTGCATGGAGCTTGGCACCACAAGGCTCTTCCACATCAAAAAATTTCCGCTGCGGTTCCACACCACGCCATCCCCATCGCCATCACCATTGTCGCCTGTATCGCCGCCACCCGCTGATATCTTGCCCACCCAATTCCACTGACCGCCGCCATATCCTCCGCCCCGTCCACTTGATACGCGAATCCGCGACCCCTCCACAATGGCCCGCCGCCGTTCCAAGCGCCGCACCCATGTCCCAGATCCCACAAAGCAAAACCCCTCGGCCTCGGCCACCGTCACTGCTAAGACCTCACTCAACTCCGCCGCCTCTCGCACGCCAAAGACTATGATCATACGAACTGGCGCTACCGCTGTTGGCCCTTCCGTCTCGCACCTCGTCCGCGACATGCGCAAGGTGATGGAGCCATACACCGCCTCCCGGCTGCGCGAACGCAAGTCGAATAAGGTCAAGGACTTCACGACTATGGCAGGTCCTCTAGGCGTGACGCAAATTCTAATGTTCAGTCGGTCAGAGAGTGGGAATGTCACTCTGCGGATCCTGCGCACGCCAAGGGGGCCAACGTTGCACTTCAAGGTGCTCAACTACAGCCTCTGCAAGGATATCGTCAAAGGGCAGCGACATGGCGGGACACGGACCACCGGCAAGGAGTATCTCAATCCGCCACTGGTAATTCCTGGCTCCCATCGAATCATACCTGTGCTTGGGACTCAGAAACTAATCTTTGGACTTTCTTCTTGTAGCTGGTCATGAGCAATCTCGTCACGCCGACCACCGGCAAGCCCGCCAATCACGAGTTCCTGACGCAATCAATGTTCCAGTCCATGCTCCCCGCGATATCCGCCCAGACCATCTCGTTGAAATCAGTCAAGCGCGTATTACTCCTAAATCGCGACCTCCCAGCGGACCAGAAGGGGCTGGAAGAGGGGCTGAAGGAGGGCGAGGAGTACGTCGTAGACCTTCGGCATTACTCGATCACAACGCGCCCAACGGGTGTCCCCCGGGCGATCAGGAAGCTGAATAGAGCCACCCAGCCGGCAACAAGGAACGGCCACGGCACAATACCAAACCTAGGCGGGCTAGAAGACATCTCGGAATACCTGCTAGACCCAAGCGCTACCGCCGGCGGTGGCTACACAAGCGAGTCAGAGGTAGACACAGACGCAGAAGTAGAAGTTGCCTTGCCAGGAATACAACGCTCCGGAAGGGTAAAAAAGGAGGTTGCGAATGCAGGCGGGGCGGAGAAGCAGGCAGTCAAGCTGCAAGAGTTGGGGCCGAGGATGCGCCTGCAACTTATAAAGATCGAAGAGGGAACAAACGACGGGAAGATCCTATGGCATTCTTTTGTGAAAAAGTCCAGAGGGGAGGAGCAAGAGCTAGAGCGACGGGCAAAGCAAAGGCTCAAGCTCAAGGAAGAAAGGCGGCGAGTGCAGGAGGAGAACGTGCAGCGAAAGAAAAAGAGCACAGCGAAGGCAGGGGAAGGAGACGGGGGAGGTCAGGACGAACTAGAGAAGGAAACAGGGTGGAGTGGTGACGAGGACATCTGGACGGACGAGGAAATGCAGGAGGACAGTGAGCAGGAAGCGCAGGAGGATTCGGATGAAGAGATGGAGGAATAATAGCCTGTAGGCCCTTGTCCCTCGCCTTCACGTCCTAAATGTTGTTTAGCCATATAGATGTACGATATACGCTGCCGTATCTACCTAGGTATTTTCACGAGAAGCGCTTGTGTAGGTTAACGCTTCGCGCGTTTATAGTCTGCCCATACCGAAATTGACTCGCTACCAATGCAAACAACGCGCCTTCTGACACTCCCATGCCATGAGAACACCATCGCCGGCGCCACTACTGCCCGATCTCGACCCTCGGCTTCGATATGCCGCCGCGCGCCGCAGCTCATAACGGGCTGCCCTGCGGCAATCCCGTCCTTCTCGCCTTCCTCGAAGAATGGGGCGATCAAGCGCGCGGCACTGACCGCGAACGAACATACCGTCAAGCTGCGAGCTCGATGCGCGCTTGCCCTTTCACCTTCCAGCACCCTTCCGAGGCGAAAACCCTCATAGGCATCGGTGACAAGATCGCAGAGCGCCTGACCAAGAAGTACATCGAGTACAAGGAAAATAGAGGGGAGACACCACCCCCGCTGATACCGTATCAAAAACCTCAGAAGCCGAACGCGACGAAACGGAAAAGCGGCCAAGCAGAAGATCACAACAATGCTGCGACGAACCTATCGACGGTCCCGGGGGAGAGCATGGACTCTCTATTCGACGATGGGGAACCTGTACTAGGTCGGTGGGACACAGCTAGGGCCCCAAAGAAGAAGAAGAAGAAGACAGCCAAAGGCCAAACTGCGGGCTCGAATGTTGTATCTTTGGACGGTGACGATAACAACAGCGACGACGGCGATGAGCCCCAGCCAGCGAAAAAACCTCGGAAACCTCGGGCCCCCAAAATGTACGTCCCACGTCCGCGAACCGGTGGCTATGCCATCCTCCGTGCGCTGGGAGAACTCCCGGAAGGAGAGCGCGTCACGAAAGACGAGCTGATGCGGCGTGCGCAGCCATACTGCGATTCGTCCTTCACGCTCGCCGGCAATCCAGGCGAGAACCACAAATACACTGCATGGAACTCTGTCAAAACGCTCAAGGAGAATAACTTGGTCACACAAAAGGGCCGTCCGGCGCTTTTCAGTCTTACAGAGTATGGCTGGGACACGCTGGATAAGATGATAGAAGTGGAGGAGGGCATAGGTGGAGAAGACGGCAAGGAAGATGAGACGGACGTGATTGAAGCGCTAGGAGTCACCTCCGCTGCAATCAAGAGCCACCAGCAGCTGCCACCGAGACCTCGTGTCAGATCAGCCTCTGCGCAGCCTGTCACGAACGCTCCTCCAGACATCAAGACACCGTTCACTCCAAAGTACTTGCGTGCTGGACACTTCGAGGTCCATCTTGTTCTTGACAACCGCGAGGTCGCCTCAAAAACTGATAGAGACTACATCCAGCGTTCCTTCGAAAACGCCAACTGCTCGCCAATCACCCGCGCGATGGAGCTTGGCGACGTCATGTGGGTCGCGCGCGGTAGGTTATACGAGAATGGCAAGGAGACCAGCGAGGAGATCGAGCTCTCACTCGACCATGTCTGCGAGCGCAAACGCCTAGACGATCTCATCGGCAGCATCAAGGACGGGCGGTTCCACGAGCAGAAGTTCCGGCTGGGCAAGCTCATTGGCAACGTGACGTACATTATCGAGGTGCCCAACGGCCGGATTAACGTGCAGACTGCCCACCTCACCGATTCCATCACGACTGCGATTTACAGCACGCAAGTGGTCAATGGGTTTTTCGTCAAGTTATCCCCAAACCTGGACGACACGGTGCGGTACTTGGCGCGGTTCACACGGTTGTTGAAACAAACGTATGAAGGGAAGGACCTGTATCTATATCCGGAGAATCTAGTGCAGGTGCGTACGTTCTCGGAACTGAAGGAACACTTGAGGGAGCAGCAGCCGGGGAGAGACTACTGTCTGAGCTATGGTACACTAGCAGCCATGGCAAGCAAGAGTCGAACGAGCACGCTCCGGGATGTGTTCCTGAAGATGTTGATGTGCACGCGCGGCGTGAGCGCTGAAAAGGCCTTGGAGATTCAGAGACACTTCAAAACTCCCAGGGAGCTGTTAGAGAGATATAGCCACTGTCAAGGGAGCGAGAACGTGGGGAAGATGATGATGATGGGAGTCGTCGACGTGGCTGCAAAGACAGACCGGCGGAAGGTCAAGGGGGCGCTGAGTGGCAAGATTTGGGAAGTTTGGGGCAATTAGTCAACTCCCTTCAATTAGCATTGGGTATGGTGTTTGGCCTGTGGACACAGCAGGTCGTCAATGGGATTTAGCGCGGCGTTCGATAGATATGCTTTTCCAAGATACCTAGTATCTATAGTACCTATTAGTACTCTGTTGATAGAATAGAGCCTTGCATCCCTGTTTCCAAGGCGGCGTTGTGTTTTCGGTGTTGCTTAGTCAGGTGGCCGGAGCTTTGAAGCTCCAACCAGCCTGATTACAATTACACTTACGACGACAGCCACCGCGACAAGTTCCATCTCTATCTCCATCCACCACCGCAGCATCGACATCACGTTTCCCCATACTGCCCGGCCCCATTTCCCCGCCAGCAGACACCAATCCCATATTCCGGCCATCCCCCACTAAGGACGCGTTCACAGCGCTCCCGCTGTCAACAGCTCTGCCCGCCCACCATGGCCACATTAGAAGATCTAGAGGCCCTTGAACAGGCCAACAACGCCGGCGAGGGCCCCAAAGATAAGGACGGCGATGCTTCGATGGGTGAAGCCGCGGCCGACTCCGGTATCGACCCTGAGATCCTGGCGGCCTCGACTCAAGACATCGTCAACCGCCGCCGCCTGCTGGAAAACGACCTACGCGTCATGCGGTCCGAATTCCAACGGTTAACCCACGAAAAGGGCAGCATGAACTCTCGCATCAAAGAGAATCTGGAGAAGATTGAAAACAACCGCATGTTACCGTACCTCGTTGGCAATGTTGTCGAGCTGCTTGACTTGGACCCCACCACCGAACTCCCCGAGGATGGCGCCAACACGGATGTCGATGCCACGCGAACGGGCAAGAGTGCCGTCATCAAGACTTCGACACGGCAGACCATCTTTCTCCCACTTATCGGTCTGGTAGATCCCGAGAAGCTCAAGCCGGGAGACCTTATCGGTGTCAACAAGGACAGCTATCTAGTGCTTGATACGCTGCCGGCAGAATACGACAGCCGCGTGAAAGCGATGGAGGTCGATGAGAAGCCTACCGAAGGTTACGGTGATATCGGCGGTTTGGACAAGCAAATCATGGAGCTAGTGGAGGCTGTCGTCACACCGATGAAGGAAGCCGAGCGGTTTAAGAAGATTGGCATCAAAGCGCCGAAGGGTAGGACTACCCCCCATCATTCCGTAGCGGCTTGCCGATGATTAACTTGTGCGATGTTTCGGCTGCGATTGCAGGTGCACTGATGTATGGACCTCCGGGAACGGGCAAGACCCTCCTGGCAAGAGCCTGCGCGGCCCAATCCAACGCTACATTCTTGAAGCTAGCCGGCCCACAGCTGGTGCAGATGTTTATTGGCGATGGCGCCAAGCTGGTCCGCGACGCATTCGCTCTCGCGAAGGAGAAGGCTCCTGCCATCATCTTTATTGATGAGCTCGACGCCGTCGGCACCAAGCGGTTCGACTCGGAAAAGTCTGGTGACAGAGAGGTGCAGCGGACCATGTTGGAACTCCTCAATCAGCTAGATGGGTTTGCTAGCGATGATAGAGTCAAGGTGCTTGCGGCGACCAATCGCGTCGACGTGTTGGACCCGGCGTTGCTCCGCTCCGGCCGGTTGGACCGAAAGATCGAGTTTCCGTTACCGAACGAGGAGGCGAGAGCAAACATTATGCAGATCCACTCGCGCAAGATGACGGTTGACGAGGGCGTGAACTTCCAGGAGTTGGCGAGGAGCACGGATGAATTCAACGGGGCCATGTTGAAGAGCGTGTGTGTGGAGGCTGGGATGATTGCCCTGCGGGAGGGTAAATCCAAGATTACGCATGAGAATTACGTAGATGCGCTGGCAGAAGTACAGAGCAAGAAGAAGCAAACGGTAAGTTTTTCTTTTCTTTTCTCTTCTGCTATTCCTTTCTACCGGCAACGTCTCAATCGTTCGAAATCGGCGCTGACAGCCCCCACCAGGTCAACTTTTACGCATGATATATCGTTGTGTTTTTATATTAGCGGAGGATCGATAATTTAAGGCCCTGTACATAGCGCACAGCTGGTATAGCATGGAATGCAGGAGCTTTGACCGAATAGCCACGTTGGGTTTTTGAAGCTTGTAAGAGCCGAGATGGCTTGGTGCTACGGCATGACACCCCGTTTAGAATTTACCCAGCTATGGGTTCCAGCTGTACATGTCTATCGCCTTTATCGGAACAGCATGGGATCGACCCGGTGTTCGAACACGGGGACACTGTCCGACTACTTGTACGTGATAGCATATAAATGCGTAAAGGACTGCAACACTTTATTGTGTTGTATTTTTAGGCCCACGCACAGCAAAGTCACTACCCTGAGATCCACTCGGGCAGTTAGCCAGGGCCACTAGGCACCTATTTAGCAGACACTAGTATCGACCTCGATCGCTAGATGTTCCCTGCATTCCGAAACGCCCTTTTGCGGGGTCGGAACAAAAGCTCCGGCGGGAACTCCGCAGTTTTTTTGTCCATGTCATGCGGATTGCGTCCGGGTAAATCGCATTCTCGAAGCGGGCGTGATCCTCGGATCCCCGTTTCGATTATACACCCTACGTACCCCGGCCGTGGACATGTAGGGCGCCACACTTTATACTTGCGAACTATATTACCGATACTTTGCTGCCTGTCTATGTGCAGCTTGATGCACAGCACAGGACAACCGGAAACATGTGCACTACCATGCATGCCAGGGAAGGTTGAATGCGCGATGACGATCGTGGGAGAATGCCCTACCGGGGGCCGAAGGTGTCAGACACAAGCGTAGCTAAGCAAACGTAAGCTTCTACGCCAGGACTGGCTCGACTCGACTCGGCCAACTCGACCTTGTGGGTGCCGCAGTCGATCTACTTGGTAGTGCGGAAAGAGGCTAGCTATATTGCTAGTGAGCAGAGGGGTATAGTTATGTCTATTCGTCCCGCCCTCCTTCATATTCCGCGCAGGTGCACAAAAATCGATGTCGGGGGATGCGGCCGTCAAAGCCGCTCTCGGTGATATACGATCGACAGGTTTCCGGAATACAGCAGCTCCAGCGACTTAAATCGACTTGATTATCATGAAGGTTGGGATTGAAAGGTAGCCGCAACTCCGGATCGCCGCTTCCAATGACGATGCTGTCGACGGCGGGTCCCGTCTATTCCGTTGAAGTTGGATTCAGGGGAGAGAGGTCTCGGGATTTGTGGTGCCTTGCTTCTGGCGTGAGGTATAAAAGCGGTCTCGAGGTCTCGGGCTGTAGCGATATTGCAGCATTCATCAGCGGATATCTAGCTAGATCTAGTAGCAGACAGCAAAGAGAGCATCTCCCACTTCCATCTGGGGGTTTATGATTACGCACAAACTCTATTTTCCTTGCACCATCAACCTCTCAAAGCTCTTCTAGAGATACACCAATATAGCCGCCTTGAAACCGGACAGACTATAGAAATGGTGTCGGCATCCAAGCTCGCGTTTTCTTCTGCCGTGCTGTGGTCAATGACCACGGCCCAGAATGTTGGCACCCAAAAGACAGAGACCCATCCTTCCATGTCTTTCGAGACTTGTGACGGGTCTGGCAGCTGCACGTCCCAAGCAGGCGAGGTTGTGATTGATTCCAATTGGCGTTGGGTGCACAATAACGGTACGTCCCGAATTATAATTATACCCCAGGCCTTGATTGAACCAACAACACCATCCCGCACAGCAAAATGCAACATGCGGCGGCGATGTACTATATCTTCCCTCAACAGACAAGCAGGCTGACGCGAGTTTGGCGGTTCGATTTCGCGCACAGACGGATACACCAACTGCTATACGGGCAATGAGTGGAACCCGGAGTTTTGCCCAGATAATGTTGCGTGCGCGGCAAACTGTGCCGTTGATGGTGCCGACTACTCGGCCACCTACGGCATCACCACCAGCGGAGACGCCCTGACCCTCAAGTTCGTCACTCAAAGTACGTGTCTGCCTCTCCCAGGCGGTGTTTCGAAAGCCGTATTTATAGAGAGAACAAACTAACGCAACCCGTACGATTGATCAGGCGAGGGAACCAACATTGGCTCTCGCACATACCTGATGGACTCTCCCGACAGCTACAAGATGTTTGACCTCCTGGATAATGAATTCACGTTCGACGTGGACGTGTCCAACCTCCCGTGCGGGCTCAATGGCGCCTTGTACTTTGTCTCCATGGATTCCGACGGTGGGCTGGCCAGATACTCCGGAAACAATGCGGGAGCCAAGTACGGGACCGGCTATTGCGACGCCCAGTGCCCCCGCGACCTCAAGTTTATCAACGGCGAAGTAAGCAAAGCACCCCCCAAAGAATACATCTGCGCCTTCGTATTCCCCCAAAACATAGCAACGCTGACAACGGGACGCTCACCCGCAGGCCAACGTCGAGGGATGGGCCGCATCGTCCAATGACGCCAACGCCGGAGTTGGTGGCTACGGCTCTTGCTGCCCAGAGATGGATATCTGGGAAGCCAACTCCATCTCGACCGCCTTCACGCCGCATCCGTGCAGCGTTCACGAGCAGCACCGCTGCAGTGGCGACGACTGCGGTGGAACCTATTCCTCCGACCGCTACGCAGGCACCTGCGACGCCGACGGCTGCGACTTCAACTCCTACCGTCAAGGCGACACCAGCTTCTACGGGCCCGGCCAAACGATCGATACCACCAGAAAGTTTACTGTCGTTACCCAATTCCTCACCGATGGCGGCGGCGCACTCAGCGAAATCCGCCGTTTCTACGTCCAAGACGACAACGTCGTCGAGAACTCGCAGTCCACCATCCCAGGTGTTGACGGCAATTCCATCACCAACGAGTTCTGCGACGCCCAAAAATCGGTCTTTGGCGACCACACTGGCTTCCAGGATAAGGGCGGCTTGCAGGCTATGGGCGAGGCAATGCAGAACGGCATGGTCCTCGTCATGAGTCTGTGGGATGATCATCATGCCAACATGCTCTGGCTGGACTCTACTTACCCTGTCGATGCGGATCCGTCCACGCCGGGTGTTGCGAGAGGCACCTGCGACACTAGCTCTGGTGTGCCGGCTGATGTCGAGGCGCAGGTTCCCGACTCGACAGTGACGTACTCAAGGATCAGGTTTGGACCGATTGGGTCGACGTTCAGTGGGCCAGCAGCGATCAGGCAACGGATGGCGCGCCGCAAGCGTGGTATGAAGCGCTTGTAGATGGTACGTATTTTGTACTACAGTGCGGCAAGGACGATTTGACACGTTATACAAGTCTGAAAAACTGCAAGCTCATACATACTATAAGGTGGGGTTGGGGTGAGGTGACGACCGGAGAAGTAGTGAAGTCTTGCTCAAGTACTACCTTGATGGCCAAACTTTTAGGGCATGAGTCCAACAAATCCGGAGTTTCCTGTTGAGAATTTGTGTATATTGACGTATTCACTTCTATTGTACAGCGATCTTGTGCGTCCCATATACCGTGCACAACCGCTTTGGCCGGTTCTTGTACAATTACAACCCCATATACATACCACTACTATCATACTTGCAAACGTCGAAAGTTCGAAAATGTGGCTTGAAGGATCAATGCACATTTAAGTGATCATGCGGATACGCAAACCCACAACCCCAGATTCCTTCCTATGATCAACCAAAAGGGCAAAAGATCCGGGATTGGTCAATTCGCTTCCGGGATGTGGACGCCATGCGTATGTTGGAATCTCTATCAGCCTCGCGAATAATTGCCAAAATTCGATATATATCTGCACACGTGCACACAGAGATTCGTGTACCTCGATGGCCGACTCAGAAGGGTGAGAGTGCCATCACTGCACAGGATAGCCTTCAAAAGTGACCGAGACCAAAGTCGTTTGCTCAACTTAGAATAGCGTTTCTAATCATTCCTACTGCTAGCAACATTGAGTTATCTAGTGATTACTTACATGATCGGTGTAACTTGCAAAACTCGAAGACTACAAAGACAGGCTATCAAGGGACTTTTATGGGAGCTAGACCAATCGCCAAATCAAGCAAGCAAACAACAGAAAGTCTGAATAGATTCCGGCTCAATGCCGGTGGTGCACATGATCCCAACAGTGGATAGACAAATAATACAGGCTATTAAGTATTATAAGAGCTTCCTCCCAACCAGCCAACCAAGGCCCAAACTACTATCCACCCGCTTGACAACCACGTTCCCCAACTACAACTATAAGCCCTCCTAAGCTGGCCCGCCCTGGCACGTAAAGCAGTCGTAGTTCGCCTTGATCGTGTGCGGGACATACGGCTGGGCCCTACCACAGCCAAGCATGAAGTCTCGCGGTAGAAGCTGGGGTTTCCCGGAGCATAGCTGGTTGGTGCAGTATACCCTCGGCGTTTTAGAGGTCTCGCAACGGATATGACCACAGGCGTACCGGATTGCCGAGTAGAAGCACATTTTCGATTGATAATTCCTTGAATTGACACTTCTGTGGGGCCCTTCAAACCGAGATATGAGGGCGTTCTAACGGAGGAGGGGACAGTCTTTCGAAGGACGGACGATATCGATATGGCGGAGGTGGAAGCTTTAAACGTATCAAGTTTTGTAGACTAAGCGGCCTTGATGTGTAGTTTCAATCGGTACGTGGGCGGGTTTCGATTGTTATATCTCATGTGTATTTTAATTATCAGATGCGTGTATGTGTCGTATCTTGAGGATTATTATGGGAAATACTCCCAAATTGTTCAAAAGCTTGAGATATTGTGGACTAATATGGTTTGAATAAATTCGTCTTGAATTTGGCTCGAGAGGTTGACTGGTTACACGGCTATCCGGCGGATCCTTCAACGGGTCTGGGACGACTATTTTATAACCCCGCGGGTCCTGCTTCGCGCAGACAATAGCGGCCTCCCTGAAAGCCAATTGACAATGTTTGTAACAACTTGCGTCCACGATTTGATTCGGATTGCGGACTTCAAACCCTGTCTGTAAGTCCTGACGCCCAATGCACATAGCCGGCCAATCGCCTCCCATTCACAACCTCTCCTTTGACACTCACACATAGCAACGTGCAATCAACGATTCCGTTGTACCCGCAAACCGCACTCAGCAAATAGCTACCTACAGCCACCAGCTTCAGAGCAGAAGCAACATCCGCACAAATACCAATAACATACATCCTAAACATTTGATCGATGCAACCTTTGTGCAGCAAACATTTTATTGGCCAACGGCTGTTTGCGCGAGTGATTGAAGCATAGACACCAGAAAACGGGCGACGGCGTGCGGCATTCCCTAGACTGACAGGATCGAAATTAACAATCGCTGCGGAGGAGCACCCTGGCAGTATAGTTTAGGAAACCCGGTTGTTGCCGCTGGTGCTTTGACCGGGGGTAGTGGTGGTATAGGCGGCCGGCGCGGTACTAGCTGCCAGATTTATCACCTGTCCCGATTTCAACGGTTACGGCCAACAAGTATAACCTTCTCGCGTGCCCGGAGTGTTAGCAACCATGTAAAGGGCTACAGGATCGATAGAACGTGTGAGCTAGTGCTTGTTTCCACCTATTTCCACCCATTTTGCCGCATGCAGTTGGGAGGGGGATGAAGGTTCTGCACACGCTCCTTGGGTGTACCCTGGTTATGGGAAACCTTTCGCTAATCGATGCACATTCTGACATAGCGGCCCCATTGGCACGGTTGTTTGCTTTGGTGCTTGGTCGCTTCTTGCTGCTGTCGATGTTGTTTCAGAGTCAAATGCAATGTTGGTTGTTGGTTAGGCGTGCGCATCATGCCGGTTGGTTGTGCAGAATAGCGCCCATGGTAGACCGTAGGTGATGCAAAGATGGCGAGGAAATGGATATATACTGCGCTGTGACCATTGTTCGGTGCTTTGGGCGGGGTAAGAACGGTCACGCCAAGCGATATGCGAAGCAATGAGGTATCGTACGTGCCCGTGCGGTTGGCAATTGGGCCCGAACAGCCCTTCAGGCCAATTCCAAAGACGGCGGCACTGTGTATGTGAGTATGGTTTTAGAACAGCATTGATGTTCGTCCCTACCTACACACCGTGTTCTTTGAGGACAGTTGTTTAGGAATCCGAGGGAAGGCAGCATCTTTTTCTGTAGCCTTCATTGGACAACGTTGCAGAAAGATACGCGGTTGTAAGAACCGGCCCACCTGCTTAGCAAGCCTGACATTTCGACAAGTGACATCGCTTCCGGCTGCATGCGGGACCACGGTTCCTCGAGGCTGAAGCCAACATGGCCGACGAAGTTGCGAGATTCGATCAAAGGATATCGATGTTGCTGTGTTGAGTGTGTGGCATGTTTGTCCTGTTGAACATCGCCTGGACAAACGCAACGCACCGGGCTTCTGTCGACACCAGACAAACTCGAAACGAATTCAACCGAGCAGACAGCATGGCCATGGCTGTTGATGGAACCATGAAGTCGGTCGTCTGCTGCGCCTCGTGAACACTCTCATCTAACCATTCTTCGCTTCGGCGGCCCTCAGCCCTCGACTGCTGCCGAACTCCTCTCCCCTCCAGCAGGGAGAGCCGGAGTAAGCTCAGAGATATAACCCATGTAACCCGTTCCAAAGCATCGATATCCCAAACTCCAACCCTTCCAGCTTCTCGAACTTCCCCCTCCTTGGCATCCCCCGCCGACAGTTGGCACTCTTGTTCTTGTCGAGCAGTCCTAGTTTGCGATAAAACATGTCGACCGCGTTCAACCCCGGCGAGCGCCCCTTTGCGCCGCAGGGCCGCGCCGAGTCGTTTGTTTCCGACATCTCCGACAGTGATTTGCACCAAAGAGCGACTGCCCACGACTATGTCCCCTCGATATCGTCGTCCAACTACCAGCGCCGTGCCTCGTCGCCTGCCGATGAAGAGCAGTTGGAGTTGGTCTCGCCGTCGCAGGCCAGCGAGAACGGAAACACGTCGCTGAGCGAGGTCGGAGAGGCCTACAAGAACCACGCGGCCCTCTCCGGTGGCGGCGCAGGCAACGGAAGGAGGACGCCGAGGCCGTACGAGAGGGGCGAGGTTACGTCCGAGGTGGTTGAGGGGCTGCAGGACGAGATTGAGCGGCTGAGGAACATCTTGGAGCAGGAGCAGAGAAAGAGAGAAGAGCTGAAAACCCAATTCGGCAAGTGGAGGGATATAATGTACGTGTCTTCCTCTGCCTCCAGAGCCCGTATCGTATCGATGGCGGCCGTAGAGATCCGATTGCTGCTGGCCGACTGGCTGACGGTGGCGAGGTGACAGCACCCACAACACAAAGTCGTACATCAAGAACTCGCAGGTGAACCTGCACAAGAACCACATGCGGATTTACCCGCTGCTCAACAACAACGGGGACTATCCCGACATGGTCGTCTTCCCAAACACCGTCGGCGCCCTGATGAAGATGAATGGTACCAAAGACCGCCTGCTCCCCTCCCAAATAACGCCTGTTGCTAATTGCTGCACCAACCACCAGAGGCCCATCTGACGAGACTGGTGGTGTTCTACGACCTGCAGTCCAGCCCCGGGATGGACTACTACGCAAAGTACTGTGCTCTAAGAGACCATTTGGGCATCGAGCCTTAGTAGGGCCCGGGCATCCAGCTCGATCCTGCGGTTTCAAATGCCAGCGTTTACTCCCGTCCAGCGACCATCCGTCCTCTGCTTGCATGCACCTTTGTACTCATAGACTTTGTATTATATCTCTCTCTCTCTCTCTCCTTCCCGAGCTATCTGTAGCGACGCTTCACCTTCCTGTCTGGATAGTCTCGCTCGCCCCCCCTATGGCTGTCACTGGGCTATCCGCGAGTTCAAGAAGCCCTTATCAAAGTCCAATTCCAGGCGTTCCGCAAACATTCTCGTCCGGAATGCAAACTCCTCCGGCGCATCCTGCTCCATCTCAGTGACCACCGACACATATCTGTCTCCCACCAGGTTCTCGCCGTGGTTCTCGACAAAGTAGTTGCATAAGATCCAGCTGATCGGATTCCCGTCGTTCCTTGCTCTGCATTTCCGGTCGTCGCTCCTCCACTTATGCATCAGGCCGAGAAGCTTGCCGACCGACATCACTTCATTCAGCATAAGCCGCTGCGGGGTGCAGAAACTACCCCGGGCGCTCCGGTATTTCGAAATAAAGAGCCCAACGGTCACAGGCTTGCCCGACTCGAAGCAACGGAACGCAGGCTGGTTGTAAAACGATGTTAACGCTACCCTGTCAGATCCGCTGCCCCTCGAGAGTCGACCGCCTGCCGCATATTTGATCTCCTTGGCGTCACCAATGCGCGCCCATTTAAATTCCCTTGTGCTGTTGTCCCACCGCAGCAGGTTCTGACAAGCTATCGCCTTGTGTATTCGTGGTGGTTCCCACCGGTTGGTCGTCCGTCCGTGGATAGAGGATGTGCTCCGGGTGAGCGGTTCGTAGAGCTTGGAGCGATTCTTAGGCTTGGACAGGTGTATGCGCCAAGCCTTGCAGACTTCTGCGAGAACGGTGTGCTGGAACCATTCTGCTGACTCGAGGATCTGGTACTGGAGCTCCAGGGGAAGAGGACATGTCGAATGGCCGTAGATAAGCAGGAGCGGTACCATCTCAGGGCGCTTTAACTCGATCATTATCGATTAGCTGGTCTAGGCTTTGAGAATGGCCACGCTGCTGCTGCTGCACAGCTGGACCAGCCTGCTACCAGACTCTAGGGGAGGAGTTTGTCCGAAATATATAGTCTACAAGTCTAAACAAGATTGCAAGGATGGGTGCATGCTCTTCAATGCCTAATTGGGTAAACCCAAGCTCCCGTGCTCGGATATTTGCTTCCTTTAGGACAAGTGGACTGATACCATCGTGATACCGGCCAGTAGATGCGTTCGGTACTTATCCATCTGCTCACGCCACTTTTTACCTGGTCCGACTCCAGCAACCCGCAAACTTGGTGCCCTTTCAGCCCCACTAATTGTTGCATTTTGCGCAGCCGCCGCGTTGTCGACGACACTTGCAACGCAGCGGGTACGTACGCAGCAGTATACAGGCCAACTTGGCCGCTCGCCCGGGAGGGGTTGGAAATTTAATTCAAGGCCCCGAGTTATAGACAAAATTAATTGCTCTCTGTATGATCGATTGTCGCCTGTTGCGCTCGCCAGCCGCTGTCGTATATATTCCTGTAGCTCTACACGCACAGCATATATCGTGCCCTGTCCACACCGCACTGACGGGCCCGGATCCTATATTAAATGGACAAACGGGCGCGCAGTCGAGGAAATCTTAAAGGCGGGGACGATATCCTACTGACTGAGCGGGCGTGTGGTCCATCGACTGCAGCCATCTTTGATATTGTTTGGTTGAGAGGGTTTTCGCGGTCGGCAGGCCCGCACCCCAGTTCAACCAAGATCTCAAGCAAGATGAGCAAAAACCAGCCCAAACCGTTGGAACCACGAAAACCGCCTGCGACGAACGTTGAGCGTCACATCGACATCCACAATGATCTCCCAGGATGTTTCCGATTGCGCACATTCGAAGCCTATCATTAAGATGCATCATCTTGCCCTCCCCCCATGTATATAGATATCAGTTCACCTCATATAAACCCCTCTTAAAAATATTTTTGTGGACAATACATCCTTTCCACCGATTTCGTATACAGCGAAAATATACCAAACACTGCTCCGCGCAACATTGCCTCAGTCGTTTTAGGATAAAACTTACCCTCGCTATCACAATCTGCCCAGATGACGTTAGAATATGCTCCCGTGGATGCGGAAAACCCGGAACCCCCTCGCCCGTCCTCAGATGCCGACACACAGGAGAATACCAGCATCGAACAATCCACGACAGCATGCTTCAAACACCGCGTCCCGCGCGAGCTCCAATATATGATCCTGGCAGAAGCAGGGAGACGCAGTCTCCGCTTCCTCTGGAATAATTGCCGGCTGGTCTGTCGGGCCTGGGATCATGAAATCCAACGAACGACATCACGGCCAGAGCCGCTTTGGCTCCCAGTCGAACTCCAGATAAATATCCTGGAGTATTGCGATTACGCTGAGCAGTCCCGCGTCCTGCGATACACCTGCAAGTCCTGGGAGTCCGAGATCTATAAGAAGTTACTGCACAATTACCGCCCACTCAGCTGTCCCGCTGGATCAGTCCCTGGCGCCAACGGCGGCAAGTACCACTTCCTCGTGCATAAGGGGTTGTACCGGCTGTACGACGCCTTGCTAGGAAACATAATGTTCCGGAACAGAATCCGGGATTCAGATGTTTTCCCGCACATGGACAGCTACTCGCAATGGGAGACCCGCAACGAAATCCAAAAGTACTTGGACGACCCGATAATCCTGCCCGGCTCAGTCTTCTTGTCCTACGATGCGGAGCCACCGGTCCATTTACAGGGAACCGTCAAGTTGGCGGGCGGGCGGGGCGCTACGAGGCCAAGCAGCCTGGATGCTCTCTTCCCCACGGGCTTGTCGTTGTGGAGAACGACCGTGCGCATGTACCTTGCTGATTTGGCATATTATGCGGTGGCACTGTGCACCCACTACCAGACACAAGGCTGGGAGAACGTTGGGTCCACCCGGGTGTTCAATGTGCGCGGGCCCAGTAACTTTCGACTGCTGCCGATGGAGTGGGCGGAGGACGAATACAGACTGATTTTCGATATGGATATTCTAACAGCAGCGCTTGCTTGATATCCCGAAGCGGATGGATATAGTTTGGATATTTCTATCGAAAGATGATTTCAGCCTCAGTCAATGTTTCCCTTTCGAGTATTTTCTCTTTTCGCATTTAAAATATATTTTGGAGGGCGTTTAATGAATAGGGTTGATAGGGCCAAGATATAGCTGGCATTTTGTATAAATTTGTTATAAATCATGTATGAGTGGCTGTAGTTGGAAGCTGAGATGGATGTCAGCCCAAGCTTTGCTGTCCGACGTCTATTATATTCAAGTTGTATCCTGTATCATAGAATGGTGATTACTCGTAGCTTATAAACAATCGAAATGACATGATATGGCCGAGCTCAAAGGGGCTGTTCGTGAACCTTACAAATGCAAACACCAGTGCTGGCTCAGTGACAGGAGTCCCCATCAATCAATAACAAACCATCAATATAAAAACCGTAATTGTTTCCTGTAGACGCCCTCAAATGCTATGCTAACTCCCAAATCACAGCTTCCACGCTCAACCTCCTACACCCGATCAAGGGAATTTGCACGGCCCAACGACCGTTGTAACCCGCTCGCCCCTCACCACCCTCGCCGTACCCCCAGTCCTCTTACTGACAAAGTTCGACGACGGAATCCTGCCATGACACCAATCGTTCTGCTTTAGAAACCGCCGCCGATACCGCCGCAGCAGCCTTTGAAGCTGGCTAGCAAAACAGCCCGGATCCTCGCTCACGGGGACTGTCCCACGAATGACCTGATACAGCGCAACGACCGTCACCTGGGCAAAGTCCTCAACCTCGTTGGTGTTCGCGTAGCTGTCCGGCACGCACGAGTCGGCGGCCAGGGCGTCCCTCCAGTTCTGCGAGCCTGCAGGTACAATCCAACGGACGCACGTTAGCCGGCCTCTCTCACCCCATCACCAGAGACACCCCCCCCCCAGCGCATCTAACAGCAGATAGTGTGTGCCAACTCACCGCTCTCAGAATTCGCAGGGTCCAGCATCGCATCCAGCTGGTGGGCGGTCTCATGGATAAAGATTGATGGCGTATCGCAGTTGCCGCTGAAAACAATATCCCCGATATCCGTGTACGACAGCGCAGAGCAAGAGTCCGCCGGCACCGCGATCAGATGGCGGACGAGCTCGCGCATGTGTTCTGGCATCCGGCCAAACAGGCTAGCCATAGTCCGAACCTCCAGCTGCGCATCTTTAGTACGGCAGAATATCCACGGTTCAGTGCACACGCCCGTCGTCTAAAGCTTCCTGCGTCAGCAAGTTTCAATGCATCACCACCACCGCCACCACAAGACATGACCGATAGCTATGGCAAATGTCACGCACATTTGTATAAGTGACGTTATATACTTCAGTATCCGCCAAGTCTATATTGAGTTCTGTGAAGCGAGTTTTACAGCCCTCCGGTATTTGCTTGTTCCTCCACTGCTTGATAGTGTATGGCGCAGGGTTCGTATACTGCAGAAAGCCCGGGTCGAAGGGATCGGAGAGGCCATCCAGGTATGCGAGTTCTTTGCCAAGGTCCGCCTTGACGCCAGAAACGCCCAGCAAGACGGTAGCGACCACCTTCTGGAGCTTCATTTTCAGCCCGGGTATGATCCTGTAGTTCCTATGTATGCGGACGAGTAAACCGGAATAGAAAGGACGTTCTTCAGCAAAATATATCTCTGCAAACCTGTGAACCTGTAAAGCCCATGATACCAACTACCACTAGAGCCATAGCTACCTTATATACAACCACCCCTGATACTCACGCTGTACTACGCATTACACACACCCCCAGCTTATGGCCTGACGAACAGTATATATTTGTCACACAAACCCTCCAACCGCAGGGCGACCAGGACGCCCCAGTCAGCCGACCACGCCAAAACAACCAATATCCTCAAACCCTCCAAGGAAACGGAGAACCTTACCAGGATCCCCACATATAATACCGGGCCCTGACAGCCACCCGTTCGACTCCCGTCCTCACGGCTGCGGGTAGAGCAGGGAGCAACCGTAAGCACAAGGGTCCCAAACCCAAGCTGACACAGCCTACGCGGCGCCGAGTCGACGGCAGAGTCATTAAATGTATTTCCCCTGGCTTATACATTCCGTGCATACATTGCGCCAGTCCTTTTATACAATATACTCATAATCTGGTTTTGAGCACACGCCGTGATTATACAAATTAGCGCTGCTCCATTCCCCGGCTTGTCACATATGATCAACGCACAATGCACCACAAACACACCCTTGGACAACTACAAAGTACTTAAGTCCTTACCTAGGTAATTACTGCTGACGCTATAATCCGTGTCAGACAGGCACTGCCACTAGTATCTTCAGCCTCCCTCTAGGTCGGACAGGCCTAGCTACCTCCACCGCATCTGCACATATGCGCCTCGCCATATATAAATTATGTTACGTGCGTATATATACGCATGGATTTATAAAGTAAGTGTATTTAACAAATTCCAAGTTGATCGCCAACGCTGGAAGATTAAGCTTTCGCCCAGGAAATCAACAAGGAGACGCTATTGCCTTGGCCTTATGCCTCGAGCCCGCCCATCAATTCGCATATAAATATGGAGACAATGTCCCACTCGTGATCAAGAAAACTGTAGGCTACACCATACCACAGTGCATCACACAGGCCGCTACGTCGACCCCGTCTATTGAATATTGCAAATGCAAATTTATTGACTTTTATACATCCCCTCACGAGAAACACCGAAAGCTTCATGACTGCAAGCAAAAAAAAGACACTAGTGTAAAGGGTATCTTGAACGAAGAAATCTGCATGATTGGACACCACCATTAGTATATCTGCCCGTGGCCGCCCTGCCCTGTATAGCGGGTAACAGCCCCCTCAACCACAACATTATAGAGTCCTTCACGACTCAAACAAGCTATCCAACGCCGCATAGTTAATCTTCCTCGAAAACGTCTTCTTCTTCATCATCTCCCGCGCTGCTTCCGCTGGACTCGCCGGCATATCCGGGAAACTGCTGTCCCTCGGCTTCGCTTTTCCTCGCTTCTTGCGCGCCTTCTTGCCGATGCCTGCCTTCTCGTCCGCCTCCGCCTTGAGCCGCTTCGCTTCCTGTGCCAGAAGGTACTCGCGGTTATATTCGTACCATATCTTGGTTTTCAGCGCCACCTCGTCCGGATTCATCATGATGGACTCAATCTCGTCATCATCGACATCTTCCAGGTTCTCCGGGTCTGCAGAGACCGAGGACTCCGGGAGAAGTGCTTGTTGACGGAGACGCTCGCGCCGTATGTCCTCAACCGCGGTTTGCGTCTCCGGGTTGTTGATCAATGCGAGAATCTCAGCTTCAAGCGGATTGTCGGAAGTAGCGCTGGCCTTGCCATCAGTTGGCGATTGAGCGGTGTTTTCAGGTGACAAACCGATGCCGCCAGGCGATGAGGCAGAGGCTGGGGGCGACGATAGGCGTGGCGGCGCAGGAATAGTTTTGATGGGCTCTCTGTTTTGAGAGCTAGTAGAATCGGTAGTGGGTATCGCAGGAATAGCGAACCCATCAGCGTCAACACGGGGTCGCTTGCGAGATGGCCCTTCTCCAGAGTCGTCGCCTGGAAACATATCCGGAGTGATCCCGTTCACAGTGTTGGCCACAGCTCCAGCTTCAACGATAAAGTTCCCAGCCGTAAGGTCAACAACAGGCGTCCCAGGTTGCTCTTCTTCCTCGTTTTCGACCACCTCTCCATCTTCGTTGACGGTCTTGACCCATTTCTTTTTTCGTTTCTTCGTCTTATTGTTTTCCCCGAAGCTCGGCGGGTCATGGTACTGCTCAAGCCACATATTACGGAACTCGCTCACAGTCAACTCGCTACTTTTGGTGCTTTTAAACTCTTCGAGACGCTTGTTGATTGTCATCGTAGCAACCTTGACGACATAGACAATCTCGGTAACCGTCCGGCGAAAGTTGTTCATCCGAGCAGCGATGATTAGCGCAGCTCCGCAAACACCCGCTGGTCGACGGCCCTCCATGATCCAATCGCGGTCCATTCGTTGGACAATCTTGATGGCATCCCGGCAGACTTGCTGTGTTTTGTCGCCAAACTCGAGGTGCTTTGAAAACCGCCGGATCCAGAGCTCGGGGTCGAGCTGGGGAATATTCAGATTGAGTGTTTTGACGAGCTTGAGGTAGGTGGCCCCGAGAGAAAAAACGTTGATTTGTAGAATGTCAGAAAAGTCGATGAGCATGTGTGCACTCTTATCAAGCCGACAGGCGATGTACAAGCAGCAAGCGACTACATGCTGTGTCTTCCGGCCTTGAATGAAATTGTGTGTGACCGCCAGCGTAAAGTACCGGGAAGCTGTTTCGACAAATCGGTCGTGGACAGTCAACGCCGACGCTAATTGGATCAATTTCCTGCGGCCTAGACATCCGAATCGCGATTAGTACGCGGACCCATGCCTTGTCGAAAACGGCACAAAGAGCAACAATAATATAAAAACGGGACCAGGGGAAAAAAAAAACTTATGTTTCCGGCACTCACCATTAGAAATGACCTGTTCTCGCGTCTCAGAAGTTCCGTGACGGCGAAAGGGTCCCGCCGAACGAGCATGCTTCTGGTCGGCACCGACATATGAACCTTGGACGACGGCGGCTCCCGAGGATGTTTCTCCAAAGGTGATTTCGGAGACGATGAATGACTCGGTGACAACGGTACCACAGTTGGTGCAGATGCGTTTGTCGTCAATATCCTCGACTGATGGGTTCGAGCAGGACGGATTAGGACAGGACGGGCCTGCCATGGCTGCTGGCCGGCACTATTGGCCTGGGGGGCTACGAACAAGCAAAGCGATGGAGGAGAAGAAGCAGACAGCTTGCACTGGTGAAGAAGGAGTCGCGGGTTGAGAAGGGTGGTGATGCGATGACTGTTTGTCGGTGGGTGGTTGAGGTAAGGTTCGAACTCCCACGAACGCTTTTTCGGGGCAAAGGGTCTTGGCGGATGAGTCTTCACGCTGCCCAAACCACCCCGCCAGACGACGCCTACAACGCGGCCAAGACGACAGCCCTCCTCTCGTAGTCATCGGCAGCGATACGAGACTACGAGATTGGGGTTGGCACAGGTTTACAGATCAATGAATTAATTCTGGCTGTTGTTCGCCGGCTATCTGGACAATGTCAATAGCAGCGGAGGACGGGATGAGAAATTCTGCCATCGCTTTCAGCAAGCTCATTAGATGCAAGTAAAAAAACATTCATGAATCATAACCCGGCATGCCCCAGAAAACCCCTAGACAAAAACAGATGATAAAACAATCTATAAGAGACACAACATATAAAGATAATGGCAAGCAAGGCTAGTCGGCCTCGAACGCCTTGATGCCGAGGCTAGTCATATAGGCCTTCTCCTTGGCAGCTTGCTCCCGAATAGCTGCCTTGACGTCATCGGACATCGTCTCGTAGATTTCGGGGTCAACAGAGAACATCCCCCTCGCTGCACCAGTAACATACTCGCTAGGGGTGAAGTTCACGGTGACAGACGGAGCGATCGTTTGGTATTCAACGACATAGGAACTCTTGCCAGGATAAACTCGCCCCTCCGCAGGGACAGAAGTATCGAAAAATTCATCCACAGCAGGTAGAGAGTCGGATATCTTTTCAAATTTGGCAACAGACGGCTGCATGTGTGCAGGGTAGTGCATAAGATTCGTATGTGGCTCGTAAATCCCACCAAGGGTCCGGGCACGGTGGTCCCCCAGAAGTTTGTTGTACTCCCTGTCAGGTCCACAAGTCAGTCAAGTCAGGAAACATCAAAAACAAAGGCCGGCACGTAATCTTACAGGGTATTCAGGGCGACTTCGGCCATCCAATTGTCTGACGTGAGTTTCTTCTTCTTCTGGTTATTGACAGTGAATAACCCCCCCGCACCGGACGTCTTAACCTCTGGGATGGCCGGGGCGGTATTGTGATAGACCGAGCTGGCACCATGCCAAGCAACATACTGGTTTTGATTGTATGGTTGGCCGGGGGGAGGTAGACGATCATCTGGGTCTGCGATCTCGCCCTCGACATCGCCACGATCCCTGGCCATTTGTTCGTAGTAATCATCATTGACCTTTCGACCACCGACAATCATGCGAGCACCAAACTCACGAAAGACAGAACGAGCAGTACAGACGCCGATTGCCCGGCCTTTGTACGAATGAGGGATGATGTTTCTGTTGATCAGGTCAAATTTCTCCTCTTCATTGCAGATGATCTTGTACAACTGCTTGTGCCTCTGGAAGAAAAGGTACGAGTCCCGGAAACCAGCACAGCGAGCGGGTTCAGTTGACAACATGTACAGCTGGTCACCACGATTCATCATAGTGAATGTGCGGCAGCGGTACTGTCGCCCCCCGAGGAGGTTGCCGTCCTTGTCGACTTTCTGTTCACCGGAAGGATCTTCTTGAAGGTCAATCTCATTGTTCTTGACGAGTTGCTCATTTCCGAACTTATCGCTCGGAACAGTTGTGGTATGAGAGGGACCCCCACGGCCTCTTCCTCTACCAAGCCCGGAAGATGGCCTGCCACGGCCCCGTCTTCGGATCATATTCGATGACGGAGAATCTGCTGCGGTGGGGGAGCCCGGCGTAGGCGTCTCGGCTTCGTCAAAGTCGTCGAAGGAAGGAGGGGCCTCTGCTAGGGAGGTTCTGGGAGGTCGCCCTCGGCGTTTCTTAAGCTGGCTGGCAGGAGGTTCCTCAGAGCCCTCGGACTGCTCTTCCTCCTCGACCTCCTCTGCCGCTGGACTCGGGTCCTCAGGTGGCGGGGCTGTTCAGAATGACAACTGTTAGACCAGGCGTTGTTCAGGATAACACGAAGAGCACAACCAAGATGTAAAGGGCCGTGGAGATGACGGGGAGATGGGCAGAAGGTTGGTCGTGACGGGAGTGAGTGGTGCGGCAGGACGTAGATACTTGAGCGAAAGAAGCAGCACGCCCTCCCACACCCTCCCTCCGGCTACCACAACCCCCTCCTTCCCCCTCTTCCCCATCAAATTTCATCCTCCCCCGCAATGCGACCTATCGCTAGTCCAAAGACGAGCGCGAGGCGGCGGCCCCTCCCCAAGCTCCTTTCACGCAGAATCGCGTTACCCGAGGCCCAAACCAACAGTCAACGGAAAGCCGAGACATACAAAGCTGTTTCTCCTTCTCCTTCTCCTTCTCTCGCTCCTCCTGCCTCGTCGACCGTCGCCTCGTCGGCGCAACCATCGTGTCTGCAAGACGCGGCGAGAGGTGAGTACACGTCCGGTTGCTGGTATATGCTTGCCGCTCCGGTGCTGTGGCTAACTGGCGGCGATTCAACAGGCCGAGCGATGGCTGTCGATGGAAATATATAAAGGCGAGGATGGTGGACAAGAGAGAGTTTCGACACCCGCGACAATCTGCTTTCGCGGTTAGCTACTCCAAGCTGCGCGTGTTCCTTGCATAAAAGCTTGCTGGTCTGATTGGGCAAAGCCACCGGCGCCGCTTTTCCTGATGTGGCGCATTATCCCAGTACAATCTGTATCTACCAGCCTCCCAGACACTAGTGAACCAGCAGAAAAACGTAGCACGAAATACATCCTCCGACAAATAGGAGGCTGCGAGAAGCTCGGACACCAGAGATTTACATCACCCACTGGGTTGAATTCGGCTGATATCATGGATATCTGCGGGTGGGAGCAGCAGCCCTGGCTAAATTTTATCTACTCCAGTAACGGGTAGAGTATAATACCTTGTCATACCTCAAACTACGACACCGATCGGCTTCGATATCAGGCTTGTGGGATTTAGCGACAATCTATGATTTTCATGCTCCTTATTGTCCAAAACATGAAGTAATGGTACAGCCTAGACCTCGGCGCCCGTAGAGTACAGGCCTGGACCAACAAACCGGATGATATGATGCGGTACAAGGAAGCAAGGGCAGCCTTTTTCAATTCGGCGGCACGCAACTCAGACTATGCAGTATCGTGGGCGGCCAGCCAAGATGTTCAACAGACGCAACTCGCAATTTCGGAAAAATCTCCCCCTGGATGAATGAAGTTATGATATGCGCCTAGCAAGCGAATCCTGTGGTGCACGCATTGCGTCTTGGAATCGATACCGACACGCATACTCTACTCGAAAACCAGACTGGAAGTATTCAACTTCCATGTTCTTTTGAAACCTGGTAACTTGAATTTGGGCTAAAATGCAACCCACTTCTTGGACTCTCGCGTCTTACCAACAACCAATGGGATGGCTGTCCGGACAAGATCTTCACTGGCGCTGGGATTTGTAGGACTTAAAGCAAGGAGTTGAAGATGCATCCGCTTCTTATCCCTTTCTGCGGACCCGTTCCCTTATAAGTATGAGAGCCTGGTGCAGCTGATCTCCCGAAGAACGTGGTCACCGTTTGGAATCCCGTAGGCATTCTGTCGCATCACGTCCCCCGCCATCACAGCGCCCGTTCCTTCCTGTTGCTATTTGAAGTCGGATGCGCCTGGCTGCAACCTCACAATTCCCATAACCTCAAATAGAAGTAGGCGGATACCAACTTATATTGAAAGAAGTGCGTTTTTGTCTGTCAAAGATGCTGTTCGCGCCTGTTTCAATTGGTATTCTAGCACTCGCTCTGCTCCCTGGAAATTCGATAGCGGCCTTGGTTCGCCCCAGATACGACTCATCGCATTCTACTTCATATGACTTTGTGAGTTCCGTGACGAGATTAAAACACGCTTTCAATACCCAATCTACAGCCTAACATTTGCCAATCTAGATTGTTGTAGGCGGGGGCACTGCCGGGCTCGCTTTCGCGACCCGACTCGGACAAAAGTTGCCAAAAGCCACCATCCTCATCCTTGAAGCCGGCCCATCCCCTCCCGCAGACGAGCCCGGAATCAACATTCCTGGTCTGAAAGGCTCGACTTTGTTCGGCCCATACGATTGGAAGTTCCTCACGACCCCACAAGAAAACATCAATGACAGGGTCGTTGGCCAGATGCGCGGGAAGGTGCTAGGGGGAAGCACTGCCCTAAATTTTATGGTATGGGACCGCGCTGCGAAAGCCGAATACGATGCATGGGAGGACATCGGGAACCATGGTTGGGCATGGGGCACCATACTCAAATATATGCTCAAGGTCGAGAACTACGTCCAGACTAGCAATGTTTTTGGACTGAAGAAGGGTGTCGGGAAGGATGGTCCCATCCAGACCACAGTCAACCGTATTCAACCACCGCAGCAGCTCCCGTTCATCCCAACCCTGAACAATCTTGGTGTCCCGACGAATCTGGAATCCTTAAACGGAAACCCAATCGGCGTGTCGTACCAACCAAGCAATATCCGTGCCTCAAATTACACGAGGTCGTGGGCCCCAGAGTACCTATGGATTGCAGGCAGCAATATACATGTTGTAACAGACGCAACCGTCAAAAATGTCACTCTGAAATCCACCAGTAAGGGACAGAGAGCCACTGGTGTAACACTGGAGGACGGCACAGTTTACACTGCAACAAAAGAAGTGATCCTGTCCGCGGGCACCTTCCAGTCGCCTTTAATCCTCGAGGCCTCTGGCATCGGCCAAAGCCCCCTGCTCACCGCAGCTGGTATCAAACCTATACTCGACCTGCCCGGTGTGGGCCAAAATCTCCAGGACCATGTCTACGTCAGTGCTTCCTATCAGCTGAAACCTGGCTTCACCTCCTTCGATTCCCTAACCACCAATGCCACGTACGCCGCCGAACAGATGGCACTCTATCAATCCGGCCAGCCGTCCGCATTCGACTATAACGGCAGCATATTTGCCTTCCTCAACTGGAAGCAAATTCTCGGCTCCGACCTTGACATAAACCAACTCGCTGCTCTCTCCGCTTCCCCCGGTATCGTCGACCAAACCAAACTATCCTTCCTGACGAACCCTGCCACTAAATCCGGTATCCCCCAGGTCGAAATCATATTCGCAGATGGCTACACTGGCACAAAAGGCTACCCAGCCGCCGGCAGCCCCGGCTACGGTAACCAATACATCTCCCTCCTCGGCATCCTTCAGCACCCCTTCTCCAAGGGCTCTGTGCACCTCGACCCTGCCTCTCCCTCCGTCTCAGCCCCTGTAATCAACCCAAACTACCTCTCTAAGCCCTACGATACGGAGGCACTCGTCCAGATTGTCAAGTACCTGCGCAAAGCCGCGACTACAGCCCCGCTCGCCGACATCTTAGTCGGCGAGTACGAGCCTGGCCCCGCAGTGAACACGAACGCCAAGATTTCAGCGTACGTCCGAGACACTGTGTCGACGCTATGGCACCCCGTCGGCACGTGTGCCATGCTACCGAAGAATCAGAACGGTGTGGTGGACTGCAACTTAAAGGTGTATGGGACCACGAACCTGCGTGTGGTAGATGCGTCAGTTATCCCCGTACAGCTATCGGCGCATATCCAGACGGCCGTGTATGGAATTGCGGAGCGTGCTGCGCAGCTGATTGGGAACGGATATGACTGAACGACATTCATTTACTGGCTGTGATCATGCGATTAGATTTACCATGAACGCACGCACGCGCGCCCATAAATACACATATCATAATATCTTAATGCTTTTGATGAATCTGCGCGCTTTGTAATTACAATCTTATCTAGGCAGTCAGCGAATTGTATCTATATCCCTTCAATTGTTCAGTCGCCCGTTCACTCGCTCACCCTCTCTAATTCATACACGGCTATCAGCAGCCAACGCGAAACAGATGAAAAATGCAACGGACATACCATCTGCCACTCACAAAACGACTTTGAAAATTTTAAACACCTCACAAGAGCTTAGCCTGCCACTCCGCAAGGTATATACTTAAGTATTACAACCCTAGAAATACACTTATGTGATACACATCTACGGCGAACTGGTAAACCGATTTCCTCGAACTCAAGTATTCTTGCTCAAGCTCTATTTATATTCTTTGTTATTCTCATCTATATATATATATATTATGGTATGATATGTATCCCCATATACAGCCACCCCAAAATACCACCTCGAGATCCTCACTCCATTCCTCTTCACCCCAAAGCGCTAGCCCGAGGTGTTTGCCTTGCCCTTTCCCCATCGCATTCCTGTATATATAGCGGGAAAAGAGGAAGGCACCACTGCAAATACAAACTAGAGCCAACGGAATATATCAAAAATTGGCGTACCAAAACGCGGAAAGATTAGGAAACTGAGAAGATATAGAAGCCTTGTTTAGCCCTTTGGATGTAATATATTCCCGAGGATTACGAAAAATCTCTCTAATAAAAAAAAACTGTTGAGGAAAAAGGTGTAAAAAGCAGGGGATGGAGACACGGATTCCTGAACGAACGGTCAACTTGAGAGAAGAAACATTTTTTGTATTTTTTGGTTATTCGACGACTGACAAGAACCTGTTCCTTGCAATTGGCCGGACGTTGGCCCCTTTTTTTGTGCTTTGGTTTTGGTTTTCCCCGATAGATAACACTAAGTCCCAAAAACGAAGAAAAGAAATTTTTCATACAAGAAGTGTTCAAGATAAGAAAATAGCATCGACTGGGAAAAAAAAAAAATTGATGTTGGGTATATATATATAACGACTGTCCCAGAAGAGAATGCAAAATCAAGGAGAACAGGACCCAAGAAAAATGACATATTAAACTGTGGAATAATAGTAGAGGAATAAAAGACAACCAAACCAGTATGCGAGAAGAAAAGAAAAACCCCATCATGCATATCAATTTAAGAAAATAAACCGCGGACAGACAAGTTTATCGAACCGTAGGCGAAAAGAACCACACAGATACTGAAGCAAATGGGAGGGAGAAGACAAGAACTTACGGACCAAACACAGGGAATTCGTTGACGGACATAAAGGACAAAAATGAACAAAGAAGACGGAATATACTGAGTAATTTGGCTACTTGCCCCCATTCGTAGGTTATATGACTGTCAGGGACCTGGTAGGAAGGAACGGTAAAGTAGGAAGTTTTTCAACTGGAGAGATCTCAAGCGACATCCTTTAATGCTTCAAATGAAGGAAACACTGAAGGATTCCTGCGTATAAGAAAAGAATATAGAAATAAACAACATCCGCACTGTACGCCACATTGAGATAGAGGATATTAAAAAAAAGGGCTGCAAAAACGAGACTCGCTGGACATGATCATGCATTGTGGTTATCGAAAACAAGGAATCAACAAAAGGAAGAACACCAGTTCATTTAAGAAAAGAGCAAAAGTCAAAGAAGTCCAGAGTGGGACACCCGGGTGTCGTCAAAGTTTACCCAGTCGTACTGAGGGTATGTCGTCGGAGGAACACGGCCGTCCGCTTCGGGTATGTCGACGTAGATGCTTTCGTCGTCGTAAATCCAGACAAACCGGTGTATTAGAACGATGAATTCCGGAAGGAAACGCTTGACACCGAGTATGAAGAAGCCATTAAAATCGGAGCAGTGTAAGAACGGTCCGAAAAAAAGAGAATTGAAAGGAATTAACTCCGGGTGGAACAGGTAAGCCGATTGAAGATGTCCACAAAACAAAGGTTGGATCGGAAAAAAGAGTAACGAAAGGAAATGCTTTTATATGAACCGATTCGCTTTTTATCTTTTCCCGTGAAACCTGGTGCGAAAAAAGATGTAAAAGCTGGGAAAACAGCAATTTTTTGTCGACAATATCAGTGGGGGAACGCCGCAATGGATGATTGGTCTATGATTCGGACGAAGGAAAGTATATGAGGGCTCTAGCCAACGACTTGCTGGCCATAGCTCATCATGTAGTTGTTGCTCGGAACTGGGTACATGCATGGTGTCGGCAGTCTGCCGTTAGCAGGCATGCAGTTAACACAGTTGCAAGGGGCCATCCATTGGTGCATAATCGGGTACATTTGTGAAGAATGAGGCGGTCCAACGTTCAGGCGTGGCGGGTACGACGGTTGCGGCTTTCCACCAAAGTGGGTTGGCCAGTTCATCGGAAACTCCCAATTTGGTGTCGCTGGACCAGTCTCGGGCGCCGACGGGGGAGAAGGTTGGCCCGACGAGGTCAAGTCAGGGCACCAACAGCCATCGTTCATGTTGGCCATGTGGTGTTGTTGTTGCTGCTGCTGTTGGTGGTGACGAAGGCGATCACCAATGTATCCGTGCGGCAGAGCCGACTGGGGCATTTGCTGTTGGGGAGAGAAAGATTGATGGATAAACGAAAGAGTGTGGCGGCGGTTGTTGACGTTGGTATTCAAAGGAGCAAGAACTGGCGCATGGGCGACTTGCTTCTGGCTAATAAACGAGTCCCAAGATGCTTTCCAGGAATCGAATCCAGTGTAGCCAGCTCGAGCAACATGGAGCTGCCAGCCAATGGCGGCCAACCAGTCGGCCTCGAGGGTGTTGAGTTCCGTGACGGGAAGGCCAGTCACATCTGCCCAAGAGCGGTTTTGGAAGGTGTTGTCGTCCAGGAACTTGCTGGCCAACAGGAGAGAAACGGTGCACATCCGATAGAGATAGCCGGTTCCCTTTTGCTGATTGACGGGTGGACATTTGTTCATTCTATGAGACAAGTAGTCCAGCGACAAAATCACTGTAGAAGACGGCAATCTCGTAGATTGCAGAATCGTGAAAACAAACTTCCTGAAGTCTCTGATGGTCTGCTGACTTTGGTGGCCGGGGAGTATTCTAAACTCACTGTCAGTATCATCATAATCATTGCAAAGTAAAACCGAAGATTAGAACATACATTCCAATAGCCATGGATGTCACAAATTCAGCCATGTCTTCAATCTCATAATCGAGAACCTGGGCTACACCTCCAGTTGGTTTGTCTTCCACTTTTGTGGGGGCAGACTTGGCGTTATTCTGGTGATTCCAAGACATCTGCATGTTCTCATCCGCCTTGATGCTCAGAGGCGGGAGAGTATTGCAATCATTGTATCCTGGATGGGCCAGTCCGGGGGGGTATTGCAAGCTCTGCTGTCGGTATCCTGGATGAAATTGGGGGACATGGCTGTAGCCGTCGTAACCATTTTTTTGGTCATGCATGCCGTAGGGAAGGTTATTCGGCCCCATCTGATACTGATGAGAATAATACATTGCCTCGGGCGGTGTGATCGGAAGCCCTGGTGGAGGGCGGGCGTAGAAGGAAGGCATCAGGGACGAAAGGAGAAGCCGAACAGGAACAGCGCAAGGTGAACGGGAGTTTGTTCCGTTCACGACTTTGCTGGAAACAGAGAGAAACGAGCTGTTAGCCCTGACTGAGACTGGTCGCGGAGGCAACAACAGTGAGCGAAGCGGATGCGATATGGAATCGGCAGCGCTCGACACGATCATCTCTACACGGCCGGCCGCCGGAGATCGGAAAACTTACCGGTTCCTTTGTGACTAGTCAAAGTTGACACCCGCGAAATTCGTCGAGGGTGATGATAAAGTGAGTTGGTGGTGCTGGTACAAATATCGGGAAAGCAGGGAAGAAAAATAGATATACAAGAACAATCAAGTCTATGCGGTGGAACTAGATCCGTAAAACCAGGGGAATCAACGCAGAGAGGTATATCCGTAGAGAAATATTCAGAAAAGATAAAACAAGAGCTTTTGACGATTTGGTGTCGGGATCGGAATCGGATGTCGAGAAACTGGTCAGCAAGGGAAACCTGCTCCAAAAGTAATGATGAGGTTGACCAGAAAGGTAATGCGGGAAAGAGACCGGAGCAAAGGGCTCCAACGGTCAAGGGAAAGGGGTACTTTAGTGCCGTAGAGTAAGCATCCAGATGTGTTCTATCGATAAATTTTCGCGGAACGGAGAGAAACTCTTTCTGGCTGCTGTTGTTTCTTGATATCCCAAGTGATTTATGCGACGACAGGCCTTGCAGTCCAGAAACAGAGAGAAATATGGGTCTGACAGCACCAACGGTAGCAGGTCCGAGAGGAATTACTTAATTAAAAGCTCCGCTGCTCGGGAGGCGTATTGTGTCTTTCTTTTCAAGTGATTCTTGGCCCTAGTGCAAGAGGATTTGGGGTCTGTGCTGAGACGCGCCTTTGATGGCAAAAACGTGGACCCTTATGAGCAAGAAAAGAGTGTGTTTTTTTGTTTTTTGTTTTCTTCTGAACGCACTAGCGGGAGAAAAATCGGTGAGAAGAAGCCGGCGAGGCACCGAAAGCTGCGCAAGATTGACGGTTGTTGGATGCCACTGGAAGGTGTATCGTGCGTTGATTCGGACGATGGCGTGGGTTTCTCCGAGCAGGATATTACCGGCTTCAAAAAAACTACCTCGTTGGCGCACAAAGACCAAAAAGCCGGAATTACAAGCCAAAAAAGAGGAGGTGCGGGGGGGGGGGGGGTATTCCGAAGTGTGTGGCCGTTAAATTGTGGTTTGTAAAAGAAAACGATACTTTGTCGTGTTCGGGCCGATGGTGAGACTACAGTTCAACCGTCGACGGAAGAAAGAAAGAAATGAGGAAGAGAGACTGTGAATCGGGAGGGTTCCGGTTCGCCAGGTCCTGGGTTTTGGTTCCGCGGCGTTTCGAATGGGCGGTTTGTGGGTGGTCCGTCTGTCTTTGGTCGGTAGTATCCGCGAAGGCTATGCAGCAAGAGTAATGATAATATTAAGATCGTATGTGAAAGCGAGACGAAAGCGGTTTCCGAGTATTCCTCAGTGCAGTGAACTGCGCCGTCGAGCGTATCCAGACCAAAGCGAATACTACGAGCCAGGTATATTACTCCAAGTGAATGGGTTTCTCGGGGAACCGGAGCCGCTTGTTCGTTTGGAGATCGCAAGGGAGACAACAGCAATGGCGAGGTTCGGTCGATTCCAAGTATCAAAGCTGGACCGTGGACCGATGAGAGTGATCAATTCGAGGATGACGGCCAAAGGGGTCGAACTGACAGGAGAGCCGATTGCTTGATTGTCGTCAAGAGCTGAAGGGAGAGAGCGGGTGTTTTGATTCGTCGCAGCTTGCAGTCGACAAGGAACACACGCACACAGAGAGTGAGGGAAGGGTGATGGTGATGGTGATGGTGATGGAGAGTGAGCAGAGGGGGAGAGAGAAAAAGAGGAAGAGGTCAGGCTGGGGGGAGGGGGATAGGATAGGCAGGATGAGGGAAGTGAAGGAGGGAAGGGATCCTGACTTTTAGGGAGATGGAGAGGATTGGAGGAGAATGCGAATGTGTTGTGGGAGGAAAGGGGAGGTGTAGTTGGGAGGAGAAGAGGGAGAAGCCTGAGACTCCGTTTGGCTGGCTGGGTCTCCGTTTGGCCTGTTTTAGGGGTCCGTTTGGGGGGCAGGGAACCCGCCGAAAAACAAAACAGCCATCGCTCATATTCACGTCCACTCCACTGCACCGCACTCACACTACACTACACCACACACACACACACTACACACACACGCACACATCCCCCGAATGCTAAAATAAACCCAGCAGTCATGGAGAGCACACCGCCAGAGACCAAATCGAGCCTGGCTCGGGGGCGTGTGCCAGGGTTGGGAGGGGGGGAAGAGAAAAGCAGCAGTTACAGAAGACACCGGCCAGCAACCAGCAGAGCGGAGGAGGAGTACCCGCCTGCTTCTTTAGCTCGAGGTCTGTTCCCTGTTCTTGCCTGTGTTAAAACGGGCAAGGCCTGCTGGCTAATGCACGGCAATCAGCAGGCAAACGAATAAGAAATGAGAATCGCAGGACGAGCAAATTAACGCTGCTTCGACCGTGGCCAGAGAGGGAAAAAGCAACCAGGTTGCACCTCCAATTTCGACCGCCCATCTCAGAAACGAGACGAAAGAAAAAACAACATCACGATGCTTTCGGTGATGGGGAAAAGTGGTGTGCAGAGCGCTGCTCTGCTGTCCAGTCCATCCGGCTTCTATTGGGCTGTCGGTACACGTAAAATTGCCCCCCCTCATACAACCAAGTAAACCTTCCTGACTGCGTACAAAAGCGACAAAGACATCCACCACACTTTGTACACCGCCCTGTAACTCTGATCCATATTTCCGGGCAGTGGTGCGTTTGGCTGGCTGGCTGGCTGGCTGGGGTGGATCAGATCACTTCATCACTACGTACGCCCGTTCCGTGCGTGGGAGATCTCGCCGAGAGGATTGGATAGGAGGACAAACATGCAGCAAGCAGCAAGCAGCACTCTGCAACTCTCGCATGCATGGATAGCCTCAGTCCATCCAAACTTGCATGCACAGCTACAGGTACAGTGCACGAACGCGGGCGAGTGAGTGAGCGAGCCCCGTCCGTCCGCCCATTACAGTCCATCACATATGCAACCTGCGTGCTCTGTCGGGTACGTCTGTCCGTCTGTCTGTCTGTACCGCACATATAGTGTGCACACACTGCACCATGTCGGCTCCGTTACAAATCTAATTGTGAACCCACCCACCCCCATCGAGCAAATTTAGAGCAACAGTCACAGGTAGAGTTCGGCGCCATGTCTCGCCTTGCCATGGCTGCCCCAGTCTGTCAATTCCACAGCCGACCGGCAAACAGCGGCGGAGGCGATAACTTTTAGGCCACTGCCGAATCGAATGCGCTGGGCGGACCAACAAGAGGGGTGAAAGCGTGTGGGTGTGGGATGGCAATATCATCCTCCCTTTCCGTCCATACCCTCGCGCATCCGTCTGCCTGTCGAGATGAGCAATAAAAAGAATCAGTGAGGTTTTCTTATTTTCCAAGGAAACGCCTCCTTGGAACATGTTACGCAGAGGCCGCATGTCATGTCATTCCTTCTGGAAATTGACGCCCGAACAAGAGCTTTTAGCTAAAGCCCGACGTTTGTATCAAATTAAAAAGAACAATAGCGATAAAAATTGGCCGTCCCGATGAAGAAGGACAGGAATGTTCGGAACCACTTGGTCTTGTCTCCGCCTTCGAATCAGCAAAACGTTCACGGTCGAACACCGCACCCCGGCCCTTGCATCTTCCTCTCTGGCAAGCGCGGCCCTTCACCCTCGTACTCCAGACATGCGGCCGCAGCTCGACAGAGCCAAGAAAGAATGAAGAGTGAGAAAAAATAGAGCAGAGGCATCCCCACGTTTACTCGCCGCTAACCCCCATGCAACGAGCTCGCGTCTTATTGGTGTCGTGGGCATGTCACTAATGCAGTCCCATCTCGTCCGCGAGAAACGAGAGAGGAGACTGGAAGAAATGCAGCACGGCGACAAGCAGGCACGTTGCTGTGCGATGAAAAACAATAAGTCCCGTTGATATAATCTGAGGAGCATCCTTGACAGCAAGTCAGCGGTTTTATTGGGCGCTTCGACGTCCCAAAAAGTTGGCACCTCGGCGGATGGACGAAAGAGCAAGTGGAAGCCAAACAAGCACCAACCTCTCCACAAAAAAGGAACCAGAAGAAGAAACTCTCGGGCTTTGGAGGTGGACACGACGGAATATCATAATGACGGATACACCTTCCGCATCGCAGAACCCATTCAATTTTAACGAGCAGCGGCATCCTCCAACGAGAAAGGACTTGAATGCTGGCCCAAGGTTTGGCGTCCGGGCTCCCGGATTGTGAGAACCGACATGGACGAGGAATTCCTCAAGCAGGAGAGGAGGGAAAAAGGAAAGAAGAGAAAAAAAACTCTGCTGGATGGACATGCGCCGTTGTCTCCGAACTCCAATCCTATCACATCACATGTCCTCACCATGCAAGTCATCCAGACACCCCGATACCTTGCACTCGCCTCAACAACAGGTACGTTACATGTACCGTGCCTGAATCGACACTAGGGAGGTGTCGAATCTTCCAGATTTAGTGTCCACCATGAGTTTTGTCGAAGGGGCGGGGGAAAATCGGGAAAGAAGAGAGAGCAGGGGAGAAAGGCGCAAGCAACCTGGTCGACAGGGTCACCATCCAGCGGACGATTTGGTTGGTCGACGGAGCTGCGAGCTCGACAACAGCCATGATTCTTTTTTCTGCCTTCTTGCGTCTGCTTCTTGTCGTGGGAGGCCGACATGGATGGGGCAGCTGGGGTGGAGTAGCAACCGTAGACAGGTCGAGACGAGGCTGACTCTTTTTTTCGCGCGGCATCCGATGCATGGCCTGACACTCGGTTTCCCTTCCAGCCAGCCAGCCGACCGGCCAACCAGACCGGCGACAATGCGATATGTCAAGACCGAGTGCACTCGGCCAGCTCTGTCGGAAACAAAACAAAAAGGTTATATTTCAGGCGCCTGTTCTGCACGAGAGGGTCAGCTAGTCACGATGGCTGGGCGTCACCGCAATCCGTGTCCGCTTATGATTTGACTTCACTCTGAATTCACCCGTGCGGAAAGCCTCCCATTGGGTTAGCAGCGGTATGATGGTGGAGCCTGTCAGTTTCACGTCGAGGCGGAAAGGTGGAGTCGGCCCTTCTCACAAGAGGAATCTGGAGCCCAGCGGCATGGAAATGGAAACACTGCAACCACGACTGCCTGCGAAAATCGAAATTGATTGAATCTCTTGTCCATGCATGCACGCACGCATCGCGCACCATCGGTATCAATTACCCCAAGTGGCTGTCCATTGATTGTTCGACGTGACGACCGCAATTCTTGGGTTCGAGGCCAACAACCGCGCGGTGCTACCCGGATGCACATGTCCCCAAAACACCCAGGTGCAGGATCAGATACCGGTACGGTTACGGTTACAGATAGATGCATTCCTATCCTCTTCCGTGCTGCTCGCATTCCGCGACGGGATAAAGAAAAAGAACAAAACATGAGATTTTAAAGATGGCGCCGGCCTTCGGATCTGAAATGACGACTTGGGGGGAAGCAGTGGTAATTCTCCGCCGTAATTTCGGCCATCCATGTTGATAATGGAGCGTACCTGCGGACCCTGCCAAATAATCGCCTTCTCTTACGAATTATTGCCGTTGTTATTGATAAATTGTAAATTGGCAGGCAGGTGAGGGTAACCCCTCATCGCCACAGACGGCAGGTCCGGACACCCAGCCAAAGACATGCATCGTGCATTGCCTCGAACTGAACCCGAATGACGGCTGACGGATGGTCTCCAGGAATAGCCCCAGTTTGGCCGTAGCGTCGCGACTCAGAGCTCGACAGCAGACATGGCAGGCAGGCCAGGCAGGGCAGTTGTCGCAAACATCGTACCCGGACGTGTCCCCCTCCTACGAAGTAGGCAATCTCGCTTCCGTCTTCATTTTCGTCTTCCCGCTTTCTCTGTTGTTATTCTTGAGGGACCACTTGACAACAGGCTGATATTAACAGATATCATTAAACCGCGCGCGGAATGCCAATAAACACGGCCCTCCTTCTCCGCACGACTGGATCAGTCCGTCGTCCGAAAGGGATGGGTGAAAGGATGAGCCGTCATTTTAAACGGCGCAATCGTATCGTATCGCATCGCATCGTATCGTATCATTTTTAGTGCCCATGACAGCCGTCACAGCCTCAGCCAATCAGCAAGCGGGGATCAGCACGCCCTGTAACCGGCCCAGAACGCATTCCTAACTCTGGAGGGCTGACTGGACGGATGGTCAAGTAAATAACCCCTTCAGCGACCGAGCTGTCGCTGGCCAGCAGCCCCATCGCGAAGAGGGTGGTTCCACCGCAGCTCGCTTCGAATCCGTCGTTTGCAGAAGGCATTTAATAGCGCTCTTTGTTATCGTTGGTTACTTGCCCCGCCCCTTGCTGCAGGTGTCATTTTCCGCCGTTTCTCCACTAACGTTTAACGTCTGTGAAGACGCAATTCCTTGAGTCCGGCAGGGGTGGTTGTTGGAAAGAGAGAGAGAAAAAAAAATAGAATTCTCTTCCTCAACATCGGACGTAGACAGGGAGCTCGTTGGAGTGGAAAAGGTTTGCGTCTGTGTCACCTGTTTTGGCGAACTTGCTCCGATGGGAAACTTAATCGCTGTTGGACCGTTGACCGGAATCATCTAACCGAATTGTACTCTCGGAGTTGGCCCTCCTGGTAAGCCTGCTCATCTCCTCCAACCCCAATGAAAATTTTGATCCAGAAAACGGAACTCTCGTATTCGGCGTGTCTTGTAAACGAGATTCTAGACCCAAAGCTTGAACAATACGTACCTTTTTCGGAGATGGTAAGTTGGAGTGTGTTGTCGACGTTTATGCATGCATAGTCGTATTGAAATACACTATACTTTATATGGTAGTAGCCTTGTATCGATGTTTTACATCTTAGCCAAGATCGCGCCTGAGCAATCTATCGAGCCAGATCACGACCCAGTTGACTAATAGTATGCAGACCTGGTTCGTATTACGATACCTTTGGCGCCACCACACGTCGCGCTGCCGATAAAACACAGACCAAACCCGCTAACATCCGACCAACGCCACTCAAGATATATTTAGACTGGACGCCATGTGCAAAGTACAGATGCACGGCGTTGGAAGGTGTGGCCTCGATGCCCTGCAGGAGTTGGGTAAAATGAGCCGTCCTTTCCGGTATTTCGTGAACGTCGTAATTGCATTTGCTCCCTATATGGAGCGCGGATTGAATCTTATCATCTTGGTACGAGCGATACCAGTCGATGTTGCGATCTAAACCGTGTCCACTATCAGGAACACCGACAAGCCAAGATTTGTATAAAGAAAGATGTCCGGCCCACTCGATGTAGGCACATACATGCAGCTAGCCGTCAAACCCGAGAATGCGATCTAGCATCTAGATATCTAGGCATCGGGACATCGGGACATACGTTGCCTCGCCCTCGTAGGCCAAATTCCCGGCTCTCAAGTGCACATATTGACACGGATTCGAGATTTATCCGCGCAATCAGGGTGGAGGCTGCATAGCCCCGGGCTAAGCACCAGAACAGACCCGAGTCGAGTCTACAATAGTAGTATCAAGCATCCACCCGTAGCGATTCACAACCACAGGGCGATACGGAGCCTATGGATCCTCCCGATTGCATTTCGGGTCCCAACGTCTGTTCGTCGTATTTCCATTTATTATCACCGATTAAATGCTTGCATACCAATTATATACCGTACCAGGTACCGCTTGAATACTTGTACGTGACCCTCCCTCCTCCGGCACCGCTGCATCTCCGTCCAGGCACGGGTATGCTGCGGGTACGTGCAGAACACACAGTCACAAGCCGAAGGCCACAACCCAGTACAGCCCACCAACCCTCCGTGCAATGCGGTTCACATGGCACACGTGCCGATTAGATTGTACACATATATTAATGCGCACTATGACCTTTGTCGTCGCTGGTGTCGTCGTCTGTGGGCAGCGCGTAAGCGAGCTCAAGCGCGATTGCAAACGGACTAGTCTAGATGGACAGCAACTGGACCGCGATACCAAAACAGGTATCGGACGGTCTAGGGTACCATCGGTTGACTTGTCTGGGCTCCGGCGGTTAGAGGTCTCAAACAGCCGGCCGGCCAGCCAGCTCTAGCCGGGGGCTGTTCGAAGGCAGCCAGCGCAGCTGTGCGTGCTGCTGCATTGGAGGACGTGCTTGCTTGCTTAGGCAGCGCTCATGCGGGTACCACGCTTCCTACTTCCAGAATGTCCTTCCGGGCAAACAGTGGACAAACTACTCCACATGATTCGGCGTGGGAGGCAGAGCTAATGCACGGCGAAAAGAAGGGTCCCGCCGATCGGGCATTCTCGAACGAATGAGCGGAAGGGACGGTTTCTGTTGAGGCGAGTCGGCGGTCATCACGGAGTTTGGATCGAACCGACGTGGGACAGACAGGCTGTCATGTTGGCTTCTGATCACCTTTTTCTCGGGGCCGGTCGGTGACCCGTTGACTCACGACCGTGCAGATGATAGCGGGAGCTCGATGGCTATTGGGCCGGACGGGCGTTCAAAAAGGATTCATGCAGGTCTTGCAGGTAGCCTGCACGTTTCAGGGCCTTGGCGTGCATCCGGAGCTTCGCGTCGAGATTGCAAGGTCAGCCCAGGTTGGAGCAGAGGAAGTGATGGATGGATAGTACGTGACAAACAGACCTGCGAGATACACTGTCCACGCAGACTTTTTTCCTTTCCCTCATCCGAAGGTGAAGGAGGAGCTGCAGGTACTCGAGCCCATCACGTCTGGATGGGCTGTCTGACACCCCGGCCCAGTCCAGCTTAGCTTCGCCACCTCCTATGCGCCTCATATCACGCAGACCGAAGAGTCCCATGGGCAATACGGTATCCCAAATCAAGGGACGATTGCCCTGCATATCCGAAGTGGTGGTGGTGATGGTGGTGATGGTGGGAGTAGCATGTATATTACAGGTGTCGTCGTTCCATGTGATGACGACAGCGGTGGCTTTGGTCCCACCCTCCGCTAGAAATCAGACTCAACCTTCTCCTCAACCTTAGCCAGCGCCCTTGTCCGTCCGAAGAAGAAGTTACGACGCCTCGATACGTAACGGAAAGCCTGCAGGTTTGGCCGCATGACGACTTGCACCCTTGACCTTTTGACTCGCAGCCCAGCTCTCCATTTTCGCTAAGATCGATAAGCTCGCTCCTCTCCCAAGTTCCCGAAGGATACAGAGACACTACCTCGAACCGTCAGCGTGCTAACTCGGGTGAGCAGTGAGCAGGTGGCGAACTCGCTCGTCTGTGATATCATGGGGCAGCAGAACCCATGCATCACCCTCAAATTGTCCTGTCCTTATTGGCAGACAAACATGCAAGCAGGGGAAAATTTTTTCTCCTCCGTCGACGACTAGGCGAATTGAGGTCTTTTGGTCAGCGTAGTGCCCAGGGTGAGCACCGAGAACAGGCAGTACGAGATCGAAGAGGAATGGGCGGAGGGCCTTGCCTGCAGGTTGCGAGCGCGAGCAGGGCGACCCGGAACAGCTCCACTTGGGAGCAGGAGCGAGTGTCACTAAATTTTCGACGAGTTCACCGGTAATTATCTGGTACCGTTGCGGGGATCAAGTCCGGTTCAGTTGGAAAGGGAGGAGCTCCTCTGCTTTCCCCTCTTCTTGCCTTCCAGCCTCCGCTGGTACAGGCCAACATCCATGGATCCGGTGGGAGAAATCATCTTCCCTCAGATGGACATACTTTCCCCGCTTGTGTGGTTCTGCAATCACCTTTTTTTGGCTCAACATGGCGGCCTCGAAAATGCCGCAGAAGCTTGGCATGGGGAGTCTCAAACGCTCAAATTGCATGTGCCGAATTGCTCAGCGCTAGCTAGGGCACCAAGCTACTATCAACCGGACAGACGAAATACAACAGGCGCAACAAATATCCAATATCCATATCCCTCATTGCGGTCGTCTATCTTACTCGGGCTCGACTCGGAGCCTCGGCCTTTTCATCTTTTGTTTTGCTTCCGGTCGCTTGGTCGCCCCGATTGCTTTCAACTTCACGTCAAACCGTAGCTTAAGTATCATAAATGCCTTGTACACCTTCAGCATCCCGTCGGGGTCCTGAAGCGCTGCGTGGCTGACCTTGGACATATCCAAATCACCCTCATCTTCCATCAGTCCGCTACTAGCCTCACTCATCCCGTCATCGTCGTCTTCTACTGGTTCCCCTTCCTCCATCGCTAGCAACTCCTCCAACCCTTCCTCTAGCCCCCCAATTTCCTTCTCCGAAAAGAAGTTTTTGATCGCTGTGACAATGGTGGCAAGGACCATCGAGAAGTCGTTGAGCACAAACCACACGTCTCCCTTGCGCAGCCCGTTTGCAACCTCCAATGGCTGCACGCTGGCGTGTTTCCAGAAATCGAGCAAATATGCATTGTAAACACCATTTTCTACGTCGATAATCGGGACGGCGCTGGGCTCCAAGAAGACACCGTTGCGGACCGACCCCGCCAGCTCCCCCGCCGACGCGAAAACATCATCGTAGCCTGAAAGACGGTAAAAAGCTGATCGCGCATGAACGTGAGTGGTGGGCTCCGCATTCTCCGTGTCTCGCCCCACACTTTTCCCAGTGAACGGGAGCACATTGTCCGGCGTCTCTCGACAGTGCTGGTTCGCAAAGGTGACCACGTACCCCGTGAACGTCTTAAGTGTCTCCTCATTGTGGCTGACGAGCGCCTGTCGAGCAATGTTTGGCAATGGCGGAAGGAACACATCGCTGGGTGACTTTTTGATCGCCTCGAGCTGCTCGTTGCTCATGCGCCTTGGATCGCGACATTTGCGACGACCAAAGACATGTGCCATAACTAGCATTAGCATCAAACACGTCTTCTGCGGCTTACTCTCAATATCACTGCAAATTGTGTGTAACACCCCTTCCTTGAGAAGTGCGTGGAAGGCGAACGCGCTGTTCTGCGTGTAGTATAAGTGTCCGACGAGGCCTGCGAAATTGATCGCTTTGCCCTTCGCATCGATCAGCTGCTGTCGGCGTAGGTACTCGATTGAGAAGCGGAGGTGATGCATCACTTGCGCTTTGAAGCTGTCCCCGCCGAGACACAGCCGTGCTTGCGAGAGCAGCTGATTCACCGCCCGGTGTGAGTACGGCGAATCTTGCGACCCATCTGTTAATGTGAAGAGTCGCAAGACCAGTGATGTACTGATTGGGAAGTGCCCGTGTAGTGACGGCAGCCGCGAGCTTATTATGCGATTAACCTTGGCTGGGGACAGGCCATGGAAGACTACGTTTCCGAAAAGGTCGAAACCTCGACGGCCGGCGCGGCCTGCGCATTGGCGGTAGGACAGCGCGGTAAGATAGACGGTGTCGCCGACAAAACCGACGGTCTTGCATGGCATGTTGATACCTGGAGGTTCATGTTAGGAATTGCGCTAGAGTGCCTGATTAGGGTTTGCGCATGGGTTGCTATATGCCATGACCTACCGAGTGCGAGAGTGCCTGTTGCGATAACGACTTGGAGGTATCCCATCCGGAACAGAGTCTCCGTCCTGTATCGCAGTTAGCATTGGAAAAGTATAGCTGGCGGCGACTACAACTTACGCTTCTCTGAGCTTTCGACTCAGACCGGCGTGGTGAATACCAATACCGCGCCGCAAGATGGATATGAACCCATTGGGAACACCCGCCTTCTGAAGCATCTGGATTTCCTCCTCGACATCGTGATTCACTTTGCCGACAAATACGAAGTTTTTGTGCGGTGCCTTCGGGTTGAAATTCGCCCATCTAGCAGTGTCTTTGCTGGCTTCTTCGTTTCGATCATTCTTGAGGGCGTTGACTTCGTCGTCTCTGTTTCTCCTCTGAGAGTTCTTCTCCCCCTTTTTAGCAACCTTTTGCTTGGTTGGCTTGGTGCCGCGTTTCTCATTCCGCTCCTGCTCTTCCAAGTATTCTTGATATAGCTTCAATTCCGCCAAATAGTAGGGGTCTGTCTTCTTGAATTCAGCCTCGGCCTTCTGGAGCTGTCCGAGTATTGTGGCGGCCGTCATTTCTACCATACTCCTGTCAAAGCTGAATAGGATTGCTGGGAGTGCATTTTTGCTGTGTAGACGATTGAGCAGAGGCAAGACTGTCATCCGAACTTCCTTATCATTGTCGTGATCGTCGTGATCGTTGTGATCATCGTGCTTATTGTTCCCAGGGGGGACCTCGGATTTCCGCTTGGCGCCGTTTCGACAGGGAGTTGGGTGAGAACTGATCAAGTCTGCCATGACGAGATCGAATGGCGAATCTACGTTCGCCATCCACCCCTCCAGCTTCTTCTTCAATGCAGCCTCCCAATCGACCACACTGGACTTCTTGATTGGACCTTGAAACCATTTCGACGGCTGCAGGTTATGTTCAACGCGGTATTTGTCAGTTTGGTGTTTCGCCATGCAGTGGTAGAGCTGGAGGCAGTCCCTAGGTTCCAAGCTCAGATCGTCTGGTAGCGCTCGATGTTTGACGTCCATAAGGGTAGAGATCGGATTGATGGCGGTAAATTCCGGCTCGTCGTCGAGCTCTTCAAAGTACCGCCGAGGGCTGAGGCCACGGAAGGGTTCCTGGTCAGAGGGTTGGTATATAAACTTTCTGAGATCAGAATAGCGGTGTTTGTGCTCGATCATCTTCAAGTCGTTCTTTGCTGCCTTCTGCGTGTCGACGAGCCAGTCCCGGAACTCCGTTGGGTTTCCCACGGTGGCGGACAAGGCGATGATGGGACTGCTCCCTCTCACACACGGGTTAGGTTATGCAATGCTCTCGGTTTAGGGATGCTACTGTTGGGCTCACCAAGGTGCGAGGAGGAGGAGCTGCTCCCAGATGACGCCGTCCTCTGCCTGTCCGATGGAATGGATTTCGTCAAAGATGATGCGCTTGACCCGCGGCGCCCACCGGATGGCATTATGCGGCGCGAGGAGCATGATTTGTAGAATGTGGGGGACAGTGACCAGAATCTGACATTTATCTGGCTGGTTGATTTTGTAGTCCCTCGTATGGATGGCCCAGACAGTTTGGCCGGCGTGCGGATATTTTTTTGTGAATCTTGCGAGGACCTCTGCGGCGATTTGGTTGACCTGTTGCATTTTGTCAGCGCTCCACCGTCCCCAAACCTTGATATATCGATATCGGTATACCGCGGAACATTAGGACCACCCTTACCAAAGCCTTTGTCGGGGCGACGTATACGAGCACGCCGGTATCACTCCCGCGGAGAATTTTCTCCATCGCATAGAACGATATGAACGTCTTTCCTGCTGACGTCGGGGCAACCACAAAGACAGACTTGTTGGCATCAATCTGGTCGAGCACATCGCGCTGCCAGGCATCCGGGTGGAACTTGACGCGCTTGTCCGGCGCGGAACCAAAGCTGCGGTCCATGTAAGGCCCGCTATACGTCAGCTGGAACTCTACAGCCGACAGGTCGACCTTCATTTCAGGCTTCACAGGCAGTAGCTGCGCCTTTGACGACATGCGATCGGTTCCTCCAGGCGGGGCGATGTCTGCGGGGAGCTGCCCGAACCCCATATTCACCCAAGTATTCTTTACCATCTCCGTGGCCTTCTTGGTTGATGCGGGCGATGCCAGGATGTGTCTGGCCTCATCAAAAATCTGCGCAGCCAGGTTGTACCGCTCATTCTTCTTTTTTGAGAACCCGCAGGCATCCTGCCACAGGCCCAGCAGGACCTTCAAGCGATACAGCCGCGTCTCCAGGTAGACATATGTAGTCTGCTCACCCTTCAGCTTCACCCTTTGGAACTCTGAGATCCGCCCTAGCGCTGTCTGGGAGGCGTCTTCGAGTTCGCCTCGCGTGCGGGCATTCTCGCAGAGCGCGACAAGCTCGTCCAGGACCCGACCCCACACGGAGATGATTTTGTCCTCGACCTTCTTCGCCTTCGCCTGTATGTTGGCCTCGCGGATCGCGTCCGCTTTTTTCATGGGGCTGCGCTTTAAGGATGCGCTCGGGTTCTTCCGCGGCGGGGAATTCTGTGTACTCTCAGCAGCTGTCGAGCTGCTTTCGGGAACTGCGAGGGAATGAGCACCGCCACTACTCGACGCAAGCGCCTTTCCATTCCCGTTGTCCCCCTTGCGTCCGTCCACGAGGATGAGTTCCGGTTCTAGCGACTGCGTGGCGTTCCCGGTAAGCGACGCTGCATACCGCTGCATAATGGAGCGCTGTATCTGTTCCGAGCGATGCTGCCATTTGTTGAACACCTTTATTTCTTCCTTCAGTAGCCTGGTGGAATGCCAGTGCGTGGTCTCCTGGACGAGGCGGTGCAGAGGCGTCGATGTCGAGATGTTAGTGCGATCGATGTCCAGCTGTACTCCTGCGAGGTGTGCGTCGAATGCCTTGTGCTGGAACGGGAGGACGGCCACCGCGGCGGGTCTGTTTGTGGCTCGTGATGTGATCCTGCAAGCCAACGGCCCCGATTCTGGCGGCTCCAATGTGGATTCCGTCTGGAGGTTGAACGCCCTGGCTAGGTTCCGGATGTTTATAGCAGCCGTATCGCCAAAGTGAACATCAGCAAGACAGTACTTTAACAGACGGACGTCGATGATATCAAACAGATTGACATTGTTTCCCGGGAACATCTGCTGCGTGTCTGCCAGCATCGTAGAGAGGAATCGACATACAAGGTCGACAAAGTCCTCTACTTGCGCGGCCTCCTCTTCTCCGCAGATCTCGACAGTGTCCACGCACCGCTCATCTAGCGTGAGAGCCTCAAGCAACGCTGTGTGCTGCAAGAACGCGAACCCATAGTTTTCAACGTGCTTTTGCGCCTCGTCGCTGCTGTTCAATGCAGAGGCGAGCGCCACGACGGCTGCATATTCGCGCGGGTTGCCGATTTCTGCCCCTGCCGAGGGGCTTAGCTGGGATGATCCTCCCTGCGTTCTGGTGCCATATCTGTGGTTTACTACTGCTACGGCGCGCTCGATATCCTGAGCAAGTTGCTGCTCAAAACCTGGACTCAACCTAGGGGAGCCTTGGCCCTCCACCACGAGCGTGATAACCTGCTCTTGCACCACCCATTAGCGTCGCATCCATCAATCCTTGACGGCCCATGCTCCTCCAACATATATCTACATACCTTCGAGTCTCGGAACTCGACACGGTCCAGAAGTGCAACGTTATACCCATCGCGCATCAGGCTCCACAGCATCCCGCACTGCAGTAAATGCTGCTCGCGGCTCCTCGCACTAGCGACGGCGTCGTGCGCCATGCAAAAATATGGCTTTGCATCTGATAGGTAGCGCTTGAACGCGGGGTCGGCAAGGCTTTTGAATTGGTGCACCTTGACCGGGTTATCCGCTGTCAGGGACTGTTGTAGGTGATGGAAGAATGCCTCGCGGATGAGGATGGGATGTCCCGCGCGGTTTCTGCGGGTGGTAGCGTGGTTGAAAGAGAGGAGCCTACGGTCTACATTGTAGCGCGTGCGCGTGCGAATGCGACGAATTAGACGTCATTATAGATGGATCGATGGATGGATCTAGGGGGGTTTCGCATCCAGCAGCCGATTCTCGGGACAAGGGGGATGAAGCATACCCTCGAAGAAGATGACGTGAAAATTACAACCGCGCCGCCTCAGATTGTTTAGAAACTTCTCAATGGCGTAGATGGCGCTGACGACTTCGAGGCTACCTTGTGTGTATAGACGTGATTAGCATGGATGCAAGGCGGATATATTCGGGCATATCGAACGCACCTTTGATACTGCCTGTATCCTGCGTGGCGTGAAGGACCAGTGAATCGCCATCGATAAAGAACAGCTCTTGGCCGGCATAGTCGCCAACTAGGTCGAGTGATAATGGGTGGAGAAAGCTGTACCATACTGGTAGCCGCTCGAGGGCCCTGTATCCCAAACTTTTAGGAGCCATGTTTTTATTTCGGCTTGGCTCCGCCGAGTTGTGAAGTGTAGTACGTATCTTCAATTTGCTTTGGATGTATTAATATTGCGTGGTGTGATAGATGTATGCTTGGGGGAGGGAAATGCACCTCCAGCTTGATGATATTTAGGGGAATGCACTGGCAGAGAGATGGGGATGGTTCTGAGAGAAGGATCTGGCATTCAGGCTGTGGTTTATACTCCTCAGATACATGCTGCATGCTGTGCCTCAGCGGACTTCAGGCATGATTCTGGTCAACACACGGCTGTTCAAAATGCAACATTTCGACACCGACATCAGCTAGCAGCTTAGCTTAGCTTAGCTTAGCTACATCTGGAAAAGCCACAACAGGCAAGGGGCCAACAGCTAGTATATATAAGGATAATGTGTACTATAAATCGTTTAATCATTAACAGCAAACAGCAAACAGTGAACAGCGACTACTGCCTCGCTGGCCGTCGCGACGACCTGGCATCATACCGCAACGGCATCCTCACCGGCCCCGACGACCCACCCCGCACTACAACCCACGCCGCCGACGGCGCCCTGACATAAGGCTCGGGCTCAGTTCCTGTCGCCAAATCCGGATACCCCCCTTCAGAAACTTCGACTCGTTGCTTCCCACTCCCGTCCTGATCACCTACCGTGCCCGTCGAGCCAGACCATGTTGGATTCACCCACGGCTTCCCCCCCACCGCGGCCGAGGACCCCCCCCTGCTGGGACTACCGCCTCTGCCCGTCGCATCAAGGCCCTGCAATGCCGTCCCCTCATCCGCGGCCGTAATATTCGACGAACCGCTCACGATCTTCTGGATGCGCAGCCCGCTGCGCTGCGGCGAGGTCCAGCCAAACCGGTTGGCAACCATGGCGTACGCTTGTGAATGCGGCAGGAGTATGAACGCCTGCCGCGCCATCGGCAGACACGCGCAGACTAGACCGAGCGCGACCTCGAGGTGACCGAGCGCGTGTACCACCATGGCAGTATAGCTGCGGTCAAAGGACTTGTAGAAGCGGAGCAAGTATGGTAGCCGCACACCGGATGCAACGCAGGCTCTGCAGAATCACACGTCTATCTGTTAGCGTTCGTCGACGGGGTGGCCATTATAATATAATAGACTGTCTCGCACGTGGACAGTGGGGAAGAAGATGACTTGATATCAGGGCGCACTTACGTCGCACCGACCAGGAATAACCCGCTCACCATGACCTTCTTCCTCGTCGTCAGGTGCAGTCGCCACACGACCGTTAGCGGCAGGAGAAACAGCATACAGTCGGTAACGATAGTGATCACGGTTAGCCCCGTCACTAGCTTGGCAGGGTCGATGCAGCGGTTCCCCGCACCCACTCTCAGGCGGTAATACAGGTCGTATCCGCTGCGCACAGGCAGGCACTGGACGACAGAGACGGCCACATAAGCGGGGAGGTAGACGATGTGGAAGGCGATGAAGAGATAGAGCAACCTGCGCTCAAACACCTCCCCGGGGATGACGCGCAGGTAGAAGGAGAGGATGGTGATGTGTAGGAAAAACATGGCGATGCCGTATCCGATCTGGTGGTAGAAGCCAATCTAAGCCGGACACCGCACGTATACTCGGTGTTAGCAATTTTGTCCATATATGCGTGCAAGGTGGCTTCGATCGCGCCGGGTCCACAGGGCAGCAAGGGAACGCGAGGTGGAGGGAACAAAGACCGAACCATATACCCCATCGACAGCTCCTCCCCCGTCAACAGCCAGATATGTTGCCCCACCCCGCCAATGTTGGCCGCCAACAGCGACGTTGTCGCAAATGCCGTGGATACTGCCCAGGCCGCCGCGGCGAGCCAGTCGTCCACCCCGATGCCCGTGCCGCTAGCCAGTCGCGAGACGAAGCGCAGCATGACGCAGACCAGCGGCACGACGATGCACACCCAGCTGATCACCCGCAGGCGACCAGGAAGGTCTTTGGGAACATAGTCTGGGAAGCTAAAGCGTCAACGTTACAGCACAAATAGCGATCGATGGGCGTTGTCGTTGGGGAAGGGCGAGGATGGAATGGGGATCTAGAGAACATACCCGGGTTGATAATTTGGGTTATAAAAACGTCGTCCGGGATGAGAGGCGGCGGTATCCCCGCTCGCAGCACGGCATCTCTGCCAGCAGCGAGCTCGAGCAGCCTGGTAATGTTCGCTTTGGACTTTGTAAGATCGAAAGCCGTGAGGTTGCGGTACCACGTATAGGTAGCCATCGGGCATGTGTATGTATATTTATCGAATCGGATCGATCCAAATCTACCTCGATCTCTGCGTCCAGTGTTTGGTTTGAATTCTCAAGACAGTCGCAAATTTGCACAGTACCGTACCCCGAAGCTGACCGCGTCTGTTGTTCGACTTGAAATAAACCCTGGCCGTGAAGCTGTTGGGCAGCGCTAGCTAGTATATGCAAGCACGCATGGAAACAGGTTAACTATCGTTGACCAAACGGATGGGAAGCTCGAGCGAAAGGAACCGGCTCTGTATATATCCTGGCGTCGTCGTCAAACGTCCCTGGTGTTTTATCTTACACCCCCGTGTGCCGGGCTCCCACTATGACCAACAGGCGATTACACGCATCGATATTGCACCGCGCACCCGTCCTGCGTGTGGGGAGCCACACGCACGCTTATAGGTTAAAGCGTCCGAGGGGTCGCCTCGAGCGAGCGGGCGAGCATCCGAGTCTTGGCTAGTAACTAGGCCAGGAGTACGACGTGCAACGGCGACTGCCTTGGACGGGGCGTATCCTAATTGGACAGGACGATATATCGGCTACATGTATGTATATATATATATATATATGGAGACTCTGGGGGTAAATGTAAGAATTTGAATGTTGGTAGGTAATATTGATGCATATCACGCCGTATTATATAGCTATAGTTAAACCAGTATCGTCTCGAGTGCAATGCTGGCGTGTAGACGATATCGTATATATAAACTTCGCACTAGTATACGAAGCTTAGAAGGGTGCCGGCAAGGAGCCAGAGTCTCGACTCGCCCGTCCGTCCCCCTTGCTAACTCCACCAGCCAGTAATATTTCTGTTTGTTATTAATGCATATATAATGGCAGTCCATCGGCTGGCATGTTCAGGTAAACAAATCTATCTGCGGACGGCTGTCAGCCAACCGTCAACCGTCACGTTGCCGGTTCAAATTTTCGGGCCATGGCATGCATCATATAACGTTATCGCGGTTGAGGCCTGACTGCTGGATAGATATCTACGCCCTGAAAGCGACACTGGTGGGAACGGATAGCGGGTGGTGGGATATATCGTACTGTCCGGGGTACCCCGTACAAGCATTTGAATCCCTGCCGAAGGTACCCAGAATCTCCACGGATGCCTGACGCGCCTGCTACATGCTACCCGCACCCTGGGCTGTCGTTGTGTATCACCCTGACCGGATGCTGTGGGGGGCGCCGGAATCTAGACCGATAAGCGACCTAGCTGCTCCACCAGATCCACTTTCGTATCCACATCCGCGGCCGAATTCTTAGTCTATTCAATCTTCCCAGCCTATCGCGACGATAACTGTAAACACATGAAACCATAAAACACACAAGCCGTCAAACCAGGAGCCTGTCTCAGGTCAACCCTTCCACTCCGGCCTCACCCGAAACCCGACCCACGGGACCCCGCTTCGCAACAGCAAACTGCTTCCCACCACGCTTACGCTGCTCCCCGCCATCGCCAGCGCTGCCCAGCTCGGATCCAGGCGTGTCCGATGGTACCAATACAGAGCCCCCGCCGCAACGGGCACTCCAATAGCGTTATATATCCCCGCCCAGAAGAAATTGAACTTCACACGTCGCACAACTTGCCCCGCCAGCGACAACAGTAGCAGCACTTGCCGCAAGTCCTCGCGCAGTAGGATGAAGCTCGCGCTGCTGAGCGCAATCTCGGCCCCAGACCCGATCGCGATGCCAACGTCGGCTGTAACGAGCGCGGGGGAGTCGTTGATGCCATCGCCTACCATCGCCACCCGTGGCCGCAGGTTTCGGTTCGTGATGCCCACCGCTGCGTCGCGTCGACGGTGGAATAGCGCAGACCATCCGTTGCGGCGACGCGGAAGCGCCGTCTGCTGGAGATACTTGATGCGCTCGGCCTTTTCGTGCGGCAGCACACCAGAAATCACGTTTGCAGACGGCATCCCCACTGTTGTGGCTACAGCTGCAGCTGTAGTCGCGTTATCCCCTGTTATCATGTAGACGTTGATACCAAGTCTGGTGAGCTCGGACACCACAAAGTTTGCCTCTGGACGCACTTGGTCAGCGATGGAAAAGTACGCTAGGAGGGTTGGTTGCTGCGCGATTGCGAGCGGCGAGGGCATGGCGGCTGAGGTGCTGCGCGCGGCGAGCAGGACGACGGACTTGGCTTCGTTCTTCCACTGGTTGAGCCGCCCGCGCACTTCTTCTGTGAGGATGACCTGCTTCTCTACCATGAAGGCTTCATTGCCAATGTATGCCTCGACCTCTGTGTCGCCGAGAGCAAAGACGCCAGTCATACCGCGGCCCGGCACCTCCTCAGCACTGGTTCGCTCCAACGTCACACACGTGTTGTCTTTGGCGTGCTTGATGATCGCCTTGGCCAGCGGGTGGCCGCTTGCGTTCTCTAGCCCCTCCGCGAGGCCGAGGACTAGCTTCTGCCGCTCGTCGCTCTTCTCGCCATCGTTACCGGCGACGATTGCATCGACGACCTCAGGCTCACCTCCTACCGTCAACGTTCCCGTTTTGTCGAAAACGACCGCATCCAACCAACTCGCCTCTTGGAAGGCCTCGCCACCACCTTTGGCCAGGATGCCGTGCCGCGCAGCCAGACCTGTGCCAATGAACAGTGCTGTCGGCGCCGCCAACCCGATCCCGCAAGGACATGCGATCACAAACACCGCGATTGCAAAGCTCATGCTCCAAAGCGCCCACCCGCCCTGGTTGCCCGCAATCCACTCGTCCGGCAGCGCCCCACCATACCCGAGCGACAGCCAGACGACCCAGGTCAGCACGGCAAGGTACGACACCGCGGGCACAAAGTAGCCGGTCACCAGATCGGCCACCCGCTCTAGCGGCGCTCGCTGGACCTGTCCTTCTCGCACAATTCGCACAATGTTGTCGAGCATCGAGCACCCGGAAATGCCCGTAATTTCTACCGTGATGGGCTGGCCCTGATTCACCGTCCCCGCAAAGACGTCATCACCGACTGCCTTGCCCACCAGGCGCGACTCGCCGGTGAGCGCGGACTCGTCAAACTGACCGTCGCCACTAATTATGCGGCCGTCAAGCGGGGGAGACTGCCCATGGGGGACAAGGACATGGTCACCCACCTCCAACAGCTCAACCGATATGGTTTCGGTCCGTGGGCCAGCCTCTGAGGGGCGGGTGATCAGCTTGGCTTCCTTGGGCCGGAGATTGCCTAGCAGACTGACGGCATTTGCCGACTTTGCCTTGCTGTATGATTCCAACAGTCGGCCTATAAGGGTTAGCATGTGTTATTATAAGTGTACGAAGCTTCTATCGGGCCCTTGCTCACCGAATAAGAGAAACATAGTCAGAAAGACGACTGCATCAAAGTAAGTGGCATGGGTCTCGCCCATGCGCATGCTAGGCTCGCCCATATGCTCTGGGGACGTCTGGGAGGCGCCGATGGCCAGCAGTGCGATTGACGCAATGTACGCCACCGTCGTCCCAAGAGACATCTGGCTTGTTAGTTTCATAAGGTCGGACAAAGATTATTTGAGGGAAGAAGAACTTACGAGCAGATTCATGCTGCCGAACTTGAGAAACTTCATCCAAACCGGCTTAGGGTTCTTCGGGCTCCAGAGTCCCCGCAGCTCGGACAGGGCGCGCACGTGAAAGAGATCTGCAGCGAAAAAGTACACGGGGGTGGAGACGATGAGCAACGACCATTCGGCCACGGTGACGTTCCCACGCCATATAGGCTTATCGACCCAGATCCGATAGGGGTTGTTCTTGGGCAGCAGTGCCATAAAGACGATGCCGATGATGAAGGCCGGGACGGCGCAGACAACACAGATGGCCAAGCGGATGGTGAGGCGTCTGACCTCGGCCTTGTGGACGAGGGCGCTGCGGTCCTCAAGGGTCTGGACGGACTTGACTGTAACCTTGAACGTCGGGTCGAGGGCTTGGATGCGGTCGATGAGGTCGCGTGCGGTGATGTCGGGCTGTGGAGTGTATCTGATGGTGAGCTCCGGCCGGGTATGAGAGGTTATGGGTTTGACGACGGTGACCTGGGAGGAGGCGAAGGCCTCGACGACCTCCATGACGCGAGGCGGGCAGTTGGGGCAGTCGAGCCCGTCGACGTGGAGGGTGATGGTACGCTCGCGGGACTCGAAAGGGTTGGAGCCGAAGGGAGCGAGGTCGACAAGCTCGGCATCAAAGCCGGAGTCTTCGATTGTTTCGACGATGGCATGAATGTTTGATTTTGTGTGGAAGACAAAGTTGCCGCTGTGGGTGAGGGCGCTGACTTCTGCCTTTTCTATGAAAGGGTGCCTGTTGAGGTTCTGGCGGATGGTGTTGACACAGGCGGAGCAGGTCATGCCTTTGATGGAGAGGGTGGCGA